>LQNS02278080.1:4114741-4134545 GCA_001587735.2 Parhyale hawaiensis | reverse complement strand
ATGGTTGAATGCCTGGCAATGTGAGCCAGGCAATGGCTGAAGACCTGGCAAGGTGACACAGGCAATGGCTGAAATCCTGGCAAGGTGACACAGGCAATGGCTGGAATCCTGGCAAGGTGACACAGGCAAAGGTTGAATGCCTGGCAATGTGAGCCAGGCAATGGGTAAAAACCTGGCAAGGTGACACATGCAGGCAATGGTTGAATGCCTTTCAGGTGACACAGGCAATGGCTGGAATCCTGGCAAGGTGACACAGGCAATGGCTGGAATCCTGGCAAGGTGACACAGGCAATGGTTGAATGCCTGACAAGTGACACAGGCAATGGGTAAAAACCTGGCAAGGTGACACATGCAGGCAATGGTTGAATGCCTTTCAGGTGACACAGGCAATGGCTGAAGACCTGGCAAGGTGACACCGGCAATGGCTGAAGGCCTGGAATATGACACAGACAATGGCTGAAGGCCTTGCAGGTGACACAGACAGGAACTGTAGGCGTTTGGGCGCCACAACTTCTCGAATTCATTTCGGCAGAGAAGTTCAGCAGAGGGAGTGGAGTTATGAGCAGTGAGCCTGAACTATTTTCGTCGTAAAATCTAAAAACTTTTAGGCTTAGTCACACTTATGACAATGTATGTCGGCTTTTCCCTGCTTATGCAATGGCTTTTGTGATTAAAGTCCCGGAGTATAGTTTGAATGTTGTACGGGAGCATATTACTTAATTATAGCATGGTTAGTTTTGCAAGGAGAGTTCGCTCATTCATTTGTAAG
This sequence comes from Parhyale hawaiensis, assembly GCA_001587735.2. Classification (NCBI taxonomy): domain Eukaryota; kingdom Metazoa; phylum Arthropoda; class Malacostraca; order Amphipoda; family Hyalidae; genus Parhyale; species Parhyale hawaiensis. The sequence goes on along the minus strand of LQNS02278080.1, from coordinate 4,133,776 downwards.
CAACATCATTTCTCGCATAATTAAACACTTTCTTTGATACATAATACATTACACGTATCGTAATTATCGTCGTGTTCATTTATAAATATATTTCTAAATTAATTATATGTATCCTTTCATTCGTGATTGAATAATGTTACATTCCCTTCAGCAATCTTCAAAACCAATGGAAATATTCTATTCTCAAATATTAATCTTCAAAATTTATTGAACTTCACCTTTCAGCCTTAACAATGCGACAATCTCTAAAATGTTTCGACATCCGACGACATTTGCAACTCCTTTCAACAATCGACTTAACTTGTTGACAAAGTGAGTAAAAATTAAACATTCAAATTAAACATTCAACAGCTGTAAAATTGTAACAATTGATTACATTTTATCAACACTAATGCTCGCTGGCTGTTGAAATTATAGAATTCATTACATAAACTAGAACACTCTGAGTGCGCACTGCGCATACCTCCGCCAAGCACTGCAACGGTAACGAAAAATTCAAGTTAGCTCTGAAACCATGATTTTCTTTGTATCAATACCAAAATCTATTCATCTGTGCCTTTAGACAGCATTAACAGCTTCAGTAATTTTCCTAGGGATTCGTTCATAACTTTCGGAGTTATGCTTCTAACAAACATTTTAATAAACATAAGTCAAATACACAAACGAACCAACTGATCATCATCAAAATTTAATCAATTACTAGACGGCCCGTGACCCGTTGGGTCGTCATCAAGATCGTTTTCGCTTTCGTAAAAAAAAAACAGGTTTAATTCAGCTGGTCATTTACCACACGCCATTTGACGGTCCCCTCCTGCCCGTACTGGTCGCCATCAGCAGCCGCTTTGATTCTCCAATGAATATTAAACACTCCGCCTGTAAGCAAAGTCAGTTTATATGTTACGTTTTCCAGTTGTATTTCCTGTAGCACCTTCGAATTTAACGTGCCCATTCATGTAGTAGACCTCAGGAACTACTGTATCACAGGTACAGTCGAATTAGCTTGATCTTGAAAGCTCGAATGTTTCCCATCGTAAAGCGAAGAAGTTGAGCATATTTCTTCAATGGTCTTAGCTATTGATATTGGGCACGCGAATACGACAGATAAGTCATGGATCATAACAATATATATATATTGTTTTCATTCAAAAAGAAAGCTCTTTCGCAAAAGAAAAAACGAAGTTGAGAAAAATAAAGGCTGAAACGCAATCCTCGAGTTTTTCACCAGTTGTTGTGCAGTGAAGAGCATAATAATCCTTTGTTCAGTTGATTTAAGCGTCACCTCAAAGCAGCTGAGCTGATGTGTGGATGTTAGAGGATTATAAATCAAGATATTTGAGAGTGTTGGGAAAAATGTAGATTGGTTCATAGCTCGAATTTCAGCGTAGGTGGAGCAAGAAGTGCATCTAGTGATGAAGTTCCCATAGTATTGTCACCATCTGCAGCGTGGTTGATTTTTCACCTATCGGGCTTTAACATCGATGCACGACGGGACAGCCGCAGATTCCAACCTGGCCTAATTTTCGTTTATTTTCTATTTTCTTCAGGCGTGAATGAAAATGAACAGGTAGAGAAAGAAACAAATAAATTGGTAGATAAATAGGCATTGGTGTTTATTACCTCCGCCAAGGAGGTCGTTTTCGTTTTGTTTGTCTCTCTGTCTGTGACCAAGATAATTTAAAAAGTTCTGAACCGATTTGGATGAAATTTACAGGGATTGTTGGGTATGTTAGGAGGAATAGATGATTAACTTTTGGTGAAGATATGTCAATCAGTTTGTTTGTTTGTTTGTTTGTTTGTCTGCCTCATTTTTCTCAAAAACTGATCGATGGATTTTTATGAAATTAACGGGAGTTGTTGGTATATAACAAAGAGTAAATGACCAAATTTTGGTAATGATCCGTTGGTTTGTTCGTTCGGTTGTCATTGTTTTTTTTTAGTTTTATGCTTGCTAGCACAATGACTCAAAAAATAATGAATGGATATTAATAAAATTTACAGGAGTTATAAGTAATGTTAAAAGACAAATGATCAAATTTTGGTGCAGATCGGTTTGTTCGTTTGTATGTTTGACTCATGTTTGTCATAACGTTTGTTAGCAGTATAACTTAAAAAAGTTATGAACAGATCTTCAAGAAAATTGCACAAGCTGTTATTACTATCAAAAGGCACAAATGATCAGATTTTGGAGTTTATTCAAAGAAAATTATGGTTTTAGAGCCAATTTGAATTTTTTTCTACCTTTGCCTCGCTTGGCGGAGGTATGCGCTCTCAGAGTGCTCTAGTTATATTGTAGACCAGAGTATCCAGCCGCCGAAGATGACGGAAATATTTTTATAATGAAATTTTTTATGATTCTCGATTGTAGTTAGGGTTTGTTGAAAAAATTATGCCTCATACCTTGATCTTCCGTTAAAGTAACGAAAGTTGTACCGTCATGAGTTTGCGAGAGTAAAATTTTCCCCCTGCCAGAAGAATGCGAATATCAGTTTTTCAATAACTGAAACTCAAGTAGCACCAAAAAATTGGCTCAGTTAAAGTACTGTACAAGAAAAGCCAACGCTTACTGCATTCTAGATTCAAGCAGTTAGTTGAACCATCAGGATTGAAATTTGGCTGCAATATGGACAGAAAATGTTTTGGCTTCTGGCTCAGCATTAAGTTGCAACAGTTACGAAGAATTTCAGCTAAAAGATATTCAGAATTGCTTATGTACCGCACCATCACAAACGCTATCAAAGATCTACCATGCTCAAAAGAAGAATCATATCAAATAATACCGAGCTATTTCTAAAAGCGAAACTAGCTTTAGAAAATCTATTATTTCGACTTTCGAGCATGTATTCCGGAAATTATATTCGCCATCTTAATTCAGGGCAGAAATGTCATGGTATCTCATTCTGTTATTCAATAGATGAATTTCCTCCTGTCTAAATCTTCAAGAGCGTGACGGAGAGAAGAATCAAGCAAAGGACTAAGCAAGCAATTAACTAAAACTGTGTATTTACATCCACTCTATAAAACAAAATACATAATTATTGGTTGCTTGCTTACTTGCTTGCTTGCTTCTGTGCTTGGTCCTTCTCTAAGTCACGCTCTTGAGTGGGTGAGCGCTGTCCACTCATCCAATAGTCGTAATGTTGTGTAGAGGCGTTATAAACACAGCTGTGTGTACTCCACAATAAGTTAATAAAATGTTAGCCGTTCAAACAGTTTCCACTGCAAGTGTCACTAGGCCCGTTACGGCAATCTCTTCAACTTTAGAGTGAACTAAAACTCAGAAAAGCAGTGCACTTTTCTGCTGTTTCTACCGCACAGTAGCACGTTCGGACGAGTGGGTGAGTGTATGCGTGCAAAAGAGTGTATGAGGGTAAGTTCGTAATTCATTCATCTCAGCGCATTCACTCAAGCTGGTGGAGACAACGGGTTGAGTTGTAAATGCTTACAGTTGCGGAGAACGCGCGCGACTGAAGGATGAAGCATATCCGTTTATTTCAGCGCATTTCATCACTTAAACTAGGTAAACTAAAACTATAAGTATTGAATGTATCCTCTGTATTGTTAGCAGGTCATGAATAAATCGATGTACACGGTTTGTGTCGTCACTCTAATGATCAGTATGACTATAAGCCCGCATAACACTAAAAAACTCGAAATTGTTGTAAGAACACAGACGCCATGTTTGTTGTCATGACCCAGCTGATTGTTCTGTGTTGATTTCACTTCTAAAGATTTATCAGGCTATGAATGTTCTACAAATAGGCTATTCTGTTTTAAACCAGGCTGTAAAATTATGACTTGAAACAAATGCAATATAAAAAAAAATGTGAAAAGACGATTTCATAACTGAACGCACAGCGATATTCGTTTGAATGAGAGACGCTACTACGTGTAGACAGTGACACAAATAGTTAACGCGCAGATCATGTTTGTTCACCTGATGGAACGCCTTGAGATGAGTGGCATGTGAACTTGGCTGAACGTGTGGACCACCCTTAAATTAAGGGCCGTCCTACAGTACCTACAGTACGACGGCTTCCGGATTTTGCACGAAATATTTCACCACTAAAGCCAAACAGTTAATTGAACAGATAAATGCGGCGAGTGCTGCTAACCTATTCCTATTAAAAGAAACTCATTGCCACTCCTAAGAGAGTTACTGCACTCTTGCAGCACTGAAGTTGAGTGCTTGATATTCTTCCTTTGACTAAAATCATCTTAACTAATTAGCCTTAACATTCTCCAGAACTTCAGCCCTATGAGTTCAATTTGCCAAGTAGATTATGAACGAAGCGTAATTGGTTTGCTGTTAACGTCTGAAGTTCGATCCAGAGCAGCGAATTGAACCCTAAACATTGGAGTTTCGAACAAGGTGAGATTAATCGGAACGGATCGGAGCGCTGTGTCCGGGTTAGTTTGCATTCTCTAGTCCAGAAAAACCGTTTAGTTCCACCTAGAGTTACATCTATTAAAACTAATCATCGGTTAATCCAAACGGTAAATAGTTAAGGATAGTATCAATAACTCACGGGAAGGAATAATTTTTTATTACTAACTCGATTAGTTTGTACGTTTAAAATAACTTATAAACCAACAATCATAAGATTACTAAAGCGCTACAAAAGCTATTCTACCGTTCGGAACAGTCCGACTTTCGAATTCAGTTTCGTTACAGTTTACAATTCAAATGGGGATAAAAAAATCGTTAAGATTCGACGGTCAAATCGCATTCAGTTCATAGTTATGAAGAAACAGTACTCGTTTTCTACGGAGAAAGAAATATTAGTCTTTCCACAAATCTGACATATCAGCCAATACAAAATAAGAGAAGTCCTCCTTTACAAAGTGAAGAGTGACAAGTTTCATTGTAACTTATGACTTGCCCGTACAACTGTTGTAGAGGGAGGACAGGCTGTGCTGCAGGTGTAGCTTATTCTGTCTGTGGAAGCCTACGAAGCAGCGGGCTGCGAGTGTCCGTCCATCTCAGTAGAAACTTTTTGGTGGAACGAGCGCGGCGTATGGTGTGCACACGGTGGCGATTTTGAGCGAGGCGTCCGTGAGTCTCCGGTGCTGCTTGGTCGCTATGCGCGTTTTGGGGGTGGCACCGATGACCTCGTTCCGAACATAAATAACCCATATAGGGCGCGCTTGCCCGACCGTGTTCCACTGATATTCCAAGTCTTGGCCAAAACGGCAGTATACGTTATATACGGGCTATAGTTTATCTGTATAAGGAGACTGATGTTAAGCTTGTGTGCTTGAATCGCCCGTCGTCAGCGATATAAGCTTTGGACATTTTTAATTAAGAAAACTCCTGCCTGCCACCTACAACGTGTAATTTGCCTCGTAAGTTATGAAAAAATTATATATATCTTGCTATGCTAGTGACCCGTGCCGCCATGAAATGTCGGGAGAAAATGATTAACTTCTCCATTTTAAATGTCGAGTACTAGAAAAACTTGAACAACTTGAAGCTCCCGAAGATTGTCCGCTGCCAGAATGCGAGGCATGCAGGAGTACGATTACCACAAGCGACTTAGCTGCTCCACTTGTATTCAATACATCGAAAATTCGAGCGCTCCACAATAATACATGCTTGGAAATTCTGGAATGGATCACAGTGTATGTGAATGAGCGGACTGTCGCCAGACACTCAGAAAGGAGTGCAATGACCAGTGACGCACGCGTTCCAAGCTGAGAGGGGGGGGGCAGAGGGGGCAGAGGAGAGGGGGGTAGAGGAGGGCATAGCCTTGGCGACAATATATTCTAATGGCTTCAGTGTATGGGGAGCAAGACCATTCGCAAAATGCTGCAGCATATTCGATATGCTATTGAGTGAAGCTATTTACTGGAATCTTATTAAAAAAAAGTACCAGATAGACAACAGTCAGCGGTTACGTGCACAGTGGTGATAAATCGCTCTTAGCTCTCCCTTTGGGTGGAAGCTTCGACCCAAGAGAAGAAAGCTAGCACCGTGACTCTACACACGTTGGGTGATGAGCAGAGCGTAACCTGGACGTCCTCAAAGTTCCAACAACTCTGTTGTATTTGCTCCACTTCTTGATTTCTCTCTATAAAATTCATTTGCTCGGTTAAGTTATAATTCTCATTCCGTAACTCTCGTATACGGTTTGTGTCCTGTCTACACCCGAGACATTGTACGAAGAGATAATGCAACCAATAAACTGCGTATATATTACCCAAGCTACTGGCATAGCCTTCACTAAATGATGGCAGAGATTTTTAATTCAACGAAAATATAGTGTCCTACACTTTTCTCGTGGATATCTTTCCCTTCCCTTTGTTCATCTTCCACACAATGTCTGCATTAGCAACACAAAAATTGAAAAATTATTCGCAAAGGAAGCAGGTGCAATTATAGTATCTCTATTACAAAGTAGAAAAACCTCAGTCGTCTTCAGTTCTTAGATCTAAAATAATTTCGAAGTCAACAACATCTTGTCGTTGAATGAATGATGAATTTTCTCCTATCTAATGCTTCAGATGGGGACGGTGAAACCAACCAATTAAACAAGCTACAACCTATTTGCATAAATGGGGCTATATAAATAACATAATACACTGACCGAAAGAGGTTCTACGTTGCGAACAAACTGTTTGCTTATTCAAATGTAGAAATGAAATTGCTAACACATTGACAGCCTGATATCATCTTTGTTTTTGGATTCGCTGCTCAGGATCGGGAGATTTCTGCCCTGTTTTTCTCGGGAATGAGAGGCAAAAGTCGCCTGAGACCAGAAGCCGCGCTTCTCATTTCTCAGGAGGGACCGGCTTAGGGAGACGAATGGACTGCCTGGGACCGCAAACAGCGGCGGTGGGGACGGGACAGAGCGGCTGCCAAGGGTCCCTAAGGCTCAGAAACTTTTTACTAGCCAATTCTTTAATAATATCCGTATAACGACTACCTGGAATGTCAATTTCTCATTGGAATTCCATTATTTGACACGTCATTTATGAAGGATCGTGGTCTTTATAAAGTAAGTTTTACTATAAGATCACAAAATTATGTTGAAAACTTTGGATTGTGAGTTTACGATTAAAAAAATAGGCGTTCCAAGACAACAATGGACAGCTTATCGCTGCAATATAACTGGAACAAATAAAAAGTGGGAAGAGGAACACCGGGCACCAGCACACCGAGCGACCTTAGTACTTTTCACGGGTATTCTGGCTACGTAATTTCATTGCAGAGGGACAACACGCGAGATGATTGTCCGCTCATCCACAAGTTGTGAGTGCAACCGCTTAGGGTAGCTTCGTCATTAGAGTTGCCTGTCAGTACGCATCACCTGAGCTGGGCGCGGCAGTCTGGGGGTGTTGTTAAGGCTCTGAGGCCAACGGCCCCCTACTCCTTCAGCCAGTAAAATAGTTACGAAATTTAATCCTTCACTGTGGTCACACGCGACACCACAGCGCCTGCTCTCATGGTTTTGATAATTAGTAGGCATTTTAGCTTAAATTCGTCCAAGTCCCAGTTAAATATAATTGGCCTGAACAGCTGGAGGGCTATTTAAAAAAAGTACTTTAGGAGGCAGAAAAATAAAAATTACTATCAAGGGGCTGCACTCAGACGAAAAAGCAGTGGACCCTATTCTCGTACAGACATTGAGCGACTACTAGCTGACTATTAAATGAGCTTACAGATTCATAAAGGCAGTCGTTGCTTCCAATATGAAGCTTTGTAAGCAGGACTGTTGCAGCAATGGAAGAAGAATGGGACGTGTGACTCGGCCACACAGAGGAACACGGGTGGGACGGGGGACTATAGGCCCCAGGGAGGGGTACACCGGAACTGGATCGGGTGGTTTGAATTAACACTGTCAGATCGAGGCAATATAATCGAGAGGTTAACGTTATACGGACAGTAAGTCTTAAGTACTCAATTCGCCAAAGACTATAAGCAAGTCACAAAGTCAGTTCACTTCAGACAGTCCCTATATCAAGCTTGCTCCGCAAGATTGAGTTTGTGGCCATCTATAGGGTAAAACATTTGATGAGCGCTTAAAGCGCGATCCAAAGCAGCTGATAGAGCGCTCAGGATTTCAGTCCTGGAAAAGTTAAAGCCAATCGAATTCGATTATCTCTACTGAATTGTTTGAATCGAGGACGCCCTCAAGCCCTGGTTGTACACTAAGCGATCTGTTACCATTTCAGTGACACCGGAAGTGAAGTAATGTAATGTGTACTGCTTAACAAGCCGCCTAATTTATCAGCTATCATATAGAAACAGTGAAGTGCTCCTGTTTGTTACGTACCTGCTGCACTCCTACTTTATGCGCAGCCATGTTATGACTATTGGACTAAATTGCTCAGGAGTAAACATTGAGACAAGGCTACTTGATAATTAAATATTCGCATCTACCTGAGAGGATGAGCCGTGCTGTTTCATACTTAGTTAGTACTTTTTTCTAAAAATAGTCAACGTCTGAAATTCAGATACAAGACATAGTTTTGTTTGATGTGGAACTTGCTGAGCGGAATTGCCATTCATGTACGTCAATATTTCAACAGTTGCCTTTTCAAGTCTTGGATCCATAACTTCTCGATCCCAGAAGGCCTTTATATACTAAGCTTAGGTCCAAGACAATTTACCTGTTTGCTTCAATCTAATTTGAAAAAATTCAGGACTCGGAAACTGCCCTAAAATCAGAAGTTGCTACATGATTTTTTAAGGCTACAGTTGCATTTACACTTACAACTTTATGCGACAATACACAGTTCGCACCTCACTCGATACATATTAAAATCGCTATCATAGATGTGATCATGTGAACAACCTGCAAACTACACATCCTCGCATCAAGTTGTGAGAGCGAATGCAAGTGCAGCCCAAGTTTTACAGCGGGTTGCTTACTAAAGATCAGTTGCAGTAAGACTATCCAAAATCTAAATCATACTCAATTTAAAATAAAGAAAAGGAAAAGCTTAAGCTTGCGCAAAAGGATCGTCCGAAAGTGCAACTAATTATTGACGCAGCAAACTTACGCAAGCAGTATATGTTCCCCATCGGGAAAACAGACAGACTTGATAAATGGATTAAACCAGGACTCTAATAATAATTCCTGATAAATAGATCTCAATTTCCCCATCTTACTGCATTGAAGATGCAGACAAGCGCATTCACTCGGTAAATTGAGTTTATCTTCAAGTGAGGAGCAGCCAATGAAAATCATGGGAGTTAATTGCGCGTGAATAGGTAGTTCATTGAATCAGCGGCGCCTGCAGTGACGTTAGTAAGTCCGCGGGAGCCGTGACTGTGGTGCTCTGAGCACACGGGTGACGAGCACCCGCACGTGTAGTGATCCCACCGGACAAAGTGACGGGATAGTCTTCTTCACCGCATGCCCCAACAACCAGAACACCCACATGCACTGGTTCATGCTGCAAGTGAATCCCCTCTAGGGCGCAGTAGCGTGTACGGCTGCAGTCGACCACAGAGTGTTCGAATTATGTGGTGATACTGACAGAAGATACGATAGGCAACCACGTCCCCCCTTCGACCTTACGAGCAGCGCCCCTCTCCAGTGACGACGGGTACCTGCCCGAGCATCAAAACTTTTTGCTCTGTGGCTGGGGTCGAACGTCCGATCTCCCAACGATGAACGATTCAGCAGCGTTGACTCCTACGATACTGATGGTCATAGATTATCATCATCTCACGAGCTCATCGCTGACTTTGCCTTAGTATAAACAATAATAAATATAATTTATTGTCTCGTATGCAGCGAATTCACTTAACGAGGTCTTGCTTTGATTAAATTTTATAATTGTGAAAATGAGGTAGCGTAAATAACAGTAAAGGTAGTCTGGGCTGAGCGTCGGTTTGAGAATCCCTCGTCTTACTTCCCCTCGCCGCTCGGTGCCGGTGTGCTGCAGGCAGCGTCTGTGCGTTGCCAGCCCGGTGAGAGTCCCAGGCTCGAACTCGGCACCGCCGCACTCGACAGAAGAGCCTCTGTCACTGAGCCACCGACAAGACACAGTCATAAAGACACAAGCATGCATGACACACAGTACTTAATGTATACCCACTTCTAGCAAGGAATGAACAGTATTTTATTTCTGAAACTGTCGTTTGGACAGCATGCGAACGTAAATTTACTTTACAACTCCAGGAGTTGATCGTACTAAGCTCAAGCACCGGAGTCGCCACTGAATTTCAAAATCATTTACCGATAAAGTCCTAATATCAAATTAGAGTACAATCGCGGAAAGGATAATATCAGCTACATTAGGTTGTGGTGCAAAGGAAAAAGCTTCATGATGGAACTTAGCACGACCTAGCAGCGCTGGGTTCCCTTTTTTCTTTCTTGACCCACAAGCTTTTTTAGGTCATGTGGCAGAAGGCATTATTGCGCCACCAAACCAGAGCCGAGCAGCCTGGTGCTACGCCACTTCAGCCAAAAAGGCTGCATAATTATTAAAAGTGGAGATAATAACTTGCGTCCCTGCGACCCGACTGATGAACCAAATTCTGTTAGGGCCGCTGACAGCAAAGCCTACGCGAAATGCATGGGAGCCACTGGCCGTTAGGCTCACAAACAAATTCTGCAGGACAGGGAAGCCAAAAACGAGAAATTTCGTGTCATAATGGTGCGCCAAACACAAAGAACTCCGCTTCTTCAGTGGTAAAAATATTGTAATGAATAAAGAAAGTGTTTAAGATGAAATTATGCATTATTGGCCACAGCTTCATCTACTAAAAAAAACTTTACCGTCATGGGGTTACTTAAAAAAATTATTCTTTATAAAAAAATTAGGGCCAATCATACCGGAGCCACACTGTACACTCACACGCTTAGCTTATCAGCGAACCTTCTGCTTGCACATCTTTCTGATACCTAGTGAAAGCAGCTTGCATCGATACGGTTGCATGAGCGATATACGAGCTAACTATCCGCACATAAATTAACTGTGCAATTGTGTACTGCATAGTGACCCAGACACGGGAACAGTTCAGAATATTGCTCTTCTCTCCGACAGCGGCACGTCTCCGACACAAAATGTGGTGACGCTAAGCAACTTCGTTGCATAAAGATGCTCCTAAATAAGATTACGTAGGATGGGAACGTCTGTCGATACTGAAATGTTTGTCCTCAATACCGTAGACTAAGAAGCGAGTAATGCTGTATTTAATGTCCAGCACACTGGATTTATTCATTTTTAAGAAGATACAGTAAAGAACAATTCAATGTAACTATTGCAATTACATTAAACTTCCATACGTTATTACGACCAAAAAGCACCGAGGAAACAGCGAATTGAAAGACTTGTACATGACTGAATCATAAATTTTTTTATTTGATTATATTTCAGAGTAGAAGAAGTAAAGCAAGTACGTTTTGAAAATAGGAATATCAGAGGATATTACTAATTTAATCAGGTAACTGGTTTAAATTTTGTAATGTTAAATGACTAATTAGTTACAATCAACCTGTTATTCTGAATCTTCTCATTTTCGCTAAGCATTCAACTGTCGCAAATTTTATCTACGTATATCTGCACCTTTCACTGTACATAGGTTTAGTATTTTAAATTACATGCGCATGACAAAAAGTGCAGCCCGTCTAAGCCGAAATGTTCAAAAGCTGCTGCTCAATGGCCCCAATTGTCTTACGGTGAAATACGAACTACGTTACACGTGATGCTCTCAGGCCTAAAATTGCAACGTAAGAAGCTTTGCGTGTTTTCTTATTGTGACATAAATATTTCAGTCGGGGTAAGGCAATTATTTAGGGATTTCGTACTGACAGCAGCTTTTGGTAAAATTAATTTTCTCGGGAGAACTCAATGCAATGCTTAAAACTGGAGTAGCAAAGAAAGAATCATGAGCAGTCCTGCGAGTACATGTGGCAATAAATTATGAACTTCATATAACAACAAATCTAAACGTACGTGTTCATAGTTTTAAACTGTCATATGGTGCACACAAACAATCATTTGCCTATAAATAACTGAGCAATCATTCGTATAACCAAACAGCAAATAAAGATTGGTATATATATGACAACTTTTTATATTGAACGAAGAAATTGAATTTTGAAGAATGTCAACTCTCTATTATTTTGCAAATTCACGAACACTTGATTTTTCTCCGTCACAATCAATATTTACGTAATTAAAAAGGGAACGCAACGTGTACTGCGAAGCTATGTTTTCTCCACCACTGGCCCTCCGCACTGATTCATAACACTGCGACCATTAAAAATTGAATGTTTGTTTACAATATTGTCCAGTGTTTGCTACTCAGCTTATGCGTATTAGAATTATTATAATTATATTTAAAGTTTAACCACCGTACGCGTTGTAGAAATAGGAAGTGTAACAAACCTTGCAAACGGAGAGGTCTATGGATATGTGGATAACAAAGGTGCGTACCTGCTGTCACCTGCAGTTGAGTCGCAAGGCCGGAAAATTGTAGCCTTTACTGTTTTTTTTTATTTTTATTTATTTATTTATTTATTTATTTATTATTTTTTTTTTGCTTAGCCGCAAGCGGTCTCAACTTCCCACCTCTGATGGTTAGTCCAGCAGGGAGGGGCAACAGGTTCCGTTCATACTTCCTGATCATTGCGCCGCTGACACAGGCGATCCTCAAGTTATTATCGACTGATTAGTACTACATAGCTTAAACACAGTAAAAATTCTATCAAATAGTTTATACTGTCAGCGGAAAAGTTTGCCTTTAGGCTGAAAAATTAGACATAAATTTAGGAACAGTAATGTATGTGCTTTATTTGAATAAAATTATGCCACCGTATAACTCGAGGATCGCCTGTATTTGCTTCTCCAGCAAAAAAATAATCAATTTTCACTGACCCACCTCACCATCTCTGCGTTATCTTGAAAAATAATGAGGAATTTCAAAAACTGTACAGGCTCCATAGGAATAAAAATTTTCTTTAAATAAAGCGCAATATATAATAAACGATGCGGAGTCTGGCATTGTCGTCAGAAGTAAAGCCGGAGGTAACGCGGTGGCTGAGAAGTTCCAAACTTTGTGCGCAGCAGTGATGAGTGCCTGCATATCAGTTGTGATCATTTCACTGTTGTTAAGCAAAACGGTGTAACAAACGCCAATGTAGAAATCGTTCATAACTACCAATATGCTGTATACGTGCTGAATCGGCATCACTTACAACACAAACACCATCACTGGAAGCCCTTTTGTTGGGTTGGATATAGACGTTCAATCCCCAAAAGACCACAAACTACCACTGCACGAAAAAGAAATCCCTATAAATGTCGCGTCGCATGTGCAGGAGCGTGGTGCAATCACACCTTCGGTGTCACCAGTGCTACCCCGGCTTCCAATGCGACACAGGTTGGGGAACACGGGTGACACCGGCAACAACCTCAAAACTTGTAGGGTTATGAGCTGGGTAACAATGCTTTTGTTTACAAACAGTGCCTTTGCTTATAAATATTGTGAACGGTTGTATATTGTAGGTAGACTAAATTTTAGCAGTTAATGAACTTCTGTCTATGTTTCTTAATATTTTCCCTAAGATACAGAAAAACTAGCTTTCCGCACATTCCAAAACACTGCTTTGGGGGTTCCGAGATCACCTTGCATTTACCGCCGCACAGAGTGATACCTGGTAACACTATGAGAGTAACACCGGCGTCAGATTGCAACACGGCCCAGAGGACGCCTACTGGAACTACTCGAAAATCAATCATGGAAGTAACGGGCAACACACAACACCCTGGGCGTTGGTGCAGGATAGTACACTGAAGAGCAGGTAGTCAAAACAAGACGTGCATGGGTAATGATGATGTCACCGTAACATGATGCTGTAACGCAAACCTTATCGAAAGTAAACTTTCAAAGTTAGATGAATTGATGCGTATGGGACTGGAGATCTGGATGATTTCACTCTTCCTCAAGGAGCACAAAGTTCAATTGCCAGGGTGTCAACCAAAAGTATCAATGAGTAGTTAACACTGCCTTTCGCACACTGCTATAGGAAACACTGTGTACGACACACTGCGCAGGTAACACTGTGTACAACACGCTGTGTACGACACCCTGGGTAGGTAAGACGCGCTACACACAAGGTTGCTGCACGTAGTTGAGGCAGTAACCTCTGTTGTTGACTTCGCTCGGAGCCGCCGCATTTTCTGTACCGTCCGTGTGGTAGAAGATATTGAATGGTCGAACGAAGCCTGAAAATAAGGGTTATTTTAGGTAACAGTTGACACTAACGCAAGCACAGAATGTAGATGCGTATAGGCCTGCGTACATAGCCGGTGAATGAAATGTAAAAAGGATTGAAATGGAAAAAAGCATTGTGGGAAGGTGGTAATGGCACTTTGTGGGGCATTAAAAGATATACTATTAAAAAATGAAATTAAGTTTTTTCTTGAAAAAGCTACTAGTTTCAAAAACTGCCTTTAACAAATAGTAACTCAACTACTACTGTACGAGTGCAAGAAAATTTATTGAAAGTGTTTCTCTGTTGCTCTCACTACCTAGCGAATTCATTAAGAAAAGTCTTCAATAGCCGAAGCGACGATTTCGAGAGGTATTTTCACCCAGCATAGGTATATTCAATTTTCACTTTAGACCTTCGATACTCTGGCTAGGAGTAGAGCAGGCTTCACTCTCCAGAATAGACCAAAAGCATAATGAAAAAGCATCAAGGTCGGTGATGACGGAGGCTATTCTTTACGTTTCCAGGGACAAAATGAGGGGGAAACTCCTCTCTCTCACCATTAAACAGCTACCCAAGGCATCACTGATGCTGGGTTCTGTGCTCCGAACACCTTATCTGCATGGATTCACGGCTTCCTGCAAATACTCTATCCCTTTGATGATAATGAACTGGTTGCTTACTGAATAACTTCCCATCCGTAAAGATGAGGTTTTCAAGGGTGCCACACATACGGTTCAACAGCAATCGACTTCTAGAGAGCCTCTTTTCGACTGTAGCTGCAGGAAGAAGTTGTCTCTCTTGAAGCTTATAAGAAAAGGTACCTAGATCTTCTCGATATACGCATAGTCTTCGGCAACGCTTCTGCTTCTCTTATTGTTATTCTCATAGACCTTTTCGGATTGCGTCTGATTTTTCCCCTACATATTTGACAAGTAATGTAATAGTCAATCGTGCATTTAACCAACTTTCTTTTTCGGAGATTCTTCCTATATTGAATATTTTGCATGGACTGGGGCCCTTTTCATACTTCTCTATGATGAACTTTCGCTTCAGCTCTACAGACATTGTTAATAGTTTTCATGGCGAAATGTTCTGAAACAATAAAAGGTATGTAACTGATAAATAGATAATAAACAGTAGGTAATATTTGCAAAATGCTGTAGTATACTTTAGTCAGTATTAGAACATGAAACAGAAATTATACTCCACCCTGCACATGGAAGAATGGGAGGAAGGTTGAGAAGTTCCTAACCTAAGGAAAATCTTTTGCCCGCAGAACAAAAATGCTGCCAATGTATGGGGTATAAGACAAACTGTAGATTACGGTATATTGTTTTCCATTTTAGCATGCATCGGTTGACTCATAGTTTAGTTTGCACTTGCCATTGTAGATGGCGACATTATCCTATTAAATCGATATTTACTTTTTGTATGTTATCACTCCTAGTGCTACTGTCTTGTTCAGCCAGGTTTCATATACTATATTTTGATATGCCAACGAACAATTGATAATCTAATATGTTTATTTGTTCACTGATGCATGGCATATTTGGTATCAGTATCATAACTGGAATAACGATTAGTTTTCCAATGTCAGTAATTTTCACCTTTATGCAATACTGCTCACTGTATTCCTATTCCTATTAGATTTCTACATCATTTCAATTCGTAGTTTTAATGTTAATTTTTTCTTCTCTTTCCTTCACCAAAGGGAAGCGCTATTTACCTTAGCATCCTCTCTAAGCGGCTCGCCACTTGAAGTATGGCTTGTAAAAATTAATAGTCAACTCACTTGAGTCATGTTGTAACTTCATCATGAGTTTTGCACAGCATATCTCTAAAACAGTTTTAAAGACGCTAAAACAGAGCTTCAATGTTTAGAATGTTCATTAAAAAAGTAACCGGCGCCCCATTTTGTCCGTGGTGGTGCTGTACTGTTGATGTTTAGGACAACCAGATGGCTGGGAATATCTTTCAAACCATTTTTTCATGGCACGACCATCGTTAACAATACCTAGAGCGTTGTTTCCCTAGTGCATCTGACTAGTTTCCGTTATGAGGGGGAAGCGGATAAAATTATACTGACATCATTGCAACTTTTTATCAGCTACATGTTGTTCTTTCAGCGAGCACTGGTGATCTTAAAATTTAGAGCCGTCGTAGAAGCTGATCCACGGTTTCAGCTTCTCGAGCCGCCCAACATTTTGTTAGGGGAGTAGATACAATTGTTCAGGGTTGCCAAAGAGATAGCGGCACCTCTAACGCTTCGACCACGGCTGCTGCTCTACTTACTGTACAAGACTTGATCGGTGGTACTGCCAGGAGTGAGCGAGAAGGCGTCACCGCAGATCCTATCCTGACAGTTAGCGAAGGGATCCTGAGGGTCGGCGGAGAGACAAGGGATCGTGAGCCAGTCCTTGTTACAGGTGACGGCTCCCACACCGGCTCCCACCGTCGCCACGTCGCTGCCGGTTACCGTGAACGACTGGGGATCCGCCGTGTTCACTGCAACATATTGTATACAATAATTAGTCAGGGAGTTTTTCTGCAGGGCAATGATAAAACCTTCTACAGACGTCTACTGTTTCTATTGTAACAGAATTTTACCAATTCTCCATGTGGTCACCCTCTCCTATTAGGCCGTGAATAAATATTCCAATTAACTTTATGCAACTACCACAACGTATTTATCTGCAATAACTTATTAACGATCGTGCGAATCACTTAGACGAGGTAAATGACTTGACTCAACACTTGGATTAACGCCATCCTGAGGCCAGCCAATTCTATATCACGCGGGCATCATGTGTATGAGATATCGTCGCCTGGTATAACCGTCCATGTCCCTCCGAAGGCTTATCCTACTACTAAAATTATCTCAAAACGGCGTTGTAATTGAACTCTCCTAGCATTCATCGTAAATGGTACCAAGATACTAGCACCAAAGTATTAAAACATCAACTGCTATGTCGACGCTACTTAGATGGTGGTCAACATTTTCAGCGTTTTCTCCCATCCTTCTTTGAGTCAGTCTTACTTCTTTATATCATATGACGTTTATATAAGAGGGGCTAAGAGTTGAAAATTATAGTAAAAGTGTGTCTCGGTTACCATTCTTATAGCCTGTACACACACTATACAAAGTACGAGTTTTTTCAGCTAATCGTCCGAACTATTTGTTAAGCCTTCGAAAACATAGTTTTGGGTTTACCAAAATAAATGTGTTTAAATGTTAGCAGTCAGTTCAGTTTGCTCAGCAAGTGCCGCTACATAAGTTCCACGCATCTCTTCAAACTTGGAGGGCATTACAACTGAAAGTTCTTTTCAAGTACGTGTTATTTAAATAGATACATCAACGCATGCGGGCGCTTCGATGGCGAAACTAATTTTTTCGACTAGCATTTGTCAGGCTATCACACAGGGGTCTTAGCTTGATGCCATATGCTATGTTTTCTCAAAGTACATATATTTATTGCAAATCTGGATTCTTTGTTAATGGCCCTGTATTCTGGACGTAATTTCTTCACGCCGTGGCTATAATTATCAAACATATACACCCTCGTGCTATAGTTATTGCTCTAAAAACACTCACAACATAGACACTGATTTTCCCACTTTGGGCTATCGGTTTACTGCTCCCCAAAAATCCAGCTATTTAATTCAGACAGTTTACTGTCACAACGTATTTCTGTAATGACTTCCATACGTGCGAACTCTTACGACCGAAACCATTGGAAGATTCCGAGGATAAAGTGTCATCATCTCCATGTTGTGTCTTTCTCTGGAAATATCTGAAGTTCCCTCAAGGAACCACACAACATTTCAGCCCGTCTTTATTCGACTCGTGGCACGTGGCACAGGATGGCATTGCTGTTATGCAGGAATCAACAGGATTTTCTGTAAGAAAAGACATTGGTCCAAGTTGCAGCAGCCGAGGTCCAGTGGGCAGCAGATGAACACTACTGTCTACACTGAGCATCCCGACCTTCATGTAAGACGACCAATGTTTGAAGCATGACCGAGATTGGCTGTAATCACAAAGCGTGAGTCTGTGCATAGACTAGTGCAGCACAAGACCTGAGTCTGTCAACAGGCTAGCACTGTACAGCACCGGAGTCTGTCAATATGCTAGTGATACACAGCACCGGAGTCTGTCGAAAGACCATAGAACACCTACCTGAGTCTGTCAACAGACAATGCATAGAACACCGCACCTGAGTCTGTTAACAAACCATAGCACACCGTACCTGAGTCTGTCAATAGGCAATGCATAGAACACCGTACCTGAGTCTGTCAACAGACCATAGAACATCGTACCTGAGTCTGTCAACAGACCATTCATAGAACACCGCACCTGAGTCTGTTAACAGACCATAGCACACCGTACCTGAGTCTGTCAATAGGCAATGCATTGAACACCGCACCTGAGTCTGTTAACAGACCATAGCACACCTTACCTGAGTTTGTCAATAGACAATTCATAGAACACCGCACCTGAGTCTGTACACGCGCTGTACTGGATGCCGCAGAAGTTCTTCTCGTTCCTGATGCAAGTGGTGTAGTCCTGGTTGGCCAGCTCCAGGCCAGACGTCAGGTCGTAGTTGTAGCTCTTGACGGTCCCTGTCACGCCGGTGTGGTACTGCAGGCAGTGCGACGGTGCTGCAGAAATACAGATATTTATCGTCCGCCAACGACGTGAAAGAGGTGATATTGCTTTCATTTAAAATTTAAGTTCGTATATATATATATTAAGCAGGTTTCGTTGAACGAAAGATGACATTGCGTTTTAATTCGTTTTGTTTCCAACCTTTCCAAGTGTCGGAAGCTACGTTTTACTTCTTCAGAGCAAGTTCGTAAAGTA
>LQNS02278080.1:4094055-4111825 GCA_001587735.2 Parhyale hawaiensis | reverse complement strand
ACGAAATTGAATGTTGCCAGACGACCGGGGTAAATGTGAGAATGTTTTAGAGACGATCGTTCTCTTATTTTGCACTGTTCAATTTTTGTTATTGTTTGTTAGATTGCTCTAATGTATTAAATGTAGTTATGTTTGTCCTGATATTTTGCAAAATATGTTAAATACATTCCTTAAGGCCCCAACAAAAGATTCATTAACCAACTCTACATGGTTGAACTTAATTTTCAAATAATGAAAATCGTTCTCTTATATTGCCCGCTAGTGTACGTAGGTACCGTACCTGACTGACCTGACCTGACTTTGACCATAAACTTAGTGAGGAAAAATTAATAGTGTCGTATATTATGGTAATTTATGGCAGGTTCGAGTGACCACACTAAAACACTAAGTTGAACCATGAGCAGACTGATCGTCTGCCCAGAAATGAGCCGTGTGATTGCATAATGTGGCCCAAGCATTAGTAGCGCAGGAATGATCTCAGTCAAGGGGAAGAGATCTATTTGTACCTTCAGTCGCGAGTAAAGCCCGGTGCCAACGTAACAAATTTCGTTGCCGGTAACAGCCGAGCAGCAACTCAATCCGTTTACGTAGCTGCGGCACGACTTCAGCTTGCGTAAAAATTTAACTCTGTTGAAAATTCTAGAAAATCTCAGCTGCTAGAGCAGCTGAGCAGGTGGCAATGATGAACTTAATAGTAGTAATTATGAACAGTTTGAGTACACAAAATTTTATATTTTGAGAATAAGTACACGATGTTCATAGACGTCGTGCTAAAGTCAGGGCCACGACTACTCAGTCGGATTAGTTGAGTTGCCCCTAGGCTGCTAGGGACAACGAAAGTTATTACGTGGGCACCGGGCTATGAATTGTGACAGTTCAGTTCAGTTGGAATGTTACTGGATGCGGTTGGAGCTTGAAGTTCTACTGCACAGGGTCATCAAAACTTTGTAGAATACTATTTGATCCGATTTTGTCTGAATGTTCATCTAATTCTAAGCTAATATTTACGAATGTGGTAACCTTCCCTAAACTGCAAGCAGTCGTGATCGGCATTTCTGAGCAAGATTAGTAGCGTTTTGAACTAAGAGATGCATTTCTTGAACATCTACCCGTAAGTTCATGAGTTAAGTTATGAAAAACATTAGTCAAACACGCAAGCGGACAAACCGATCATTACCAAAATTTGATCATTTGTGTCTTTCAATATTTCTAACAATTCTTGCAATTTCGAGTTTTCTAACAAACTCAAATACGGGGACAAACAAAGGAACGCACAGAATATCACAAAAATTGGTCATTTACTCTTTGATTTATGCCTAACTATTCCTGTAGATTTCATAAAAATCTGTGTTTAACTTTCTGAGTTGTGGCATCGAAAAAATACGGCAGACAAACAAACAAACGGATGAACGAATCTTCACCAAAAGTTAATCATATGTTCATCCTAACATACCTAACAATTCCAGTAAATTGCGTTAGGATCCGTCCCCAGCTTTTTGAGTTATCTTAATGACAGGCAGACAAACATCCAGACAAGGAGACAAACAAACTCAACGAAAACATGGCATCCTTGGTAGAGGTAATTGCAAATCACAGGAAGAATATCTCATAGCCGAAACTTAACTTAAAACAATTCTCACAAGACTGCAAAATATGAAGCTCAATTGGACACCGGAAGATTGCAGTCTCTTTTGCAGAAAATATTCCAAGCAGGAAGTCGTTGGAGTTTACTTTGATCTGAAATCTCCTCGGAAAAGATATCATCTCTGAATCTAATAAACAAACGGGCGCCACTCCTGTCTGCTGCTCTCTTTGGACCTTCTTTGTGAAGTCAGACTTAATTAAATCAAAAGATAGAGGAGGAGTAGAGCTACTACACTCGTGCTTCTCGCGGGACTTTGCGTTCCCGCTGTGAGGTAAGGAAATAACGGGGGGCTCAGAAAGAGAAAATATTTCACCGTTTAATTTGGTAGTTTCGTTTGATTAGGCGCTCTTGTTAGTTGCCTTTTGCATGATGAATATATCTTATGCCAATGCCACTCTGTACAAGAGCATGCACAACTTGATGCGAGGATGCGCATCTATCACGTTGTTTTCTACGCTACAGTATCTATGATGATTTTTTTAAATATTTATCAGACGGCGAGTGCTCTGAATTTGACAGCAGCCATGCGCTCCTCAGTACCTAACGAAGATTTAGCTGCAGCACGAACTAGTGTATGCGGACTTCCTAGTTTGGGGTTCCAGATTGAGCGATATTATCCTTTACCTTTAACTCAAAGATCTTTCATCGATTCAATTTTTTACATTCTTTCTAAAAGTAAGGTGAACCAGGCTGGAGCAGCACTGATGAATGCTAGCACNGTGTATGCGGACTTCCTAGTTTGGGGTTCCAGATTGAGCGATATTATCCTTTACCTTTAACTCAAAGATCTTTCATCGATTCAATTTTTTACATTCTTTCTAAAAGTAAGGTGAACCAGGCTGGAGCAGCACTGATGAATGCTAGCACTGAACAGCTGTGCCGAGCATCAAGTGAACTGTCGCCAAGAATATCCGAGACAAAATTTTTGGCTGCATGAAGGAGCTTATTTAGAGTTTTTAGTTTTTTTTCAAAATTCTGTCTGTAACGACCTTAGACAGATTCTTGGAGCTTTTCCTAACCATATAATTTTACTACCGAATCTTTTTTTGTTGAGCGGCTTCATATTCATACCATGGCGCCATCTTTCCGTAGTTAAAATAATCGACAAAGAATCCAGCTCCGTTTGACACATTCGTTCTGCAGGACCATTGGCAAGATATCTTCGCTATTAGATAACTATATATGTTTCCTCAAGTATTTGATGCTTGCTGATCTCAATACCCAAGAGTGCTAATATTGGAACTGTTGATGCTTTGTTAAACTGCCTGCAGTTTTTTTTTTTTTTTTTTTTTTTGCGATACACTTTCAAGTTTCCTGCCACTAACAGTACGATTGCAACTGTTAATAACTTCAAAAGAGTCTTTTCTAAATGAAAGACTGCATGTTGATAGCGAAAGTTATAATATATTGACTAAGGAGATCGAAGCAGAGAAATCATATGACTTTATAAGATTGAAGATACATAGAACTAACAGAGGAGATCAGATGAGCAACTAATCTTATCACGGATATTCATAGAATACACTGAATGTAGGGTTTTCAAAAAGGGTTCGAGTTGTAAACTCATAACTGATGCGGTATAAGCTGTACCTCAGACTATTGGTCTATTTGGATAGTAACAGATATCTTATGACACTATCGATGTCATCTCCAGTCAGTATCCATGGTTCCCGCCAATATGCAACAAGAGCGGCAGCTGATATAACGGCATGGCTGATACCATCCAAATTTCACATGCAATAAACATCCTGTTCAAAAAGTTTAAGACCACATGAAACTGTAAGGAATAACGATGTTTTCATGATAAATAATCTCCTTCGATTAGGGATCAATAATTCCTATAGAGATAAAAGGTGAGAAAGACGAAAAATACCTGCTGTAACAATTTATTAAGAAATATACATTTACTAGTGTCCCGAGCCGTCATTGTAAATGACGGCATATTAGGTTATTAATGACTGGTGCACGTGTGCGATAAATGACGGCAGTAACAATCGGGAAGTCCTTTTGGGGGCGACCGAACCTCATTTTTCCCCTATCTAATACTGAAGAAAGAGATTCCAAGGTACTCAACTTTTTTTTCGCCTTTTGAAATCTGAATTTTCTCCTATCTTATTAGTTGTATTTTTCCCCTATCTAGTACTGAAGAAAAAGATTGCAAGGTGCCCCACTTTTTTTTTTGCGCCGAAAAAAAAGTGCAGGGTACCCCACTTTTTTTTTACATTTTGAAATCTGAATTTTCTCCTATCTTATTCCCATAGAGCGTGACAGGAAAGATATAAATATATAAATAAATAACTAAATAAATAAAAACACGACGTGAATTATTATATAGTAGATGTTATATAATGAATTTTTCAGTTGATCAAAATTATAAGACCACAAACAGAAATCGTAGGTAACCTTTCGACAAGGACGTTGAGGTGAGCAAAGTTTGAACTTGGTAAAGAGTACTGCCTCCATTCTTGTTGATAACCACAAAAAATCTTTGTGGCATACTACTGTAGAAATGAGGGTTTCCATGAGGGTTGGAGGAATGTTATCCCAGCTCTTAAAGATGGCATCTTGAATTACATTTACAGTCACAAATTGTTGACCATTTCTGTAAACATCTCTCGCCATGCATTCCTAAAGATTTAGTATTGGGTTTAAGTATGGCAAACATGTTGGATGACGTGAAACAGGGATCCCATTTTCTTACAAGAAGGTCATAGTCTGAAAACTATTCATCACCACACGAACGAGGGCCCTCCGTCGACAAAAATGTTCTTTGCAACATTTCGACATAACCAGCAGTTGTTTGACGACCCTGCACCTCCTGAAGCTTCATTGCTTTCCTGTAGGAAAAGGCACCCCACAAAATAACGGAGCCTCCACCGCTGTGACGCTTGGAAAACAGTTCAGGAGGTATCTCTTGCCACGCCAGTACCGTTGGAATCCATCAAGGCAACACAATTTTATTAAGTTTTTCATCAGAAAACAAAACTTTAGACCACTTTTCAACATCCCATGTTTGGTGCTCTAGAAAAAACTGTAAAAGGGTCACTTTGTGATGCGGAAACAGCTGAGGACGTTTCAGATACCCTTTGTTCTTTATGCCCTTCTGTCGGCGTCGCCTGATGGTCATTGAAGTGCAATCAGCATCTGTGAGTGCCATGATTTACCTGGAAGACCGTCTTATCTCTTGAGAAACAACCCGTTTAATTCTCCTACTCAATTTAGAGGAAATTTTTATCGGTCTACCAAAAGAGGTTGCTGTTCCATAACTCTCAGGGTCCTTTAGGAAGTTGCAAATCACAGTTTTACTGCGGTGAATCTCAGCTGCGACAAACCTTGCTTATGCAATTCAACAATTCGATCACGTCCTTATTGGAGAGTTTTGCTTGCCTTGGGCATAGTGACACCTTCACACTATCAGTGTAAGCTTGTAATTCAATTCAATTACCCTAAAATTAAACATTTATTACCCTGGTCTTAGATTTGATCAACAGAAAAACTCATTAATGTATCAAAAACGTGCATTTTGTAATAAACTGTTGCAGCAGGTATTTTTCGTTTTTCTCACTTTTTACCTTTGGGAATTACTGATCCCTAGTCGAAGGAATTTATTTATTTGTCACTAAAACTTTTTTTTACATTTACAAGTGGTCTTAAGCTTTTGATCAGGAGTTTATACTGTACTTGATAATTCGAATTAAACTCATTCAACTTTTATATGTTTTTATCTTGTAACCCAGAAAACGAATGCATTTTCTGTATTTAAATCGAGCGATGTTTCTTGGTTGCCTGATAATGTTCTAAAGAAATACTGCAATTGGACTAAGAACTGCAACACTTTTAAAACAACCAAAAAGAAGGTAGGAGAATTATCCCTCAATGTAGAATTCTGCTTTGAATGAAGTGTTTCTCGCCCTGAAACCAACATGCACAATCACTAGGAAAGCGGACCCAATTCACCGTAGCTATAAGTTAAGAACGGACCAGGCACAGAAAAACCATCCAAGTCCAAGCACTCACACTCGGGTGCCACTCCGATGCCGTCCGTACACAGAAATATTGCATTCTCTCCGAGATAGGTTCTACAGCACACCTATTTCCCGCACGTTTATTAAACAATGTCTTGAGCTAAGACTTTAGTAAATTCTGAACCTGTGCTGCATTTTGCACAGCCAATGAAGCTATGTTGCACCATTCTGCTAAAAATTCTCTACGGCGTCGACTTTTGCACAGTTCCCTGCAGATGGCACTCTAATAGTGCCTCGTTTGTGGATTTACTCCGAAAAAGAAAGTCCTCGACGGAAGAGTTCAAATTCAGTGTCACAAACGTAAGTCTAGTTGTGTTGGAAAAGATGCAATACAACATTTTCGAAAACATAATCGAACATTGGTCAATTAAAAATTTAATTAACTTAGCCCGTCAACTTCCCAAATCAGCGTCAGATTTTATCAATATAACAGCATTTGTAAAGTGAGATCAATGTTTTGCGGGTTATTAAAATATTAATTAAGCTATATCCGGAAAACAATATCATTTGTGATCGATCCAAAACTTTATTAAATAGCAACACTATTGAGTAAAGACAATTATTGCCAAATAAGATGAAAAATTATTGATAACACAGATATCTATACACACAGGTGCGCACACACCTACGTACACGCACACAGGCACACACCCACTCCATTTTCACGAAGCCAAAGTCACGTTGTATAAATGGTTGGCCGTTTAAATTATTTATCATTTGTCCGTGCTCAAGGCGTATTCTTGGAGTTTATCTCATTGAAAAGTTACGAATTCTCTTCAGTATTCAAAGCCTCGGTGGCTAAGGGAGTAGGTGGTCGTGCTCTATCTTGACCGCCATCGCCGGCAGGAAGGAGGAAAGTGGCCGGGGCGCCTGCCCTATCGATGACTTCGCCCCTTGCCCTTAGACACAATGTGCCCAACCTATTTGCCAAGTTCACAGGCAACAGCCAATGTTTGAGAAAATTGTTGCACTTATACTGGCATATATATCAGGATTTCCGACATGTTTGCCTCAAGCAGAACTGTTGAAAAGCAGCATATTCTTACTTCAAGCTGTCCCCAGCCATGCAGACTTGCTGCACCCCGTGCTACGCTATTGGCGTCACAAATTAGTTTAGCCTTTCAGGTGTATTAATTTTTTATTTTGAATTAGAGTCCTGCTCTCATTGCAACATTTTTTCACGAGTCTTCGTTGTGATCGGTGTCTTCGACGAGATATTACGCGTATTGTGATTTCCAGCTGTGCCACGAACTTTGCTGCTGAAAGATTTCATTAGAATGGGTAGACGCAATAGTCTTCTTGATGATGATGATGAAGCTACCATAGTGAAAGATGCGGCTAATGGAATTCTTCCCTAAGTGTTAGCAGGCTCCATCGGTCGCCATGTTGACAGTGTGAAGCAAAACTTGGCAGAAGCATCGCCTAGGAAAACTTGATCGAATTATGGAGTGGTAGAAATTGTGACTATCCGCGACCTTTATTCTGTGAGGAGGCACTCGCTCAAAAAACCAGGACAGACATCGGGAAAATTTTGTTTGCTACAGCTGATCTGCCAAATGTACCAAAACCAACAATATGTCGGTTGCTACAGGACATGGGTAAGAACCACAAACCTGAAATACAACCTCCACTTACTCCCCAACACAAAAAATTACAGTTGTAATGAGTTCAAGAGCACATGAAAATAAACATGAATGGCATCATATTCACAAATAAAAGTAGCGTAACTCCTGATGGACCTGACGGATGAAGGAAAGGATGAGTTGGAAAACGGTAAAATTGCCACTTGCGTTTCCGTCGGCAACAGGAATGCGGAGGTTTAATGTTTTGGGCTTAAAAGTTGGAACTGAAGTAATTCGACCCCAATTCGTGTCTCTGATGGTGTAAAAATTACTTCTGCGGCTTATTGTCAACTTTTGAATCAATTTTGTTTCCATGGCTTGAAAACATACCACTGCAGAAGCGTGGCACGACAATGCTCCGTCACACGCTGCCAATACGACGCATGCTATTTTTTTTTTTTTTATCGATGGTCTTTAATGGCAAAAGTTTCATGGTGTGGTCTCCAATTTCAACCGATTTGAACTCATTCGAGAATTATTGGAATTTTAACACAGGCTCTTCACATGGATGGCAAACAATACACATCCAAAGAAGACGTATGGAAAGTGATTAAGTTGACTGCAAGCAATATCTCTTCATCTCAAGTTTAAAAATTTACATATTCTGTGGACAAAAAAATTCCACTTGTTTTGCAAAAACAAGGCTCCTGTCTAAAGTGTTAATTTTTTTATTATTTAATTTCATACCATAAATGTTTTTATGTACCTTTCAACAAACTTGGTTCTCCGTATGATAGTTTTTATAACCCTCTCCAAGATTGAATTGTCGTTTAAGGTCATTTTTTGATCGATTCAATGAATACCGTGCGCACCAGAATGTTGAAGATAACTGTATAACGGTTATAAAATTGAAAATATTTCGAATGAGGGGATCATAATTGAGGATGAGCTTAATTGAATGAGTCAGATATGTCTTAGAATTATCAGGCTTTCTCAATTAATAATGAATATTTTCCGTTTAAAAGTTTTCGTAAGCAAATGGCCTTTCACGTGATGTACAGTGGGTATTTCTGAAAGCCCTCCCCCCCCCAGTGGTCCTCACCCGCTTTATATAATAGTTTGGTTTTGCAACTGGGCTGCAGGTTCCCCCCAGTGTTTTTTTTTTTAACAGGTCCTTGGCTTTTGGACCTTGAGTGTCTTCGGACGATGTCTAGGTGACGCTGTTCACGCCACTTGACGCGTGCAGAGGTACTTTGTTGGCTGTCTTCGCTTGGGCCACTGCTTGCGCCAGATGGTAGAGTCAGCCACGCATTATCTCAAATTTTCAACTGTGCATGCGCCCGCTGACCACTTTAGCTGAACATTTGTTCAAGCTAAGAGTCAGTATTTTTTGTTAATTGACGCGGCACTGTGTTAGACAATGCAATAGTGCTTCTCTTTTTCGAGATGCAAATCATGGATACTTCATCTTTTTCTACCTGGAGATCAAAAGGGAATAAAAAATGCTACTGAAGGGCCGCGCCCAGCTGTGGTGTTCATAACGCGGTAGGCTGCATAATACCTAACGACTTCTATATACAGTTAAGATACTGATGATAGGGGTTACCTGTAGATCTTCCTCCCTTCAGTACGTGTACTGTTGAAAAATTTAACCAACAGAGCGTCTTAGCCTGGAAATTTTTTGCTAGTCAACGTGATGACATCAAGAAACGATGACTGAAAATTCAACAGCTGAAAAAGCAGAAGCGTTAATATGGATGCACGAGTATGGGAGAAGGTAAGTTCATCGAATGGTAAATGCATCGTCTGAGAAAAATATATTGCTTGATATGCTCATCGTACTAAACTCAACGTTTCACTATGCACAATTTCTTTGAGAATTAGATTTTACAGGCCGTTCTTAAAGCCGTGCATCTCGTGTTTCTCTAAAAAGTTCTAACTACTAACTAAACATAACTCAATAAATTTTTAAAAATGTTACACGTTCAAAAACACAAGCACATGTATGTAATTTAATACTGATGTACAAAAATTGAACTAAAATTGAGCCATTAAACTACAAAAAATTATTGCTACCGAGACGTCATTAGTTCGTTAATAAGTAAGTTGAAGCCTCATTAAAAACGACAATTGAGCTTCAGGAGAGGAAGAGAGAAGCGCATACATAGGTCTGCTTCTGCACCATTGTCTTCAACTCCCGTTAGAACATCGCTGTATTTAACACAGTAATGGTCTTCGACAGTTGTGACTCAGTCTTTCGTCTAATATAATACACACATACAAAAATGCACGGTCTACCGTTGCCGTAACAAACTATAGCTACCTTATCCGCCAGTGTCTCAATAACATACTAACTGGATCAAGTTAAATATGATCACTAAATTTGTGAATAACAAATTAAAATCTACCAGCAAAAAGTATTCAAATTTTGGGAATTATAAAGTTGGTGTGAGAGAAAAAAAACACCGTAAAGAGTACACTGCTACACTTGAATGATGAAGGGATTGAGCAAATAGTTAACAGATGATAAAGTAATTAACAATTAACAGTCAATCGCCTACACTGTGGACAATAGAATCATGCAGACAACTCTCGACAGTTGGCGGGTACTGCACAGTCTCATTTCTCACAAATTAAGCTAAACAAAAAGCGTCTTAGTGGTAACACAATTTCAAATTACTTTAAACTACTTGACCCATCCTTTAACAGTGTAACTAATTAATATGCATATTCATCAAAGTCTGCGAATGAATGAAGAGACGCTCGTTTCTATGAATTTATCTAAAGATAAAGTTAGGCTCACCTGACGATGAATTTTTTGCCGCTGCTAAATTTGCCAACCTAAAAAATTAAAATTCGATTAATTCAGCCGACATGATTTACCTTTCATTGAATTTACAGGCATCCCACAGGTGAATAGTCGGCAATTTCCTCCAGCATATTACACTAAAACCTTTCGTGGCGTGGGGCCAAGTTCAATGCAGTCATTTTTTATGGCCAGCTAATCCTAGTGTCTGATATGGATGCTGTGGCCAACAAGGTTAGGGCACAGCACCCGTAGGATGAGATCCTTAATAATAAAATAAGAAAAATAGAACTCCTCGTGACGTAAGACAATCTGCCGCGGTGGAGGCAAATTCAACGCCGTTATTTTTGATGGCCAGCTAGGCCTAGTTTTTTTACATGAGTCACATCTAGGTCAACCCACCAAACTCCCTGCAGAAAGTTATATGTATTGCTCAACTCATTCTAGGTGTTTTTGGGTGTACAGAAAAAACATATATACAAACGTATATATATACTAAAATCTTCAATGAAAACATAATCTCCTCTCTCCTTTCGTTAGAGAGGGAAAAATATTTAGGGGGTTTCACGCGGTCTGGTCCCCGTGAGTACTATATGACGTCCCCAAGTTTCATTGCATTGAATTAAACACAATTCGGTCGTTAAAACGGTAAATCAGCTTCTGGGGAGGCCTAAAACTCTGTTAGGGGACAGGGTCTCCCCTCCTCCCTCCCCCTCAGAGCCATGTCTAGCAAGGAATTTCCGTAGACTGTCCTGTCTCGCCCCGGCAGCTGAGTCAGCGATATCTGGTTTGGATGGAAAATATCTGCATTTATGGGGACCGCTCCGAGATAGAATTTCCCTGTATGCTGTAATGCTTGCCTGGCCTGCATGCATGCATATTGCCTGGCCTGCATGCATATTGCCTGGCCTGCATTCATGCATATTGCCTGGCCTGCATGCATATTGCCTGGCCTGCATTCATATTGCCTGGCCTGCATGCATATTGCCTGGCCTGCATGCATATTGCCTGGCCTGCATGCATATTGCCTGGCCTGCACGCATATTGCCTGGCCTGCATGCATATTGCCTGGCCTGCATGCATATTGCCTGGCCTGCACGCATATTGCCTGGCCTGTATGCATATTGCTTGGCCTGCATGCATATTGCCTGGCCTGCATGCATATTGCCTGGCCTGCATGCATATTACCTGGCCTGCACGCATATTGCCTGGCCTGCATTCATGCATATTGCCTGGCCTGCATTCATGCATATTGCCTGGCCTGCATGCATATTGCCTG
This sequence comes from Parhyale hawaiensis, assembly GCA_001587735.2. Classification (NCBI taxonomy): domain Eukaryota; kingdom Metazoa; phylum Arthropoda; class Malacostraca; order Amphipoda; family Hyalidae; genus Parhyale; species Parhyale hawaiensis. The sequence continues at coordinate 4,100,508 of LQNS02278080.1, read as the reverse complement.
GCCTGCATGCATATTGCCTGGCCTGCATGCATATTGCCTGGCCTGCATGCATATTGCCTGGCCTGCATGCATATTGCCTGGCCTGCACGCATATTGCCTGGCCTGCATGCATATTGCCTGGCCAGCACGCATATTGCCTGGCCTGCATGCATATTGCAAACCAGCAGGACCGCAGAGCTGATTTTTGGACCATATCGCCAGAGGCGTTTATCATTGCCAAATATGATATGGACGGCCCAAGATCTTACATCTGTAACTGTACAATAGATAATTCAAGTTTATCTTTCTTTTTGGTTTCCTTCGCTGATTCTTTGTTGTTTACTCACAAATTTACTGCTTATAAGAATATTTGTAAGCTGACTATAATAGTAACGGTGTACTTGATTATTGTTTTTCTCTTGTTGGTAATATTTTTTATCTTTTGCACTGTAGCAAGAAATAATTTACACAAAGCAGGAACTCAATGCTTATAAATAAATAGCGAAACTAGCTTAGTATCTTCTCTGCCCTATTTACTAGAAGCAACATCTCATGATATCTTTATTTCTCTGACATATCGGAGATCTTCAGCCTTCTCCACTCCCCTTCACTGCTTCTTCCGTTGCCGTGCATCTTCTGCATTATCTTTTATCTGTTTTCTTTGTTGCCAATTCCATTGCTTTTCAATAGTAAACTCATTATTTACGCTGTTCATTCATTCTTTCTTTGGATAAATTTTTCACCGCTGATGCGCGTTAAAATCACGACCCTGTTTGAGCTACGGCGACACAAGAAGTCTCCGCGACCGGAGATAGACCGCACGGGGTTAAATTGGTGCGCCAACGGTTGCCGATTACGACACGATTTTTGAGCGGTGGTGAGCGTGGAACAGATAACCTCGGGGTTGTGATTGCAACATGCATCTGCAGGATAGTAGCATCCTTGCCAAACAGTCATATTCTCGACTCTTTGTTGCCGTGATATCTATAAATTTGTCAGAGTTGAAATGCCTGCATCTGCAAAAAGAAAACAGATGTTGAGTTCGTGGATAGACTATTGTATTTATAGTGTGTTTAACAGTCGTATATTGTGAATTACCGCTATTTTTTCTACCCAGTGCTCCGTGTTTCATTTTGTCTAGAGTAAAACATTGAGTAAGGGATTGCAGCTTCATTTGAGCCATGACTGTATCGGTGTGCGACCTCAGCAGATTGCCGGAGCCAAATTATTTAAAATAACGCAGGCGTGCAATAAATTTTGGTCTCGGTATGCCAGAGGAGTATGTGTTCAGTTAGATTAGTATGTCATAAATAGTTTGGGCGGTAATTGGGATAGATTCTGTTCAGTTAGAAAAGAAACGCGTTCGATTAGGTCATAAAATTAAGCCTTTGAGGCTTTACTTGTCCGAATCTTTAGACAGGTGCCCTGGCTTCGACCCGCTGATTCGAGTATCAGGCGTTGACTCGATATATGTACCACGAACGCATTCTTACTAAGTAAAACGGATATTTCAGTTGCTCCAACATGCTCCTGTTGCTGCTAGGACTTGCATTTACGATTCAGAGTGACAAAATCAAAGTTCCTGTCTGCAGCTCCGGACAAGTTAAGTCAAATGCTCCTGGCTTAGATCGACTTTGACGACCCAGTCGAATGAGCCATTATTGTAAGTGAACCTCGTGTATGCCGCATACACTGGACTGATACTGAACGCGATTACGGTGAGCCGGTTGAACCTTTCATTTTATATATTGCGTTTACGCGAAGTTCAAGGGTAAGCGATTAGAGGTGAGTGCCTGGAACTCAATTTAGTGGGTCGATGCCAGCGCACCCGCCTCCAGTTTTGGATACTTCAGGCCTTAAAAGGATGATTTTGCAGCCCATTCGAACGTGCCCTAGGAAGAGGACAGACTGTACAGTACAAACAAGCGAAAAATTTTCACCGTAAAATGGTTAAGGAATATCTACACTTCCAGCTTGCGGAAATTTCATTTAAAATTACAAGTTGCTTCAGATAACCTTATTCTCAATTCTGCGGGCAGAAATTGAGTAGGAGACATTCTCAAACATAATCGGTATGCAATTACTCCCTGATACTCAGAGTAAAGTGGCTAATCGAACACTGAAGGTTGGAGTTCCAGACAAGCTACAGCAAATCAGAATAGATTATCCTCCCTTTATCTTTGAATTGAAATTTCAACCAGAGAGCACAGATCTCTATCTTCGCTCCACGGAGGCCTTCGCTGACCGTCATGTGCCCCTCTCCTAGACTGTCGATCAATGCCTCCTTTCGTAGACTGTCATGTCCTCTTTCAAACAACGGTGCTTACTAAATTTAAAGCCAGCTGTACAGGGGGGTCAAAAACCGGGAACGTTTCATCCTATTTTTCCGACCACGCGTTGCCGTGAGCGCAGCTCGACTCGGCCTACGTTAGGCGGTCCAGAAATTGCTTAGCTGCTCCTGCAATTACCTCCCACAAGTGCCACTCTCATAGTTTCGGTAATCGCTATCGATCTCCAGCTAGTGAATTTTAGTTTGTAGCGATGCATATTTCAACGCGATACGTGCAAGCCGGTCCAGCTGCAGTCACGTCAATGAACAAGAACTTCTGTTCCAATTACGTGGAACGTTCCCGTGTATCGACTCTCGTGTGCAACGGAGTTTAGGCTGTGCGAAAAATGCTCAACAATTGCACAAATATTAATCAATGTTGTAAAAAAATATCTCCAAGAATATTTCATCAAGCGACGGGAGGATCTTTGAACACGCAGACGCACGGCTGCATTCGACCAACAGGATAGATTATGCCTCGTGAATAAAAATCCCCTGGATTTGAAGACGAAAAATCATGAAAGCCAGCGGCCAAATCTGATTTATTGTTTGAAAAGATGTCCAGATACTTCAAAAATAAATGGAAGCCCATCAGTTAAAAATTGGTAAGAATACCTGTAGAAGTTGTGGGGTAAATTTCATATCCCACGTCTGGGAATTTCTGCTTTGACACAGAGGCAAGATTTGGCGATGTATTGTAATATCGTAGAGTTGAATACGACTACAGTGTTTCACTAGTGCACTTCTCCGTTTCCTAGGGTAACAAACTCAATTTGGATTTCTTTGAGCTGTTTTCAATAAATTTAAACCTAAGCTAGCTTGGATGTTCGGATAAGCCTTGGAAAAGTTGCAATGCACTACACCCGTGACCGACTTGCACTCGTGCATGAGCAGAAAAAGCATTCTTCTCTCTTTCCTTGACATGACAAGATTATATCCTCCAAAACTGCATCCTGAGCAAAAATACTGCAAAAGTATTGAGGAAGTGCACAGTAAATAACTTGACAGTACAGATTTCTTAGATCCTATGCACTCAAAATGAACCATTTTTATCACCGGACATGTTAATACTTCGGCAACAAAAGATGACTTGCGGGAAACCTGAAAAGCAGATCGTCGATTTGAGTTTTGTGCAGTAGAAGCGCTGACACTTGCTTAGTTAATCTTTCTTAGGTTCAGCTGCTTCGCCACATGTAGGGGAATACACTTCGGTAGCAAAATGACACAAGCCTAGGAAGAAATCGAGTTGAGTGAAACCTTACATTTTTTTGGTAACTTATTTATAATACAGGTCATGAAGATAAAGTTTTTTAAGCTTGGTGGCGTTAGAAGTATGTACGTGGGGCGAGGACACAAAGTCGCATCGATAGGACTACTGCGTCGACAGCAAGAGCGAGTGCAACTGACGAGAGACAAACTTTATTTGATGAAAGTTTCCTATTTCCCACATTTGACCCCAGTTCGGCTCAACATTAAATTCAGTAACTTTTTGGAAAATCACTATGACTCAACCACGCACTCAGTCCACAGCGAACTTAACACTTGCAGTTGTTGCAAAGACTCGTACACAATATTTTTCGCAAATTCTTTTGGTTGTGACGTCACTTGAAAGCAACACCCATAAAGTGGCTGGAGATGCAATTGATTTACTCAGCTGTGAAGAGTGAAGACGGCGTAAATGAAAATTTTCTCGATTTAAAATAAAATGAGAGGAGAAATTTGGGCAAGGGATTCATGTAAATAATCTTATGACGAATGTTGTCAGTGAGAATGTTCCAACTATAAAAATACTATTTAATATTTCGAACACGAAGAAGTGGATTTACAGTAAGCGTACACGTAACGCATCATAAGCTAGAGCAATCTGGGAGCGCATACCTCCGCCAAGAAAGGCAACATTAACGAAAGATTCAAATTAGTTCTAAAACTATGATATCCTTTTTATTAGCACAAAAACATTTTGACAAACATTAGTCAAAGAAACCGACCATCACCGGAATTTTGTCATTTACGTCTTTCAGCATCTCTAACAATGTTAACAAATTTCATGAAGATCCGATCATAACTCTTTGAGTTATATTACTGACAAACATTATTGAAACACAGCAACAGGTCAACCGATCACCACCAATATTTGATTATTTATGTCTTTTAACATTTCCAACAATTCAAGGAAATTTCATGAAAAACCGTTAGTAACATTTTGAGTTAGTTTGCTCACAAACGCAAAATCAAACACAGATTCAAACAAGCAAACGGACAAACAGATCATCACAACTATTTGGTCATTTATTCTTCGTAATATAAATAAAAATAATGTGAATTTCATGAAAATCTGTTTATAACTTTTTGAGTTATAATGCTAAGAATAAAGAGGCACACAAACAAACTGTTGAAGAGATCTTCATCAAAAAGTTAATTAACTATTACTCCTAACATCCCTACAAATTTCATAAAGATCCGTCCTTAACTTTTTGAGTGATTTTGGTGACAGACAAGCAAACATTCACACAAACCAACGACAAACTCGACAAAAGAATAACCTTCTTGGCGGAGATAATTAACTGAGTGTTTCATACACAATTTTTGCTTGCGCATTCAACAGACACTAATTCTTTAGCCCATAGTCACTCAATGAAACATTGGGCAAGTAAATACTGCATCTAAAAATAGTTAGGAAAGGCTCACTAAATTTTGTGTATTTTCTACTTTCCTTTGACGCTGACATAAAGATGATGTCATTCCTTAAACTGAACCTAAACGGATTATGATGTCGTTTCCGCAGTAGATGTATTAGAAAAAATGTATGGGTTGAATAATTGTCAAAGTGTAATGCATTTATTGTTTATCAAGCTCATTACTACACAATTTGGCCATGTCTCCAGCACTGTGAAATTTAAATGACAGAAGGCATTACAGCTAATAAGGTTATGTTCGATTGGCTAACGGTGGTCGAAATAATCTAATATATTAAAAGTTAAATCCCGACAGTTGAATAAGGTATGTCAACTGTAGCTTTAGTGTATTCAATCGATTTCGCTGAGACAGACGAGAATTTTCTCCAAGTTTTTCATCAATGGTCACTACAGTTCACAAAATAGTCAAGTAGATGTATGAAGAGCTAGACTGTTCTTAATGGTGATCCACCGTATTATACACAGTCTGTTGGTTGCTTGGATTCTTCCTTGCTTGGTTGGTCCTCATCTCTCCTTCACGACGCTAAGGATTTAGGTACGAGAAAGTTCATTAGCTGTATAACAATATGAGATAGCAGAAAATTACTATGGCAAATATAGGGCAAGTGCGATTGAGTCGTCAAAGTCACTACAAGCCAAGCTCACTTGACTTGACTTGTTCGGAAAGGCGGGCAGGAACCTTAGCTTTGTCACTTTCAATCGTGCTGCAGGCACCAGAAGCCGCCCAATTATATTGAACCGACGGAAATCTCCATTTTATGGAGTAAGACGAAGTTTATAGAAGTTCCACAGGTATCTGATTATTAAGAGTCAACGCTGCCTAATCGGGCGCCTCCATGGTCTGGAATGTGGTCGAGCTGCTGTATTTTCTGAAGCTCAGCTTCGCCTAAACAAGTAGCTAGGTGCTGCTTGACTCAATCTTGGATGGAGTTTTCGTTCCCGTCGTGCACAATTATTATTATTATTATTACAATCCATTTCCCTTGTACTTTCCTGTGTTGAATTTCTTCGTGGTAGTTGAAACTTCATCCTGAGCAGAGGCCAAGGCCGCCATATTTCGATGCTGAAGGTTCAACTGCTGGTAACCAGACGTAGCAGATACGCATATCCGGTGAAGGCTTTTGATTCAATTATGTTTTATTGGTGTTTCTTAAATCTCAATAATTTTAAAGTTACCAGTAATATTCTCACTTTTACTTGCAGAAAAAAGTTTTACTCTCCCAAACTCATGATGGCACAACTTTCTTTAAGTTAAGGCTAGAGGTGAGAGGCATATCTAATACTAAGAATGGCCGTCGTGTGTTTATATATAAATATATATATTGAAGAATTAGATCAGAAGCAAATAATATAGTTGAAATTTTATTACCCACGACGCGTTTCGCTGTAACCTCAGCTCATCAGGTGGGAGGATCGAAGATGGTGAAGAATTCGTAGAAATCTTGAAAA
>LQNS02278080.1:4065514-4085938 GCA_001587735.2 Parhyale hawaiensis | reverse complement strand
TCCTCTACATTCTACTAACATAATGGCAATAGCTCATAGAGGATCGGGGTGTAAGTCCCGGTGTCTTTTTGGGAATGGGCCTTTTGGTTCGTCTACTGCCGCCTATCTAATCTAATCTAAATCTTGGTGGTGATCGGTTGACCTGTTGCTGTTTTTGAATAATGTTTGTCAGTAATATAACTCAAAGAGTTATGAACGGATCTTCATGAAATTTGTTAACATTGTTAGAGACGATGAAAGACGTAAATGACAAAATTCCGGTGATGGTCGGTTTGTTTGACTAATGTTTGTCAAAATGTTTTTGTGCTAATAAAGAGGATATCATAGTTTTAGAACTAATTTGAATCTTTCGTTAATGTTGCCTTTCTTGGCAGGAGGTATGCGCTCCCAGATTGCTCTAGTTTATGATGCGTTACGTGTACGCTTACTGTAAATCCACTTCTTCGTGTTCGAAATATTAAAGAGTATTTTTATAGTTGGAACATTCTCACTTACAACATTCGTCATAAGATTATTTGCATGAATCCCTTGCCCAAATTTCTCCTCTCATTTTATTTTTAATCGAGAAAATTTCCATTTACGCCGTCTTCACTCTTCACAGTTGAGTAAATCAATTGCATCTCCAGCAACTTTATGGGTGTTGCTTTCAAGTGACGTCACAACCAAAAGAATTTGCAAAAAATATTGTGTACGAGTCTTTGCAACAACTGCAAGTATTTAGTTCGCAGTGGACAGACTGCGTGGTAGAGTCATAGTGATTTCCCAAAAAGTTACTGAATTTAATGTTGGGCAGAACTGGGCTCAGATGTGGGAAATAGGAAACATTCATCAAATAAAGTTTGCCTCTCGTCAGTTGCACTCGCCCTTACTGTCGACGCAGTAGACCTATCGATGCGACTTTGTGTCCTCGCTCCACGTACATACTTCTAACGCCACCAAGCTTAAAAAACTTCATCTTCATGACCTGTATTATAAATAAGTTACCAAAAAAAATGTAGGGTTTCACTCAACTCTTTTCCTAGGCTTGTGTCATTTTGCTACCGAAGTGTATTCCCCTACTTGTGGCGAAGCAGCTGAACCTGAGTAAGATTAACTAAGCAAGTGTCAGCGCTTCTACTGCACAAAACTCAAATCGACGATCTGCTTTTCAGGTTTCCCGCAAGTCATCTTTTGTTGCCGAAGTATTAACATGTCCGGTAAAAAAATAATTCATTTTGAGTGCATAGGATCTAAGAAATCTCTACTGTCAAGTTATTTACCGTGCACTTCCTCAATACTTTTGCAGTATTTTTGCTCAGGATGCAATTTTGGAGCATACAATTTTGTCATTTCAAGGAAAGAGAGAACAATGCTTTTTCTGCTCATGCACGAGTTCAAGTCGGTCACGGGTGTACTGCATTGTAACTTTTCCAATGCTTATCCGAACATCCAAGCTAGCTTAGGTTTAAATTTATTGAAAGCAGCTCAAAGAAAGCCATATTGAGTTTGTTACCCTAGGAAACGGAGAAGTGCACTAGTGAAACACTGTAGTCGTATTCAACTCCACGATGTTACAATACATCGCCAAATCTTGCCTCTGTGTCAAAGCAGAAATTCCCAGACGTGGAAAATGAAATTTACCCCACAACTGCTACAGGTATTCTTACCAATTTTTAACCGATGGGCTTCCATTTATTTTTGAAGTATCTGGACATCTTTTCAAACAATAAATCAGATTTGGCGGCTGGCTTTCATAATTTTTCGTCTTCAAATCCAGTGGAATTTTTTATTCACGAGGCATAATCGATCCTGTTGGTCGAATGCAGCCGCGCGTATGCGTGTTTAGAGATTCTCCTATCGCGTGTTGCAACATTCTTGGTGATATTTTCTTTTAGAAGTTGTGGGGTAAATCTCATAGCCCACGTCTGGGAATTTCTGCATTGACACAGAGGCAAGATTTGGCAATGTATTATCATATCGTGGAGCTGAATACGACTACAGTGTTTCACTAGTGCAGGTCTCCTTTTCCCAGGGTAACAAACTCAATTTGAATTTCTTTGAGCTACTTTCAATAAATTTGAACCTAAGGTTGATAAAAACAGGTGTTGCAAAGCATCCTCCTCGTTCACTAGATCTCACAAAGCTTCAGGGCCTGCTGCGCATTACAATAATTTTTTGTCGCCACAGTTGTTCCAAAAGTGAGTACAACTTAGGGCACAGTGCATGTTAGCCCAAAAGTAACCCCATAAAGTGCCAAATTCCGACCTGGAAAGCATTACTTGAAACCTTATGCATATCGCATACCCGTCCATATAATACAGTACCTTTATAATTACGGAGACATTGGAAAAGCAGTGCATAGGACAGGTCTATAATGAGTGCACGAGGGCATAATGGACATCAGTGCTCACACTGAAAAAAAAAGACCCTTCATCAACCATTGATAATTTCTCACAGATACTCTTAGGTAACCAAAGATTTATTACCAAGAAGCTTTTACCGGCTTTTTTACTGCCTAATTTCACTAGATATATATATATATATATATAGGCTATATATAAGTTCCCTAACACATAACATTGCATGTTATCTCATGCACAGTTACATATCACAACTCTTAGCATGAGTAAGACTGTGTAGTAAGAATAAGGCGAAACCAAAAGCACGTATAGTGCAGAGACTCTGAGATACGCTGGAGGACTGTGGCCGTTGAATGCTCCTCAGATAATTGGAGCTCTGCAACAGAATTTGCGCAAGTTCTGAGAATACAAGACTTCGATGTGGAAACTTCAGTTAAAGACTTCTCTTTACCCACAAAATAGCCCTCAAGATGATACTTTCCGCTCTAAACTAATAGAAGTTTAACCTTGGTCCCAAAAACATACGTACGTACACCGATGCAGAAATCCACATTTATGCAAATTACGCGCAAAACTTTAGTGGCTTTTTAGCACAGCCAACTGCAATATTCGCTCCTGGAATCTGCAAGACTAAAATTATATTCAGTGGAATGCAGGGAGCACCAGACGAATAATTACTGTGAGATTCAGAGAAAAATAAAGCAGGCAGAGTCTGGTACCCAGCCGATGGGAAGCGTCGGAAGGAGGCCTCGCATGACAGTCGAAAGGACGTGTTGCTGTTCCCGCTTAAATGACAGAAACACAATGTTAGGTCAATGCAAACATGAAGGGATACTTCAAAGTACGGGTATCAGCAATTTGTACTAAGCCGGTTGACTTAATGGCTAATAATATAGTAAACTTTTGGCAGGCACATTGCTGGGTGTACGGCATGGGCGCAACAACTCAGTCGGAAAATGAACTGAGAGAGAACTTTCACATGGCGGTAGCGATAAGTGTGAACCTGGCTTAATACGGTGTGCCGTGTGGTGATACGATATTTGTTGATGTCATAGCTATAAATAATAGCCGAATTTGTCATGAGGTCATGCAGCAATGATTATTTAAGCTTTTAAACGCATATATCTTTATCGCTTGACGTGCGATAACTGGAATTCGATTTTTGTAAAACTTCTAAACCATTGCGTTGTTGCAGCCTTTGGTGATTTCCGCGTGATAGTGCATAAAGTGCGTCTTCATCTTCAACGTAAATTATCGCCTACCGACCGAAATTGATCTGCCATCTGTATCATGAAATTTGTTATCTGCGTGTGAACGTGCAATGATAAAACGCATTTACGATAAACGTTGTCATCTTTAAACAGCTCCAACGCTTATCAATTGGCGAAATATGGTCCGAGGCAAAGTCGAAATTGTAACCTTTCAGCTGCAACATTGATGCTTTAAAACTGTATAAAGAAAGCGCTTAGTAAAATGTTATCAGCAACTAAATGTGACATAATTTTAATGTAAGTAAAATAAATTAGGACACTCCGAAACTGCTTAAACAAACAGTAGATAATACGCCGTCGTGCACTCAAGCTTCCATTGAGAGTAAAAATAGAGCAATTTTATAGCCATGAAACCTCATTTACGCCTTAATGAATGCACATAACTGGATAAAAATAATAAACATAGTACAGGAAGAACTCGTTATAATTCATCTCGTCTTAGGCAGTTTTTTCTAATTTAGTTAACAATTTTTAGTTCCGGGTATTCTCTATACGCACTCTTAATTTACGACGCTCTGTGCACACCTGGAGCTAAACATTTTGAAACATGTAACTGCCGCTCCTGTGCGATAGCCACTAGTGCAGTAACCATTCTGAAGACTGCACACTCGATAATACCAAGAAAAAGCCATTTAGCCATGCCAGTATCTTTCTTCGCCTCGTGGTTTTTATTTCCACCGGTAAAACTCAAGCGTACATCCCTTCCTCTCCAACTTGAAAGGCGCCCACAGCTGAAAATTGCGCAGAGAGAAGAGTAGCTTTTCTTGAAGAGACACCAAAGGTTGTCGATGGGGTTTACTAAGACTCAAAAAGTGTTCATCCGACTACATGACTTACTCGTCATCCTCTTCTGACGAGCCCAGGTACCTTTTAAAGCCACTAACTCTGGTACTGACCCCCACCGAACCTTGTCAAATAGATCGCAAAAGGCCGAGGCTGCTACAATTATGCTCGACAACCCAACTGGAACACGTAAATTGAAGTTCTGAATCCTCCCTGAGAGCTCTTATGGTTCGGGGCAAGATGATGGATCGATGGAAGCCCTGTTGGGCTCGAGTAGCTTAAAAGATGAGTCCTTGCCTCGTGTGACACAGAATTTGTCCAGTAAATTGAATTATTGTTTTCCTTCTGCCGAGACCAGAGGCGACGGCCAATTCAGGGGCAAAATGGCTTCGTCGCTAAATTGTTTTCGAAGAACAGAGTAACTGATTTGTCCCCTGCAAATCTGATCACAAGACCAGATGCTGTCTTCTCTCTAGCCTCGGCNAATTCAGGGGCAAAATGGCTTCGTCGCTAAATTGTTTTCGAAGAACAGAGTAACTGATTTGTCCCCTGCAAATCTGATCACAAGACCAGATGCTGTCTTCTCTCTAGCCTCGGCGGCCCTGGTTTATATCCGCCAGCAACGCTTTGATTGGAAGCCAGAAGCAATTGCGTGCTAGCAAGAGTAAATTTGAAGTTTACAACACAGTAAGACTTAAGCCACTGATTGCAGCAATGAGACAACAATCCACCTATTACACAACAATACACAGTTTGTTGGTTGCTTGCATGGTTGGTTGGTTGGGTGGCTGGTTGCTAGCATGGTTGGTCTCTTTCTGTCCCCATCAGAAAAATTAGATGGAAAGATGTTCATCTGTTGAACGCCATGGGATAAATTAAGAAGAAATTCGTGCCTTGAATTAGCAACAAGTAAATTATTTAGTAAGCTCGAGATACAGCCAGGTACTTCGTAACATCTTCCTCTCGAGCCTGGGAGATGAGAGGCTCCTCTACTGCAAATCGGCTACTGCTCCCAATCGTTCACATGTTGTACATTGTAGCAGTGATCGTCTCTTTTTTCGCTGTACCAAATGCATTACTGTATTGGGATTCCGTTTCATTTTCTAGCCATTCTCTGTAGAATTCTTTCTTTAATTATAAAATATCTTTATTAGAGATGATGCGCCACCTCCGTAGAGTAAACTCTAGAATTGAACTTTCGATTTTTCACTAGTTATTGAGCATGATATACCAATCAATAGCTTTTTTAAATACACTTTACTGAATACACACAAGAACACTGTGCAAATGCTGCAACTACGGCTTATCACTGGGGTTAAATTAGAGACTAAAAGTGGTTTATCGTATCAATACACACTACGCTGCATTACGGCTCAGTGCTTGGCTCCTGCTTAGTAACAGTATCCGCTGCCATCTGCAATACATATTGGAAAGTCTTCAGCCATGGCCTTAACGAATTCCATTTACTAACGGGTTAGCTCATTTTCTATCGTGATTTGGAAACTGAAAGAGCGTTTCCTTGTTCTATTTTCAGGCAGTCAGTATAACTTATAAGCAAATATCATTCTCGCACCACCTGATTTTGGCCTATTCATGAACCGGCAAAATATGGCATTTCAGGCTACTCGTAGGCAACCAATAGACTTCTGCTTCAATTTCAAGCAAGGCCAGTCAGGATACATGTAGGGCAGCAGTAGTCCCAAAACAGACCCGCAGTAGCAGTAGACTAAAGCTTCTGACATTAACTCTCGAGACCGCTGGTTCAAACCTCTCTACCAAGTAAGAAAGTTTTTCGCGGTGCTTGGCGTGATCAGTCAGGATCCGGTCCGGGTACTGCTGTGGATTTAATGACCTTTTCCTGGGTGCAGGTTGTTGCATGGAGCCTTCCACCACCAGCGCGATAGCTCTAGACGATCTGCGGTCCACTACAGCCGTGTAATCTTCTGGAGCCTATATCTGTAGCACAAACCAGTGTCTGTGTGTGTGGGTTTCCCAGATGGGGGGTAAGGTCAAGCTGAATTTACCTTTACCTTTCAGAACAATGACCGAACGTCCTGACTAGAATGTTGCTCACCGAGAAACGCTTCCGCATTTCTTTGCGTACCATTAAGACAAGTGATATTCAATATTTTTTTTTTTGTTTTTTCACCAACGCCGGTCACCCTAGTCCCACTATATAGTAATACCTTGGAGGTGTCTCTCTATGCCGATTTGGAGCACAAAATAGGAGAAATTTCCCCTGCTGAACAGCAAGAAGCCACTGCTTTACCAGTTTTTTAAAGCTAAGAACTGAAGATGGCTCAAGAACATTTAATTAAGCGGTACGTAGCATACAGCAGATATACACTATTATACAGGCCATTGCTTGCTTCCCTGGACGAACATCTTACTTCCGTGAGCTCATTATGAGCAAATTGAACAGAAGCTCAACAGTAAGGAAAAATAGTTTTGCGAGCAGAACCATGAAGAAAAGAGAGCGGAATTTCGTTTTTTTAAAGCAATTATTATCTATCATCATAAAATGACCAGGCGGGCACTATAGTACGCAGTAACCATAGTTACTATTGGCAATAGTCGTGATTGCTTCACGACACTGAGCACGGAAAGTAATACACTAGCAGTGGTGTCGCAAGAGCAGCTCACTAGATGGCACTAGATTAGGCAAAGTATTGGCTTCACTAGTGCTACACCGAACTCAGTCTTCTTCAGCATAATTTTCAAGCAATTATCGTAATGATCGGATTGACATAAAGCAGATAAGGTTGCGAAGTTCGGAACTTGTAGTCAACTCCTGATTACCGACGGCTCAGAAGACATCAAAGTTGGAGGAAGGAAACGGTACTCGAGGCAATGTCTGACAGTTGGTTCAAGATATGAACTTCACAGTGTAGCCTTGCAAGCTGGCTTAATTTGCTAAGCTACAGATGAAGGAACATATGATACTACAGTAATAAGGTAATTAGATCTTGATACATTGTTACTGTTGACCCTGTGGTAAATTATGAAATGGTGAATCTCGTGTGAGCGATTACTGTACGTGAGGTTTACCAAAAGTTTTAAGCATCAAAAACTAAAAGAAAGAAAATACATTTATTTCTCCCCGTAGAAAGGTATTCAAGGGATTAGGGATTTTCGATGACTTATTTTTCAACTTGATTTTCAACTTTTAGTATCTCAAAATTTAGCAGGAACACTTACGACTGATGGTACTCTCAAAAAATCATAGGTTTGACCATGCATCCATGCTTTTTATACAGCGGCGCGTAAAGTTTTTCATACGCCCCTCGTATTTTCATAGTGTTCGCTATGAACTTCAGCCACTGCTGCCCAATGCCTCGGCTAGAAATTCACTGCATAACGTTCTTTTCATCACTCTGAATAAATGAGTGTCAGACATTAAGCCTAAACGGAATGCGACAGAAACTATAGAAAACTTAATTCTGATGCTGAAAGAGATCGCGTTTTAAGCGCATTGTGATTAATAATTTCATGAGTTTATGAGCAGTAACAGCAGTCATAAGTTGCGGCTGTAGTATCATATTTTACAGGTTTCAGTAAAACCTTTGACGTTCTTCCTCGTCCGTCTCAATTCTCATCTGTAGAAAAATTTTCAAATTTCTACACTCTGCACTGAAATGTTCTTGAAAAGACCGCAAATTGCTTGGATCTCGGTCCATTACCCTTACTGTTCTCTCAATCACCAAGAACCGGGGACCTTAAATCTATCCCTTACTCTCTTTTTTACATTGCCTTGGCTGTGGCCAAATAGAAACTTTCTGTTATGAACAGCTTCATCCTCGGTCTCTACAACAAAGACGATCGAACAGATCAAGAAATAAGGGTTATATAGGATGCCGATAGAAACGTGGAACCGATGTGCGTAGGTTTTCTTACACAGGATTAACGGGCATGGGAAGAGCAAGTCCAAAAAGAAGAGGAAGAGGTGAATAAAGTACCAGTGAGAGTATGAAAGTTGAAGGAAGCAAAGTGGACACGAACCTCTAGTCTAAGATAATCTATAGTGTCCCCTTGGAGTCGGACGAGTGGATGATGAACGCGTTAAGATGAATGAGCTGTGAACTCGCCTCAAGAGAAAACAATATTCACCGAGGATGTCAGTGAAGAATTCCATGGAGGTGCTTAATAGGTCGCTACAGAGGCCGTCAATGAAAAATCCAAAGAAGCTCTTGAAATGATCGCTAAAGAGTTCAAGTGAATAAGTAACTGCCTTGGAAAATATTACTCTAGAATAACAAAAAAATTAAATTCAATAAGGCTAGTGCCACCAGCATACTACGTTTTAGTACGAACCGATAAAAGGTATTTAGATGCGAAACTTATTCCAGTTGCCATCACGACTCCACTACTAGCCTACCATTTCCCACAGCAATATCTTTAAGCTCAGCAGAGAGGAAGAGCAGGCGCCGAGAGAAAATCTTTGAAATTGTGGCAAGAGTGCGACCCCATCTTAGATGAACCCACTCTGGCATAACAAATTAGGAAACGAAAGAAGAACAGAACAAAGACTGCCAGATGCTACGAGTACAGAAGCCGTTTGTGCGATTCTTAAGAAGAGGCCGCGTTAACAGTTGGAATACCTCTGAGCTCAACTCTCTATACATGAAATTACTAAAAATCAGGCGTACAGCAATGAATCACCTGGGCGAATATTACTCTAGTAACATTACTTACTGCACGCTTTCAACTACTCCACCAGTACTGTTTTTGAAACAAAACTGGCATACCACACCGATCGACCTAATGGCCTCTCCACACGACGGGGCGTGTCCCAGGGCATGCCCCAGGAGGACCGTCGTGGGACAGTGACCGTGTCCGCGTTTGCTTCCACACGTAGTGAGACAGCACCCGACATGAGAGTAGAGGCGAATTGAAATACTTGAACGTCAACGCGCCCTAGTTTTGTTATTAAAAACGCGCCTCTGCAAGATCACAAGGTGACATGTGCCCTCTCAACACAGACGGGTTGAGAGGGGACGTGTCACCTTGTGAACAATACATGGGGGCGTTCCGATCATAAGAAGGGCGCGTTGACGTTCAAGTATTTCAGTCACCCGCACCTTCATGTCAGCTGCTGCCCCACAACGTGTGGAAGCAAACCCGGACGCAGAAGTCTGAACCCTGAACATTTTTCCTGCGCAGACCGTGTGCGCGAGAGCGGCGTTCACGTTGGTGCGCCGCGCTGCCCGCTGTATCGCTGGTTAAGTTGGGTTAGGTAATGTTAGGTAATGTTAGGTAACGTTAGGTAACATTAGGTAACGTTACATAACGTTANTTAGGTTAGGTAAGGGTAGGTTAGGTTTGGCTAGGTTAGATTTGCCTAGGTAGTGTTTATTTTAGTGATGGCACGCGCAGGAAAGCTTACGTGAACGCAAAATGTCCAGGGTTCCGGCGAGTGCAACCCGGACACGGTCACTGTCCCACGACCGTGGCATGCCCTGGGACACGCCCTGTCTTGTGGAGAGGCCATTAAGCCGCGATCTGTCCTGTCACCTGAGGGTGCGGCAATGTCACATAACAAGAGTATGCGAATAAGCGGCAGGATGATCTCTATACACGTAACTGCAGAATCGATTCCGCTTAATCCGCCCACATCGAGACCAGCTGATTAGGCCACTATAACCGGCTGGTAATAAAAAGCAAAGTCAACAACTTCAAGTTAGTCTGGGCTAAACTTTTGCTAATAGGTGCAATTTTTCAATAAATGTTATTTTTTCTTTTGTTTGCAATTATACGAGGGTAAATTAGCAAATAAAAATCATTTACAGGTACTAAATAGGAAGATAGTTCATAAGTCGAAGCTGAATGACGTGGCGAAATAGAGGCAATGCTAACACCACCTGTAGGCAGTAACATTAGCATTCTGGAAATGTTTATATTTAAAAATATACTGGCATACTTTTTGTTTATAAATGCCTCAGAGCGTAAAATAGTTTAACAATTAAAAATTACTTCGTTTTAAATACTTTACGTTCCGATTATATGCAAATTAATGACAACATATTGTCCCGTATAAGCGGAACGTCTTCCACAACAAACGAAGCTACTTTGTACATAATTTACAGCGTCTGTTTCTGTTCCAGTACAATTGGTCTCGTTATGCGGCTCTCGTTTTATCGGCAGTCCTATTAAGCGGAATCGACTGTATTACAATATCCGATTGCAATACTATAGCTGGAGCCTTCAGTCCGTTGACAACGTTACCTACTTAGTATTGCTCATCATTGAGAATGTGAAGAGCGAACAGCAAATAGACTTAAAGAGCTGCTTTAATACAATTATTATGCTTAAAGCGTATCAACTGATCGTACTGCTCACCACCAGTCTGTGAGTGCACTTCAAACTACGCAAAACTTTATTTGAGAGCTTCTTCCTATTCCACAATTAAAAGCTCACCGCGCAGAGAGAATATATATAGTATCCCATGGGTGTTGCCCTATAGAGAAATTCAGTACGTTGCGCACTTGTCACCAACACGAGTGCGAGCCCAGGACTTGTGTCAACAGCAGCGGCGGCGCACAAGCTTATCCTAAGCCCTGCCTACAAGAGCCGGTGTTTAACAAGGTTAGCTGGAACATCATCAGTATTCAGGTTCGTTCGTATCCTAAATGAGGACGTTAATCACGCAAACTTGGAAGCGCTGGAAGCTGAGCGGAGGCGCCGTGCTGAGAGTTTGTGCTCGTGATGGCGTTAGGTCTTCATTTGCTGAGGGATTCCAGTTCGTGCACCTGGTGGTAATAAGGGCCGACGCAGCCAATATTCGGCACCTTGTTTTGCAGAGGTGACCACTGCACGCTGGCCAGTGGTTCTTTCAGCAATCGAAGAGGAATTTGGTTTAAATTCGGACAAGCGCATTGGTATCAGCAGGGAGGTTCAATAATCTATTAAAAATCCTTTGGTATTAGTTTACACTAAACCCCTTGGTGCCTCCATTAACCCTACTTGAGGCCGTTCGCAAAAATCTTTTGCTCTACA
This sequence comes from Parhyale hawaiensis, assembly GCA_001587735.2. Classification (NCBI taxonomy): domain Eukaryota; kingdom Metazoa; phylum Arthropoda; class Malacostraca; order Amphipoda; family Hyalidae; genus Parhyale; species Parhyale hawaiensis. The sequence goes on along the minus strand of LQNS02278080.1, from coordinate 4,074,552 downwards.
TTAATTCACCCTAAAAATATAGGAATGTTTTGTGGCAATAAAGACCGACGACGTAGCCAATTCCTCAGTTTTCAGAATTGCAGCAACCATGACAGTGACCAGATGCTTGTACCGTCTGTTTGTTCACGGGTGGTTTACTGAAATTATTATCTTTATTTTGGTCCATAACTTCACAATGCAGGTCCTTATGTAATATTTATTGCTCAGTTTTTGGAATGTTGGTATAGTTTTCCCTGCCACTGTATGCACAACTTCCTACAGTTTCAAAAACTTTGTATCTCAACTGTCGTTTTTGGTTGAGAAATTTTGCTGCATTAGCTTTATTGTACAATCAGGAGGAAGAACCCTTTTATGCCATAAACACCATGCACTGCATAGGTATGTTAGCACTCCATTACTTTAACATGATCGCACCCATGGCTACATTAGACAAGTTCAGTTCAAGCTTCTAACTGACGTGAATCATAAGATTTGTGATTTTTTATACAAAATGGGATAGATTGGCTTGAAAAATCGGCATTATGATGCACTAACCACTAAGAAATATTGAAAAATGCCAAAAATAAACTAAATATTCTATATTGATGTTTTTCCTGCTAGACGCTAAAACCAAATTTATGATACTAAATCACTGAAAATAAATAATAAATAAATAAACCCCATTTACTTCTCATATGGATGCTGTGTCCAACAAGGTTAGAGCACAGCACCCCGAGGCTTTCTTATTAATGCTAACATAAGAATAAACTAGAGCACTCTGAGAGCGCATACCTCCGCCAAGCGGGGCAACTGTAGCAAAAAATTCAAATTGGCTCTGAAACCATAATTGTCTTTGCATAAACTGCAAAATCTAATCATTTGTGCCTTTTGATAGTAATAACAGTTTGTTCAATTTTCTTGAAGATCCGTTCGTAACTAATTGAGTTATACTGCTAACAAACGTTATGACAAACATGAGTCAAACATACAAAGGAACAAATCGATCTGCACCCAAATTTGATCATTTATGTCTTTTAACATTACTAACGACCCCAATAAATTTTATAAGATCCATTCATTATTTTCTGAGTTATTGTGCTAACAAACATAAAATTAAAAACAGTGACAGACGAACGAACAAACGGATGATCATTACCAAAATTTGGTCATCTACTCTTTGTTATATACCTAACAACTCGTGTTAATTTCATCAAAATCCATTAATAACTTTTTCAGTTATGGCATTGAGAAAAATGAGGTGACGAATAAAAAAACGGATGGACATATTTTCACCAAAAGTTAATCATCTGTTCCTCCTAACATACCAAACAATCCCTGTAAATTTCGTCCAAATCGGTTCATAACTTTTTGAGTTATCTTGGTGACAGACGGACAAACACTACGAAAACATAACTTCCTCGGCGGAGGTAAAAATACTAACCAATAACTTAGTACAGAATCAGTATCTGGTCTGTTGATAGTTACTGGTACAATGCCTACATGTTATTAATGAGACGGTATTGACACTGTTTTACGATGAGAGAAAGGTTGGTTACAATAATGATATATCTAACATTATAATACTAAGTTGGCAACACTGGGTATTTCAAGTATTTCAAGTATGGACTATGTTAAGTTAGCCTGAAGAAATTTTTCGTTATTAAACACCAGTAATAAGGAAAATATATACAAAAGCAATTGATAGCATCTCCATTAATTATTCAAGAAATTGGTGTATTTCAATCAACAAAATGCTAAATAAAACATTACTTATCGAAAATGTTTAAAATACTGGATAAATCGTAATGTTCCAAAGTAAGTAACACATTTCGTAAAACAAGATACGTCCGCAAAATTACGTTCGTAAAAGTAGAGAGCGTAAAAGTCGAGATACGTAATAGTCGAGAGTTATATGTTCACAATAATAAAGCACCCTTGCAGTAAAATGCCGCAGTCTGGTATGGCCAGTGTTGCATCTTCTTGTGCCTCTTTGGTGCAGGGACCTTCTGTACTGATGACATTGTGCTCACAAGGCTAATGCAGCACCGCTGTGCAAATGTGAAACTTTCCTTCAGCAATTATAACCTGAGTTACCTAAGCTAGGCCAGTGTCACCCACAGCTCAAAAATCGAGCCGCAATCAGTTATCACAATCAGTAACCATAATCAGAAACCGAAATCAGTAATCGTAAGTAGTAACCGCAATCAATAACCGCTATCAGTAACTGCAAGCAGTTACTGTAATCAATAACCGCACTCAGTAACCCCAATCAGTCGCTGCAATCTATAACCACAATCAGAAAGCATAATCAGTACTCGCAATCAGTAACCACAATCAGAAGCCGCAATTAGTAACCGTAGTCAATAACAGCAGTCAGTTACTGGAATTATTAACTACAGTCAGTAACCGCAGTCAGTTACTGCAATCAGTAACCGCACTCAGTAACCGCAGTCAATTACTGCAGTCAGTAACCGCAGTCAGTTACTGTAGACAGTAACCGCAGTCAGTTACTGCAATCAGTACCCACAGTCAGTTAATGCAATCAGTAACCGCAGTCAGTTACTGCAGTCAGTAACCACAGTCAATTACTGCAATCAAGTACCACACTCAGTAACTACAGTCAGTGGGTGCTCACACGCAAAGTTACTTCATTTGTTTCAGTTCGGGTCACGGCGATGGTGTGTCCACCTGCAGTGGCCCAAACAAGGTCGTGACGACGATCTCTCGACACCTACCCACTTAACAAATAGACGTGACAGTGTAGAACATACCAGCACAGTGAAACAAACTGCATAGCACGTCATTCCTCGACGACAGTCTCCCTGCCACTGAGCGGCGAGCGCTTGAGCCCGGAGATGACCTCGTGCGGGTGGCACCACACGGACATACGGTTGATGGCTCACACTGTTCCCTAGACATCCTTGCTTTCACTTTTCTACACGAACTGCATGCAGAAACCACAATGTTGTATAGGCCGCGCCAATACTATAGGCGGCTGCATGGTTGCTTGCATCACCACAGTAACCGCATCATATAATGAGATATTTACGGGAGGTGGGAACTTGGCTCTATAAGTATCCTAGCCTCAACAGCTAAACCTGGTGCAGACTCAGTTTTTCTGCGGCCTTTCGGCTTTACTCACCCTCGCGACATGGTCGCTGTGCTGCGATTGGCCACCTGTAGTATAAAACGTGCGATACCACGCAAGGCTGCGATGCTTTCAAGATCTTAACTCACCGTGTGGCAATTTTATATTTTCTATACACCTTGTTTTTACGCAGCTTTTCTTCAGTTTAAAGTAAAATATTTTTAATTAATAGTGCACATAAACATTTGCTACTGTCTATATTGCGCAGGAGAGCGAACGCATGGTGGACTGTATGAGTGGGAAAATAAAAGGTTGAGAAATAATAATACGCTTTCATACACGTAACCTCGTCTGAGACTAAGAGATCTACGGAATAAAAATATCCTACGTAGATCAAACATACACATCAATGCTGGCGACTCTTCTAAGCCTGTAAAACTGATGTGCTTTTTGCTAAGTTCCGTGTAAGCTGTGCACAGAAACATGTCCCTGGAATAATTGGAATGTGTGCATAATCTACACTGCAGGCTTCAATCGCAGTTCACTAGGAATTATATACAGTCGTGTCTTAGAAATACCGCTCTTTAATTCAATTATCTTTATCGCGCACTTACCTGTGCATTGTACCTTGAATATATTTGTCTGGTACTCACCCGTGTAAGGCGTGTTGCATGCTATCTGAGTAATCTTTATCTTCCACTTCCTGTCAAACGCTGGGCCGAGTGTGACCACGGTCAGCACTGGAGGTGTGGTCGTGCCTGGCCCCAGGGTTACATACACTGCCACAGTAAAAGCATTTCATCAGATTCAGAGAAAACCGACGAATTTAAAAATCATCTTGACAAAAGCTGGGAGCAATACCCTCTACAGCAACGAGCTCCTCCTTTAGCAGTTAAGAACTGTTAACGGCCAAAGCTTCAGAGACCACTCTAATCCATTACACTGGGCTGTATTTTAAAACTTTTTTTAAAGAGGTTTAACGTTTGTCAGCAGATCTTATTTGCTTTTTGCACGCTGAGTTTGGGAATGTAACTCGTTTTCTTCAATCAGGTCAGATTTTTTTGCTATTTCAGTTTTAAGAAAACAAGTGACAACCAAGAATTAATACTTATATTTTTCAGGTACCGCATAAATAATGGAAAATGTGTAAGCTATGCCTAATATAGGACACAACTAGAGTTCATGTGAACTTCGAGATGAAATGCATCTCCTTCATTGCTCGAATATCCTTGAGAAAACGCTCTCATAGCTTTTCACTCAAATCACCACAGTTTTCCGGAATTAATTTAAATGCGAACCAAGGAAATGCATTTTAATGATAATGATGGACATACATACACCAAGAGCTTGGTATTTTTCAGGATCTAATTAATAACACGTTCATATTCTCAATTTTAGAGGTTGCCAAAAAGTTGATTACAATAGATACAATACTAGTAATTCCTTGTGTCCCTACCGACGGTGTTGCCATTTTGGTCGTTACTCAACGCATATTTCATAACTTTGTTAAAAGAAAATATAAAATACTTATGCTCGGTCTCTAGAATCCCTTTTGTTAATTTATTTAGAAAAAATTGGAATTTAGTATACTTAAAATTCATCAGAAAACACGTTAATTCCAATAATTTGTGTTCTTAAAATTGCAATAGAATGAAAACCTGACCTTATAGGGCCCAATTGCTTATAATTGTCAATTCAGAATGCAGAAGCCATATACATCGAAGCACTTGACAAACCCTAAACCTCAAAAATGATGCAGACCAGTGCTATCTTTCATGAACTAACTAAGCGCCTCTTGAGTCCCCGATAGCTCACTGCAACTAATCGTGCTGACACGAGTACCTCCAAGGCTTGGCTGTTTTTTTTCCCCCAATCGCTTCTTCTTTAGGGTGAGTTCACACGTCCCTCATTTCAACGCGTTCACTCCCGAAAATGAACAAGATATATTTAAGCTCCGCATATCAGCGCCCATCGATCATGCTTGCGGGCATTCATGACTATCGCTTTGGCGTAGATTCTTCTCCCCCTTCTGTTTTATTTCTCCTTTCTTTTTTCTCTTTCGTCTTCCATTTTTTTCTCCTCTCGTTTCTCCATTCCTCTACATCCTACTAACATAATAGCAATAGCTCATAGAGTGCCGGGGTGTAACTCCCGGCGTCTCTTTGGGAATGGGCCTTTTGGTTCGTCTACTGCCGCTTATCTAATCTAATCTAAAAAAAGCCGTGAGTCAACTTCTGCTGTCGCTGTCCACACGTAGACGCGACCGTCAGTCAAATGAATGATGCCGCGCGTTCACGTATGATCTCGTCTCTTCAGATTTTCACTTATATATCGCGTTAGTTTGAAATCACGTTCGTATCCCATAAGCTCATAGTCTGTCTTTGATAAGTAAAGCCTATTTTCAAAATATTTATCGTCTGATAAACTGATAAAAGTCAAACCAGCACGCAGCAATCCCTTCGTTGTGAAATCACTGTTCTTAGTTCAACATTTTTAGCTTAACGAGTTTTCTTGTGTTGAACGGGAATACAGTGATTCTGTTCGTTAGTGACAATAAAACAGCATATTTGTGGACTTGTTTATCATTTGAAAACGCTATAAAGGATAACTTTAGTATTTATAGATTTTGTTGCTGAACTTCAGTTACGCTATGCGTTCAATAATGCGACGTGCTTCATCCTGCCGTCTCCCGCATTTGCTACTGCCTCTTCCATCAAATCAACGCACCGCGTCCATCAGTTTGACTGAACGCCTTACGCTGAGGGACGTGTGAACAGGGCCTTAGATATCTAAATTATTTGACACATAACAGGAATAACACATTGAGGGCCGAAGTGTAAGTCTTTGAAGCTCTCTCGGAATGGGCCTTTCGGTTTGTCTATTGTAAGCTATCTAACCTAAGACTGTTCAGTAGGGAGGGGGAAAGTGATAATAATATTGCTTCTCTGCAGTTCCATTTCTCATTGCGTTGACTTACGTACATTTCCATTCTGGGAATAATTACTACCTAAAGCGTGCTAACGAGCTGCAATACTGTTGCGCATTACCACCGCTACTGCTTAGATTTCCCAAATACTGAAATATTACTCTCAGCTATTGAAGCTGAAGGTTGGCTTTTATTTCTATTTAGTGCATTAGCTGTTGAAATTCGACCTCCATTTTGTCCTAATCAAGTGAGTCTTAAAATTATCTCCGAGTTGAGTTACTTGTCGGACAGCTTAGTTTGACATGCCACGTGAGACAAAAGACACACAGTGGGACAATCAGGAGTTTGGAGGAGGAGGTGTGAGAAAACGTCGTATACGCCACAAAAGTTTCACGGTGAAGTGGTCTCCTGCAGCTCTACCCTTCTTTGCGATGGCTTCGTCTCAGACTGCAGAGTTGCGAGCAATACCACATTTAAAATAATTATATTTCATTAGTTTGCAGTTCTTCTGTAATGCTGCCCCTGACTGCGCTAGCAGACCGCAGGATACGCAGAAGTTACACGAAAGGCCAGACAGTGGCTACGCTGGGGCTTACACAGAGCCCGAAATGTATGGCGAGGGTTGAGAATAGTACGAAATAGTGGTGGCCTGTGCATAATATCTGCCGATCTGTATCCCTTAGCCCTCTATGGGATCAACAACATCTACTGTAATGCATCATTTTTTTACATGAATATTTTCCTGGCATTTCAACCGATGAGATTCACACCACACAGTGCAAAAGACATCAATGAAAAGTTCCAGCACAACCGGTCCATTCTAATACGATAGTACAGAGAACAGAGCGTGCCTGCAGTCACCACACTCCCCTGACTTGACACCGGACTAATTCATCATACATGCTCCTGTTTATAGTCATACAAATTACACAATATAGCAATACCTTGATATCCTGCAAAACTGCTATAAAAATTCTGTTAATGTCCTACTCGGGATAAAGCCCTAATCTTTGCCTGTCTCTGATAATTCGCCTCTTGGTCTGTACAATATTCAATATCTAGTGTAGTACAATCAGTATAAAAGTGGTAACCCTTATTTCACATGACTGACTGGGCTACAAGGTTTCATTGTCCTATTCTATCCCTACGGAAAAAAAAACTTTGAAGGCATGTAGTACAGCCTGTTATTAAGGCATCAACATGGTTAACCCATTCATTACGGGCTAGCGTTTGGTGTAATAAGCTTACAATTACGGGCGCTAATGACTGACATCAGTCCCGCGCAACATAGGGTCCAGGAAGACCGGAACAACTCACTATGGTTGCCGCTATTAACACCACATATGGAGGGCGTGGTGGTGCCTCCTGACACTGTGAAGCGGTCGTAGATGCACAGGTGGTCTGCTGATTCGGGACCGGAGAGGGTGAACTCCTGGAAGTCCAGCCTGCTCACAACAAGCCGTACCGTTATTGCAAGCATACGCTATAGATCTCTTGCCAGGTGATCTACGTTGGGGTACAAATGGGGAAGTTTAGCCTGGATTACAGCGAATCAAATACAAAAAATAAATTCAGTGTAACACAGGACGTCCCTAGTGGTCAACCAAACAGGTAAATAGTTCTCAATATAAGCACTCTTGCTTGAAGCAGTCGTGGCATGGAGGGTGAAAACAATACTTTCAGGTACTAGAAAACCGCACACTAGGAACAAACGTAAATTATATTATATCGAGTGGCTGAAGGGAAACCTTTTGAACCTTGATAACAAAACAGGAGGCTCATAGGGAGGACCACCTACGTACAGTGTGAAATCTTGGAGCTCCAGCCTGTCGGTAACCTCTCGGACTGCTATAATCTACTATAAAATAATTCACGTCGTGTTTTTGCTTATTTATTTATTTATTTATATATTTATATCTTTCCTGTCCCGCTCTATGGGAATAACATAGGAGAAAATTCAGATTTCAAGGGCGAAAAAAAAAGTTGGATACCTTGGAATCTTTTTCTTCAGTATTAAAAGACGGCGGGAGTTTTGGTGAAGTGCTAATTTTTTGCCGTCATTTATAATGACGGCATGGGCCACTTGTTTACTTATAATACATGTGAGGTAGCATATATAATTTTCTTCTCGGTTTGCCAGTAGTTGCTAACTGAGCAAAAACGCTACGAAGGTGCATTGTGCTGATATAGTATTGCACTATAGGGGGTTATTATTACATCCTAGTATTGCACAGAGGCGGCAGCAGCCAGAGGCAGCACTACCTTGTAAGAGGGCAGAAGAAAGGATTATAAGGGGTAGCGTAAATGCTTTTTCTATAGTTAAATACATATTTGTGGCAATTTCGTTTTTTCAACCTCTCATTAAGTTACAGGTTATTGTTCAGTCTAATTCTATTATCGTATATCTTAATTTTCAAAAAATACTAGTAAATTTGATTCACCATGAGCAATATATGTAACTAAAGACGTTCATGATTTAAAAAAAATGAGAAAAATCAAATAAATCACACAGTTATCCTGTTCTTGCGTCGCCAAAATTGAATCATCTGTGCCTCGTGACATCCCAAGCAGTTGCTGTGAAGAATATCGTGAAGATCCGTCCGCAGTTATCTGAGTGATGCTACATGAGTAATAGACATACAGATAAACAAACGGTGGTAAAAACATAACATTCTAGGCAGCGGTAATATCATGTAATAGTTATAGAACAGTCTAGCACCTTTCTCTTCGTAGAAGCTAAGATCGTGACTGGCTTGCAAGGGACGCAGACAAATGAAAAACAAATGGGACATGTTGAGGGGCAGAGTCTTGACTCGATTATCTTAAATTGCAGTCATTACTGATGCACGGGAAACTGGAACGAAGAGGAAAACATAGGTTTTCCGTCACAGTATATGATGTATATCTTCCTTTGTTCTGATGTGGGAACTCACAGACTCACCTCAGCTGGCAGATGTGTTCTGATGTGGGACCTCACAGACTCACCTCAGCTGGCAGATGTGTTCTGATGTGGGACCTCACAGACTCACCTCAGCTGGCAGATGT
>LQNS02278080.1:3957150-3970042 GCA_001587735.2 Parhyale hawaiensis | reverse complement strand
TTCAAGCTCCTGCTCTAGCATCGTTCTGAAGCTTAGAGCCTTAGACCATTCTGAGCTGCAGGCCTAACAAACACTTAATAATTAAACTACTATTATAAGCAACTAATCATCAGCAAATGAAGCAGGCATCGACTGCATAATATGTCAATGAATAAAAAATTTTATCTTGGTAGAATATAGTTGTATTATTCGCTGAACACAGTCGATTTTGGTTGTGAATGGTTGTTTTACGGTTCATTATGGTAGATCATGGTTGTGCCGGTAAAACCTTTACAGTTGTTATTGGGTATTTGTGGTTGGGAATTATGGTTGATATTATGGTCGAAGGTTGTGACGTATCTCTACCATACTGCACCCCATAAATGGTTGAATATGGAGGTATATCGATAATAAACAACCAAAGTTTCGACCATAATCATAGTTGTTCTACTATAATCACAACCATAATTTCCGACTGGGTTGTAGCGATAGAAAAGGGCATCAGGAGCACTTATGGGAGCGCTTGGAGTAATTGCCGGAACATTTAGAGCACTTATAGGAGCGTTTGGAGTAGTTGCCGGAACATTTAGAGCACTTATAGGAGCGTTTGGAGTAGTTGCCGGAGCGTTTGGGGGCAGTTTTTCTTTTGAAAATATTTGAGAAGGATTCTATACAAAAATTGTCCTAAAAATCAAACTATACAGGGTGTTGGAAGATTCAGTGCAAATATTTTAATTACAAGTTAAGTCATCATAGCCGTACGCTGTGGCATAATTTTTTGGCAAAAAATTATAGTTCACTCAAATTATTTTACCGGAAATGCTCAGTACTTACTGTATCCTGGATACCAGCAGCTAGTCGACCATTACGATCGAAACTTTTCTTTCATCTACCACGCTCAAGAGAAAAATCTTATCTAATACTACCGAGTTCCTTTTCAAAGTGAAGCGGATTCCAGAAATGGGATATTTCCACTTATGATCATATAGTCCGGAAACTATATTTATCGTTATAATTCAAGGCTGAAATTTCATGGAATCTCCTTTTGTTATTTAGTAGATAAATTTGTTAGTATCTAAATCCTTAAGAGCGTAACGGAGAGAAGCACCAACCAAAAGAACAAGCAGGCCAGCAAATAACCGACAACTGCTTATTATTATAGAGGGAATATTTTCGCACATCATCTAAGGGAAGGAAGACGTCTGCTGCTCAGAAACAGAGAGCACTCATGTCTTGAAACAACTTCAGTTAGACGCTGTGGCGTATCATGTGGAAGTATATAAGTAACGAGAGTGTGATCAGTGAAGAAGGGTCATCACGAATACCGCGCTGTCATTTTTGACTGCTGCAGCACTCGATCTAATGATAAATAATCTGAGCGATGCACTGAAAAAAAGCACTGCAAACTCATTAAATTGGCAGCTGCCGGTCAACCCTTCGTTTTTTTTCCAGATATCAATCCGCTAAAAATTTTAACAAGAACAGTAGCCGCGCAAATTTAGACTGGCCAAACCCAAACGTGCACGTGTGTCAATCCTGTAATGTTGAACGAATTCAACGATATTTGAGATGTTTACGCATGCCAGTCTCGAAATTTTTAACGGAGAAAGTGAACCGATGTTAATACAGTAGGTTTGCCACACTTAACAAAAGAGCTTTCCAAATTAGAGGAATGCAAAGTAAATATCATGCAAAAGCAAATCTTTTCTTTGTCTACACACCTAAATCCCTTCCTCAGATGTATTTTACTCGGGTTGTACCAATTACAGGATTTCGTTCCCTCGTCGCATTCCCACTAGAATACAAACTAACTGAAACCCTCTGTGTGCTATAACACAGAACTTAGATGACATTTCTTTAAAATTTACTAATTATGAAGAAATAACATCCAGTAATTATACTATATAGTCACATAATCATATATTTGTACACAGTGTACCTACTAAGCTATAATTCCATAACCAAATGTTATTGTGTTAGCTATACTTGCGTAAATTGTTCAATGTAACCTCTTTGAACTTATCTTTCTGAAGTAGTACCAAGTGGGATACAATTATTTTTTCGTTTTTCTTATACTGTATACTCCTGCGGAAGAAAGGACCCTCGTCACGAGTTAGCCCAGGCTCCACCGGATAGGATCAAAAACCCTTTCAACCTTATTTCATTCCCCGCAAAACTCCAGCGATACAAGACAATAAAGAAAAGTATCATTAAAATACGCATAAAGGGACTAACACATGCCCCAAACTCCCATTCCAAGCACCCAGGCTCGCTGTACAGCAAGGAAGGATCCACGTATCGCAATCCCAAGAAAAGCAAGCGACTTGCAAACGACCAGTGTTCTTCAAATCTGCTATGGTCGTAATGCTCTTCAAATATTTGACTTCCCAGTCGAATAAAACCTTCGAGATTTCCTATTGAATTTCTCATATACAGTCGAGATATGCCGGGCTCCGAGCAGTAATGCGATGCGCCCCTTAAGATTTTACCTCTTTTGTGGAACACAGAGCGGAAAATGCCCAGCCAGTTTTGAATTAAAGGAATGTTAGAAAACCATTAAACTGGTGGGCTAGCTTCGATTGCATATAATCTTAGCTTTGTACGCAACAACTGCTACTCGTAATGGAATCTATTTTATTTAATAAAAATAAATCTTCTCAAAAAAATCTTTCGTTTTAATTCAGGAATAAAAGTATTATAATTAAATTTTTATGATTCTAAACTAGAATGTTTACTCTGAACCTTTTCAACACATTGTAGCTCCAAAAACGAGAACGATCTTTTTCCTGAGCCACATGTGTTGGATGTTGATAATCCTACACGAATTGTAGCCGTTTCCGTTAGCTATTGCAAGATTGTGCATTTATCTCCAAGTACTGTACACCTAAAAAGAGCACTAGTTAACTGAACCAAAGCACTTTAACTAGTAGAAATAGCTTGAATTTTATGACCTAACTAGGCTACTGCTGCGTTGGGATTTTAGTAAGATACACAGCTTTTATGGCCCTGTCACACTACGACGATTTAGCCAGCGTATAGCCGACGTTGGCAAATACGCAGGCGTACGTTGAATACGTTATGGGTAAGTTTTTTACCGCTAAGAGCGCGCTGCAACACGCCGACATACGTTGCAGTACGTCGACCTCGTCCAAAATTTTCAATAAGTGCAAAATTTGCCGACGTATGTCAACGTATTCTTTATACGTTCCGTGTACGTGGGAAATAAGTTATGCGATCGTTGACGCCGTTTCAGTCACGTTATGTGTAAGTTCTTCACAAGTCGTAATAATATCAAGAGTACCCAAGACGTTTGGAATATTGGAAAACGTAAAAACACAGCTATTAGCTGTATATCTGGGAATGGCAACTACCATATGCAATTTACCCTCAGCAATATTGCGTTGGTTGGTCTGTCCACCCAGAAAAGGCAGAAAGAGTTGAGCCATCATCACAATGTTTTTCAGGGCGTCAGAAGAGGTTGACTGAGATGTGAAAATACCAAAAACCTGGAATTCCGAAGCGTCTTTAGCTTGAAAACTTTTGGAGGCATGATTGCAAAGAATTTAATGCTGATCCTTCCACCACGATAACAAGACAGATATTGTTTTGAAGCGTCGCGCGTAAATTAGTGGTTTTATAGGGTACGTCACGAGTCTGTCGGCCAATCGCTGCGCTGCGTTATTCATACGCTGGACGCTTTGGACACAGCTTTGCCCTAGGTCGTTAACGCCGGCAACTCGCCCAAATACGCTACACGCAAGTTGTCTTTGATTTATATAATCGCTCTGTGTACGTTACTAATACGTCCTGTGTACGTTCAACTCGTTATGATCGCGCTAGTTACACGCCCAAGATTGGAAAATGCGTCAAAAGTTCAACGTATGTCATCACAATTTTCACGTCAGGCATATACAGGCTTTATAGGGCCTTTATATAGTCAGGGCCTTTATATAGTTATTCCTAGTCTGAATGGTTCTACTACGAGAAAAAAGCTCGTACTCTTGACTCTAAACCTACCAGATGAGTGGCACGTTGACATAGTTGATCAGCACAAGGGAAGTGAGCAGTAAGCGAACCATTTATTTTCATCAGTAACTACCGCAAGTTATCTCATGAGTACTTGTAGTGCAATATTGTCTATAATCTCAGATAGTCTCATCGCTTTTAATCACAAGCAGTGCACAATTTGTTTATTTCTCGATCTCCAAACGGCATTTGATACCGTTAATCCTGATTTACTACTCATTAAGCTCAGAAAATATGGTGTATTACATAAAGCGCTCATAATTACTGCAATCCTATCTTACCGACCGACCGCGCTCAGTATGTCACTTACAATAGTGCATGTTCAACTGATAAAGCCATACCAATAGGCATACCTCAAGGTTCAGCTCTTGGCCCTTTTCTTTTCAATGTATTCCTAAATGATCTTCCTTCCTTGCCTGATGCAAATTGTGTACTGTTTGCAGACGATGCTGTTTTTTTGTTTCCGACGATGATTTTAATTTAGCTGTTAATAGGATAAAAAAACTCATTGAGCACTTGACGTCTTGGCTGTCTCGGAACAAGCTAGTTCCTCATGAAAGAAACACAAAGCTAATGCTTCTCACCACAAAAGATACTCTTCAACTTTCAGTCTGATTTTTTAACGGCGTAAAACTTCATTGGGTGAAAGAATTTAACTACCTAGGTGTAATTTTAGTTGCAAAGGCATCTTTTAATTTAGATATAAATGATATTTGCAAAAAATTGAGCAAAGCACTTGGATTATTTTATTGTCTCTCTAGCAAGCTGCCTGTAAGTACGTTAAAAGATTTGTACTATTGTGTTTTCTATCCCCATTTATTGCATTGAGGTATGGCGTGGTGTATAGCTAACCTCGAGGAAAAAAATATCAATATTAATCAATAAAATCCTACGTGTAATACTTGAAGTGCAATCAATAGACCACGTACCTAAAACTCATATCGGCACAATGTATAAAGCTTTAGATTTGTCATAGTTTGATGACATTTATCGATATTTTTTAGTAAAATTAGCCCATAATACTGACCAAATATCTTTTAACAAGTACCTGCTGCCCCATCAACCTTTGAACAAATATCAAATGCGGAGATCTAGATTTAGGATGCCTCAAGTAATACTGGAAGTTGAGAAGCAGGGGAGAATCTATCAGTGGGTAAAACTAATTAATGAATTAGATGAAGATTTATAATACCCCCTGCCAACTCACTCTTTGAAAAATCAATTCAAAAAACTTGCGCAATGTCATTACTAGATAGTAGGATTGTTGCACTCTTGCATAGTTTTAGAAGAAAATTGGTGTTATCTGCAATTGTAATTTTTATTTCATTTTTACTGTAACGGCTGAATTTGGCCGTGATTTTTCTTTTTTAATTCATTTTTATTGGCCCAAGAAGGGATAATGCTTGGAGTGGCCTTTTGTCACATGTCTGTGAGTTTTTTGATCGTGTCTTCTGTTCATAACTGTAATCTGTGACAAATAAATTGAATGGAGTTTCAAGGAACACGGTGTTTACCTCCTCGAAATTGATACTTTAAATGATTGAAATTCGACAGACATTGCAAATCCGCAGCCTGCTCAGTGCTCACCCTAAAAAAAAAATCCAATTTCCTCGAGGCACGAGAAGGTCGCGAGAATGTCAAATGAGCTTCGTTTTTCCGTCAGCCGCTGCTTGTAATCTGCAGATTTGAGCCTGGCAGTCCTCGAGCATTGGATGAGGCTCCTCTTGGGCTCAAATTCTCCTATTTTATGCATATGATAATTATCATCCGGAAGTATTTTGTATCAGTCCTCCACCTGATGCTGAAGATGACATATTTTTAAGCGTATTTTAGCTGTGCTGTGACGAAATTTCTATACGAAAAATTATCCGGGAGTATTTTTGTTTCGTTCTTCTACCAGATGCTGAGACTAATTTGTCTTACCAGCTCGGTATATTGGAGTTTTCAGCAGGCTCAACGTAATTTCCTTTGTTTCTGACTCTGGCAGCACGAATCAGTGCAATAAAGCCAAAGCTTTGGTTTGAAGTATGAGATAAGTCAAGCCCAGAAGACTTAATTTCAACACCCAATCGAACGTAATCTTGCTCAGGCAGGTCGTATACAAAAGTACATAGAATTTGAGGTTTTAGATGGTGTGGAGAGTGGATATCTCATGCCAAAATGATACCGCTGCGTTGCTCCACACGAAACCCTCACACCTGCCGACCGTTTATTGGCTGTGGTGATATCAGAACCGTTACGGAACAGAGCAGCAGTACAAGAGATTCACGGGCATCTGAATTATTTGTATTTAAATAAGCTCGAAAAAAAAATTCTCTATGACGTAGATGCAGCTAACAGACTGTCCATAGGTACGACTGTTTCAATTACGAACCCCAGATCGCTCGCCAACAAAGTTTTGTGCCGAATGAGTTTCCTAAAAAGATGAAAGCCGTTGGAACAACAAACGACTGTCGTATGAATCCTGCATATGGTCTTTAACCCATTACAGGAATTATTTTTACTAAAAATTGTATCAAATCAGTCATAAATATCACCTTTAAACAAGTGACAATCTACTAAATGCATGGAAACGCCGTATATTCAGAAAAATCTACAGATTAAAAATAGTGGACAATTTTGTTACCAACCGTGTGATAACACGAGATATCTTGTAGGAGTTAAAATTGTTCTAAAATATGTCACGAGGCGCTTTTGTTGAGAATGCTAGCATGGCAAATTGTTGGTATTTTTGTCTCGTTGCACTTGCATTACCATATAACCCTTTCCTTCCTGACGGAAACTCCAGTTCCCGCATCAAAGTTTTTCATAATAATTGAAACCAGCACGTTTTTTCTCGCTCTGGAAGTTTGGACTATATATTTTACAACCCGTCTAAAGTGAGTACTTGTATTTCATGTACGACTGAATAAAACGAGAAGTGGAGCTCAAGTGACTACTATGAGTGTGTCTATCATACACTTCTTTTAGAATCTCAAAGCAAGAGCAGAATTTTTGGGCCGAAAGGGATAAACAAACGTCTTTTCTCTCATAGCGTCCCATCTCTATCACGTGAAATACATACACAGATGTAGGGTCCCTTCTGCAGAAATTTTTATTACTTTAAAGACTGTTGAATTTATTTTCAAAAGTAAAAGAAAAATAGTTTGTTGTTACTTCATCTCAAATTCCTCCTCATCCTCTCGGCGACCTTGTACATTTTTATTATTGTCAACTTAATCTAACTTGGCAGATGTTTTCACTTTGCCCTCTTCTTGCACTGCGGGTTACTTGAAGTTACGTAAGCCCGTCGTCCGAATCAGAGTAGGTTTGTGTTGCATATGTACCGAATATTATGTGTAGCATATATTCCATTACTCTCCGCCCAACGTGCACTTCGCTATACTCTAAAGAGGGTTCACATGTGAGACTTTTTCTGACAGTAGCGTGAGGAAGTTCTCACAATAATTGCAAGGTTAAAAATTGCTGATTTTCAACCACCTGACTTTACGGTCATCATTTCAATAAACCTTTTGGTAGTCTCACAGCAGTGGAAGTGTAATAGAATGTTATCCATCGAGTCAGCAGCATTTGGCACATTACCCTCTTTTTATTCTACGTTGGCCCTGTCCTCGGGGTGGCGATGGTTCAAGTAACAATTCCTGTAACTGCTAAACATTTCTATGCAGGAATAACTCCCTCCTTACTTCCAGGAGAGGAAGGAGCTTCCTAGGAGCCGCTGCTTCCTCATGTACGAATGCTTCCAACATATTTTGGATAGGTGGGCACCTGCGGCTTATTGCAAACCTGCTCCAAGTTAAAAAAAAAACATGGCGGAGGTCTGTGTTCTCTGGCCTGTTTTGCTCCTGCGCCTGGACTTCTGGATGCAGCAAGAGTCCACCGCCCATGTAAGTACCCCAATGTCACCTCTTCTTCCTCCCTTTTGCTTTCTTTCTAACGCCTCATTTAAGCATTGTACCCCTTGCCTTTCCCCTCCTTTTCAGAAGTTAAAGATGTAAATTATCCCATGGCAGGAGTTCAGGCTATCAAGTCACTAAGTGACACCAGCTCTCCTCATCGTCTGTGACTACGGGAATGTCCAGTTGGTCAATACCCAGGCTGATGGGTGGAGGCTACATCGTAACTGCCAACTACTATACAGGCGGTGGTGCATACTTTTGGTGCGATAATGCTATGTTAATTATCAATGTTGCAGATGTGTTGCCGTACTAACTCTAGGGTTCAATGCTTTGGACCAGGGTCGCCCACTGCTCAAAAATTAAATCACAGGCGTAACCACATTTTTCTCAATTCGGATGACGATAACCCAAACAGGACTGTAACTTCAACTCGCTTCTGAAATCTAGATACATCACTACCCTTTGCCTTAATTGGACGTCGTTTCTAGGAATTTTTCTAGTTATCTCGCTCTGATACAAAAGGAAAAGCCCAAAGTTGCTATCACAAGTCCAAAGTTGGCAACATTATCGGGTATAGTCCAAGGATGATGAGACTCTACAAGGTTAACCCACGGGGCGGGGCCAAGCTGCAGTGCACCATGGATAATGAGGCTTGTGACGTCAAAGAATTCAAGTACGCTAGTTCGCAGCTATTTTACATTGTTTCTCCATCATTTCATTTGGGCCTCCAGAGTGTCTTACATGTCCAATAATCTTTATTGTTACAGCTCGTGTATTATTCACGAGTAGATGGCTCAATGACACACGCCAACCAGTTCTGAACCCTTTAATTACCTCCGCCAACGAGATTATGTTTTCGTCGGGTTTGTCTGGCTCTTTGTCTGTCTTTCTGCTTATCTCTGTCTGTCACCAAGATAATTCAAAAAGTAATGGACAAATTTTGACGAAATTTACATGGATTATTAGGTATGTTAGGAGGAACAGATGATTAACTTTTGGTGAAGATCCGTCTATCCGTTTGTTTGTTTGTTTGTTTGTTTGTTTGTTTGTTTGTTTGTTTGTCTGCCTCACTTTTCTCAATGCCATAACTCAAAAGTTATGGACGGATTTTTATGAAAATTACATGAGTTCTTAGGTATATGACAAAAAGTAAATAACCAATTTTTGTGATGATCTGTTAGTTTTTTCGTATGTTTGTTGCTGTGTTTGATTTTATGTTTGTTAGCGCAATGACTCAAAAAGTTTTGAATGAATTTTTATGAAATTTACAAGAATTGTTAATAATGTCAAAAGGCAAAAATGGTTAAATTTTTGTGCAGATCGGTATATTCGTTTTATGTTTTAGTTGTGTTTGTCATAATGTTTGTTACGCAATAACTCAAAAAGTATTGAATGGATCTTTATGAAATTTGCAAGAGTTGCTATTGATGTTAAAAAGACATAAATGATTAAATTTTGGTGCAGAACGGTTAGTTCGTTGTAGGTTTGAATTATGTTTGTCATACTGTTTGTTAGCACCATAACTCAAGCAGTTATCAAAGGATCTTCAAAAAAAAATATGCAGAAACTGTTTATACTATTATTAGGTACAAATGATCAGAATTTGGAGTTGATACAAAAGAAATTATTGTTTCAGAGCCAATTTGAATTCTTCGCTACCGTTGCCTTACTTAGCGGAGGTATGCGCTCTCAGAGTGCTCTAGTTCATGATGTTTACCTTGTCTCTCTCGTAAAAATAATATTAATTACAGCATTGCAAGCGATGCACCTGGAGAGATGTCAATTTATAACAAAGTGTGATCAAAAGTAACCCGTTCCTTGCAGATTAATTCGTCTCAGACAGAAACCCTACTGAACTCGCCGATACGATGAAGTTCAAAATGTGGACGATCGTGCTAGTGAAAAGTAACCGAAAAATATCCAGGGAGAGAGAAAAAAACTATCTCATTTGCCTTTGATTCGTGCATTTTTGGATGAAAGACCAGAGTTTTCCGTCATCCTTTTCATTAAAACTTTGAGACGAAGACATCAATAAGCACATCAATGGAGCCGTTCGATTACGAACTTTTGGCTCTGCTACAGCTTCTATAAGCCGCCCCAAACCTGCGTTAACTTGAAACGGAAACAATGAGAGGGCGACTATTTACGGCTTGAGAAAAGCATGGAGCAGAACGAAAACGGTAATTTGAAACGAAAACAAAAAGGGGTCTAGTTTTTACGGCTTGAGAAAATCATGGAGCGGCGCGAAATTTTTCACTCAATATGTGAAAAAGAGAGCTTACGATTTTTTATGGCTTGAGAAAATCATGGTGTAGGACAAAAATTGTGTCATGGCATGAAAAGCTGAGGATAAAGAAAAATAAAGTAACTATAACATGGATTGAATAACTGGTGTACGGGAAGAGATAAAATAAAAACAGAGAATGTATGAACAACTCGAATGAAGCAGCGGTCAGATAAATCATGGCATCATTCAACTCTAGATCATATGTTTGAAGGAAATGTTCATCCAAAACTTAATTATTCAGCTGCAAGTATTATCCGGGACATTATGAAGTGAAGACAAATCGTTCTTGATTCTCAGAGGACGGCCACTTAATTGTGGCAGTGCTGTTATTTCACTACTTGATAACTAACTAAATAAGTGCAATTGTTCTCTTGAGACTAGAAACATATGCATTACAAAGGGCGTCTATATTAACTTAACTCTGCTATGTCGACTGTAAATTTCTAGGTTAGGGTAAAACAACGTAGGGATGGCGCTTTCCCAGCAAGACTTTGGATAATGAACTTTTCACTTCCTATTGAAACTATCAGAAGTTTCTACCGATGAACAAACAAATCATACGAGCAAGATGTTTGTATCTACGAGTATGATTTCTGGACTCCGCGACTTCGATAAGGTTTACGAGATTAATTATTTAAACTTTTGCTTTAGATCTTTCTAAAAATGTACATACTGATGAATGCCTAAATAAATATTAACTTTATTCTATTTTGAGTCGATCAAGAGCGACTCCCATTTTATGTCCCTGCAGAAATCTAAGCCCCAATCAATGTTTACGTATGCGTTGCTTGCTGCTTATAGTCGATTAATAGCCACTTTTGTGGCTCCTTTCTCCGACGTCTGAAAAAATTCACATCTCAAGTAGAGCACAAACTGACGCAGCTGAAGTAGATCGAGGTCGTAATTGTATGCGAGTGAAAAGCTTGCATTTTGCCTGGACGAAATTGAGTTAATTGGTGAGCAACTTGCTTGCAAATGGTGGCCCTGGATAAGAACATGCAGTTTTAAAGCGTGTTCAATGCGCTACTGAATAACGTGTATTAGTATGAAATTCTAATAACTTTTGACCCGTGACCAAGTGTCATCATCTTCGCATGTTGTTCATTGTCGTTGGTTTGCGTCCAAGAGGATGTAGGTTAAACGCCGTCCTCTTTGACCGCATGAAGGAATTAAATTGAGACGTTTTGATCATGCAGGCAAGTGCTGCAATCCCCGGTCCACGTTAATACATAAGTGAGACCGCGACTCAGTCGCACCAAGGTCCTGAAGAGGGTTTCCATGTAGGGGTGTATGGTCAAGTTGACTTTATCGTTCAAAATCAAATGAAACGAAAATATCGTCTGTCAAAGAAGAATCTTTGTTATTTCTTCGCCATCATATTTAATGACCGCACACATTAGTACTTCAATAAAGCGATGTTCGTAATTAAACTATTTGTCACAAAATAATTTTTTACAACCATATTCCAGATGTGTACTAGTGAATTTTCATGGATTTTTCAAAAATCATTATATCAGCTTTTCGACACCTTCAAAACTTCCCTATTGAGCCTTCGATTCATCACTCCACAGAATAGAGTATCCCACCATCTCAAATGTAATTGGTTTGCACTAAGCGCCTCAAACTCGATCAGAAGTGAAGATCGAAAGCTCAGAATTGATTAGCTTAAGCTAATCGGGTTACCTAATCTTACCCAAAACGACGAATCGAACATGGTTATAGAGTGTGCATGTTCACCACTAAATGTCACTTCTAAATCTCAATGCCTGACTCGCTGCATCCCGTAAGATGCGGGCTCAAACTTTGGGTTTTTTCCCCTAGTTTTATCATCGTGCGTCTAGTAGCAAAGAGTCACTGCCAGTTGTAGTTGGCTGAGCTTTAGTAAGATGTATATGCTTGAAACAAAATATTCTTGAGATGATGATTCAATAATGGTACTGATCTGAACTCTTGATGTTCTTTTTTGTTAGAAAAAAATTTATAATGACAAATATAACGCTTGTGACTGTTCTGGCTTGGAGCGTTACCTTTGAGCCTTGTGTGATAAGAACCAACAACATTGTCGAAAGTGACGGCCCTCTAGGCTCAGGAAGAGCACACAGCTGCAGTTGACTAAATATATGTAGATTATCAGAACTACGGTGTCAGAGACGGAAGTCTCATGTGCCTACCGCGACCCTCGATTACATCCATTTTTGGTTAGGTCAGCGCCCCTACAACGGAGTGTGAATGCGACAAACGCTGACGCTGTAATTCGAGTGACGTAATAATGCATCTGCCTGGCGTGGAGGCCACTACGCCAACTAGGAAATATAAACTCAGCACTGTAGCATCCTATCACTGCACTGCGTTTTTTTTTTTTTTTTTTTTCTACGGCAAAAGTTTTTAGTTCGCCCGGTTAAGACCCAAAAAAATATGGATCGATATAGTAAAAATTAAAACTCGTCACTGGACCGGCGCAACTGAGGCCGTGTGAACGGGGAACTCCTGTTGAATGTGTGAAACAAAACTGTTAATCCCTATTAAAAATTTCGGTCGTGTTTGCCGCGTATTTGACGCGCAATCAGTAGTAAACGGTCGGAATTAGGCAAAGAGGCCACAATTCCCGAGAGTTACCCGGGGCCTGTGGTGGCTCTCCGGAAAATACCGTAGCCTTACGCGCGAAAAACTGCTGCGCGGCCGACTTACGTTGCGCCACCAC
>LQNS02278080.1:3935281-3955687 GCA_001587735.2 Parhyale hawaiensis | reverse complement strand
TTATTGAAATTCATAATTTTCAAGGCCTCTGGACTACCTCTAAATATTATATTTTGAATCTATAATTTTGGCTGTGATGTTTCTAAGCCAAGTGGACTTGCTTCAGAGCATGAGAGCTTAGAAATTTCAACTTTTATTTTTTACCCTCATATAAGCTCCACCCTAATGTATATGCTTGAAATAAAATGTTCTTGAGATGATGATTCAATAATGGTACTGATCTGAACTCTTGATGTTCTTTTTTGGGAGAAAAAAATTATAAGGAGAAATATAACGCTTGTGACTGCTCTGGCTTGGAGCATTACCTTTGAGCCTTGTGTGATAAGCACCAACAACAGTGTCGAAAGTGACGGCCCTCTAGGCTCAGGAAAAGCACACAGCTGCAGTTGACTAAATATATGTAGATTATCAGAACTACGGTGTCAAAGACGGAAGTCTCATGTGCCTACCGTGACCCTCGATTACATCCAGTTTTGGTTAGGTCAGTGCCCCTACAACGGAGTGTGAATGCGACAAACGCTGACGCTGTAATTCGAGTGACGTAATAATGCATCTGCCTGGCGTGGAGGCCACTACGCCAACTTCGAAATATAAACTCAGCATTCTAGCATCCTATCACTGCACTGCATTTTTCTACGGCAAAAGTTTTTAGTTCGCCCGGTTAAGACCCAAAAAAATATGGATCGATTTGGTAAAAATTATAACTTGTCACTGGAGCGGCGCCAACTGAGACCGTGTGAACGGGGAACTTCTGTTGAATGTGTAAAACAAAACTCTTAATGAGAACATGGCTCTTTTGCAGTCGTGGACCCATTCGAGTTACCGTGAGGAACGATGAGCTGCCCTCCATTGGCTTACCTTTCACTATCGTTGAGAAGACTGAAAAGAGAAAGAAAACGCAATGTTAGTTGTTTTGTCGTGGAAAATAAAATCAAGTGTATTTCATAATTGACTACAAAAATCATGAAGTTGCAGTTTGACCTCGTTGGTTTGACCTTCATTCTGTCACTAGGACTACCTGTCAATTTGCAAAATAAACTCGAAAATAAACCTTATCTCTTGCATGAGAAATAAAGTACAACGGGCAGACGATAAAGTAAATACCATATTTTAACATTCTAAACATTGACTGGTCAATTTGAAAAAGAATGAAAACAAAATACAAATTTTCATTAGCATGATGTACCATGGAAACACAATTAAAAACTATTGCGTTTTAATATTCTAAACCTTGACAGCATACCGGAGGTGAGCAGTTACCTAAGCTACAGAAAGGCATCGTTCTCGACCATGCCCTCTTGGAGTGTTTGCATAACATCACCTGGACCTCGTCCGAAGATGCTCCAGGTCACTGAAGCTTAGTCAGGTAAGGGCCACAAACTAATATAGGGCACAAAATATGGGAAATACATTGAACATAGTAGTATAAATCTTAACATGCATCAATCGGTATAACGAGAGTAAGTTAAGCTAATCTCGTAAAGTTAATTCTTCCAGACCTTCAGACTGGTATACTGGTTTCGACACTTCGGGTTGCGTTGCTGGTGCTGTCCGCAGCATTTTAGCGTGAGACGCACGAGATCTAAATTTTGCGGAGCAGGACTGAGCTTTCGATCGTCTCCGTGGTGGTTGATTTGGGATTACTGCTAAAAATTCGATCCTAAGTGGAGAATCCGCTGCACCTGTTTGAAGTTAACGATCATGAGCTTAGCTCAACTCGCCCTCACCGTGCTAATCGATGATCGATGACAGCATGTTGGGCAGCACATTAGCCGCGGTGCACGAACCTTGAAAGGAAGTGTGAATTTTTTTTCGTCATTTTCCTTAATTTTTCGTCATAATTCTACCTACTTTGGCATGTCTTTTCTTGTAAGTAATATATGACATTCGTTGCATTTGTCTCTGGCTGAAATGAGCTAGAGGAACCTCCACCGTCATCTTTCACATAATCAGGGTAACAACAATATCACTGTTTGATACACTACAAATTCAATGCACCATATCCATTCACCAGCCGTTTTCGCATCTCTCACGCTATCTATATGACAATATTTACCATTCTACTGCATATATGTACTAGACTTGGAGAGCACTAGGCTCTCAAACTGTCCACCACTTGACTTCTTTTTTCACAATGAACGCAATGATATCAGCGTTAGTTGCTCCAAAGAGGCGAAGTGCATGGCGGTGCACCTAGATCTCCGATGGCCATGCGTCTTGACCTCTCTTTTAATAAAGTATTAATATTTGTGTTGTATGTATTACAACTGAAGTATGCTACATGCATCGCCACCTGTAACCACCCACAACCCCCATACAACCACCACCATAACCTCCCTCCTCGATAGAACTATTAAAATGTTATTGGCAGTGTCGACTTGTGGCTACCAAAGTAGGGGCTGCTGCACTGTTCCATTCATTCTTTCATGCATTATAGAGGATCGCTTCCGACATCGGCAAAAACTGGAGAATGGCTACTGGAGTGGAGCTCTGCAGCACACTTCCTTTAGTAACCCCTAATAATTAGTGTAGAAGGTATGAGAACTTAAGCAAATTGTGCGTAAGTTATTACGGCAATCCCTCCCTCTCTCTCCAAAACCTACCTCCCCTCATCCCAGACCGCACTGCGGCGCCCAACAAATCTGCATTTACCCGACCATTTGCGCCCGTCAACTTTGGCTGCTGTGGATGTGTAACTTCAAATGTTTTTAATATAACTTTTAACGAAGGCCTTAGGCAACTTTGCAGTGATAAGCGGCGTTCTGCCGGCCGCACTGTAAGCGGCTTGCATTTGCCTGCCGTACTGCGGCGGTGTGCTTACCCTTGCCTGGGCCTGGCTTGAGTCACATAAGGTGTTGTAGTCTGGGCCACAGCGAGATAAGCTGGATTTAGCGTCCAGGCAATGTCTTATGACTGATTCTAGGTTAATTTGGAGGCGCTGATTTCAAATGCGAGGGGTGCCACTTTGTCAACCGTGGGAAAAATTAAATATTCAAGATGGCCGCTAACATGGTCAAAAAATTCATCTTTTGCCGTATTACAGCTTCTAATCGTCATGAAACTGCGAAATTTTGAACAAATTATAGGTTTTTGTGGTTGAGAAATCCAATTAAAGTGTTTCTAGACCATTAAATCACATAGCAGCACAGTCAGGAGAATGTATCGCAGTCATAAGCACAATCACATTAAAGAGAATTGATACATCTTACCAAATGAAACGTTGAAGGATTTATAAACATGACATACATAATAACCAGGAATTGTTTAGTAATCACAATATTCTAGAATATTATCAGCTAAACTAATACCGTATATTGGTATATAACATCACCAGGAACATCAAGGGTTCCCATTATCAAGTCATTGTGGCAATCATTCTCAGCAGCGCAAGCACAAAACAGAACACGCAAGTTTGGCAGCAGCGCAGTACAACGAGCAGTGGTACAGGGACGTGTGGCTGAGCAAACACGTTTTAACGAGCTTCAGGATGATGTCAGGCACTGGCGACGTATCTGCAGGTCAGGGAACTGGAAGAAGCAGATTTGATGTCTCATCACTTTTCCAGTCAAACATCGTTACCTTGGATCGCAGTTTGATGGACTAACTTTCTGTGCAGTCTTCCATATCACTGTCTGGTAATGAGCTCTGTATAGCCTACATTAAGTTCAAATACTGCATGTGTTCGAGGTTTTGGTTTTCAGCTCAGGGCTGAAGTGTCTTCTTAGCAAGATTTGAGGTGAGACATTCAGTCTCACTGCAGACAGTTTATCAGAGATCTGCAAGCCATAGCAAGGAAATATAAACTTAGTGGCTTCAATTAGTATATATATTTCGTTATGGCCTGAGGTACATCCCCTTCCGAGAACCAAGGTTAGGTCCCCAAGGACTGGTTCTGCTAACGACCTATATCAAATATAGGTCTTTTAACGGCTTCACAGTGCTTAAAGCACTTAGACCACTACGGAACCAGTCCTGGAGGACCTAACCTCTGTTCTCGGAGGTAAGAGCTCATTGGGAAGGGGGCTGGTACTACGGGGGGTTGGTCGGGAGCTGGTACTACGGGTGGTTGGTCGGGCACGATGATGGCAGCAAAAAATTTGGAGCGTTTTACTATCGAGAAGTGGGCGTGAAGCTTAACGTAGAGTTTTTTTCCTTCAAAATGAGACCATTTTGAGATAAATCTATGGTGTTTTTAATACTTTTTTCCCAATTCTAACCCTTTAGCGCACAAGAATCCCGTCCGGGCTACTCAATGACATCATATTTATATTGCTGCACAAGACAACAGGTAGGCTTTTGCACAAAAAGTTAGTGACCAAACTCTAGAGAAACTCCTGGCGGTTGTAATACTCTCGTCCTAAGCTTGTCACTTGCCTCTGTAAGCCGTATGAGCGCGTTCCCTTCAGCGTCTCACAAGACTGGCTGAGGGGAGGTCATTATTGTGCATTCATCTGTAGTTCCGGTGCTCCTCGGCATCCAGCAATTGCGGTAATTCAGTTTAATTGTAGCTTATTATTATCTTGAATGCTTTTACTTCAAGGTGATGTTACTGCTCCAATGTCACACTGTAGCGGTATGAGACAATAGACGTTTATTTTATAGTGTATCCCGCCCGGGATACTTGATCTTTAAGCAGTGAAGTAGACATGTTCCGTGCGGAGCACTTGATCCTATTTACTCCGCATGGGCAAAAGATGAATTTTGTAACCATGTTGGCGTCCATCTTGAATATTTAATTTTCCCCAAGGGTGACAAAGTGGCACCCCTCGGATTTGAAATCAGGGCCCCCAAATTACTTAGAATCAGTTATAAAACGTTGTCTGGACGCTAAGTCCAGGTAGAGCTTAAAATCTGAGTTTCGCCACCGGATTATTGGACAAACCGTTTTGTAACGGCTGTTACGATTCGAAAATTAAGAGTTGCCAGGGTAATTTACGAGTACGGCATGCAAACCTTAAAGGGGAAAGGCTCGAAGAGCCAAAAAAGAGGAATCGTTAGTAATTGTAAGGAAGAAGACAACCAAATGCAGTTGGTTGTGAAGACAAAAGACAAAAGTTCTTCGTGCCGAACATGTTTCTGGCTGGGGTATTTGGCACGTTTAGTGCAAAGCTCGCTTTGCGCACATTAGAATATTGATACCATGGAACTTTTCCATTGGTCCTCTCAACCAAATGTGTTTAGTTGTCTGTTTGATTTCAATAAGTAAAACATTTTCTCTGTGTAACTGCGACTGTGCAGCTTTGAGAGGTACTCACTGCGAAGGACAAATAGCAGAGTCACTGAACAACTCTGACGTATAGCCATGCCGAGTCTCTAACGTATATACTCTTCTGCCTGAAGTATTTACTTGCTAATTGGGACCATTATGCTGCTCATTGCGTTCCTTACAGAAGCAATTTCTGTAGCTAAAGCTCGGCAGGCAGCACAAGAGAAATCCATCATGGAGCGCTCGGCTTATGAAGGAGGAAGTTTGCAGTAATCAACTTGTACAGTTTAAATTTTTGCCGAANTAAGTTGAAAATAAAAACCTCTAACACATGCAGCATTTGAACTTAATGTAGGCTATACAGAGCTCATTACCAGACAGTGATATGGAAGGCTGCACAGAAAGTTGGTCCATCAAACTGCGATCCAAGGTAACGATGTTTGACTGGGGAAGTGATGAGACATCAAATCTGCTTCTTCCAGTTGCGTGACCTGCAGATATGTCACCAGTGCCTGACATCCTGAAGCTCGTTAAAATGTGGTTGCTCAGCCACACGTCCATGTGCCACTGCTCGTTGTACTGCGTTGCTGCCAAACTTGCGTGTTCTGTTTTGTGCTTGTTCTGCTGAGAATGATTGCCACCATCACTTGGCAATGGGAACCCTTGATGTTCCTGGTGATGCTATATACGGTATTAGTTTAGCTGATAATATTCTAGAATATTGTGACTACTAAACAATCCTGGTTATTGTGTGTGTGTGTCATGTTTATAAATCCCTTAACGTTTCATTTGGTAAGATGCATCAATTTTCTTTGATATGATTGTGCCTATGATTGCGATGCATTCTCATGTTTGTGCTGCTATGTGATTTAATGGTCTAGAAAAAGTTTAATTGGATTTCTTAACCCCAAAAACCTATAATTCGTTCTAAAATTCGCAGCTTCATGACGATTAGAAGCTGTAATACGGCAAAAGATGAATTTTGTAACCATGTTGGCGGCCATCTTGAATATTTAATTTTCCCCAAGGGTGACAAGGTGGCACCCCTCGGATTTGAAATCAGCGTCCCCAAATTACTCAGAATCAGTTATAAAACGTTGTCTGGACGCTAAGTCCAGGTTGAGCTTAAAATCTGAGTTTCGCCGCCGGACTATTGGACATACCCTTTGGTAACGGCTGTTACGATACGGAAATTAAGAATTGCCAGGGTAATTTACGAGTACGGCATGCAAACCTTAAAGGGGAAAGACTCGAAGAGCCACAGAAGAAGAATCGTTAGTTATTGTAAGGAAGAAGACAACCAAATGCAGTTGTTGTGAAGACAAAAGATAAACGTTCTTTGTGCCGAACATGTTTCTGGCTGGAGTATTTGGTACGTTTAGTGAAAAGTTCGCTCTGCGCACATTAGAATATTGATACCATGGAACTTTTCCTTTGGGTACATCACCCTCGCCTAAAATTGACGGTTTGTCCGCATTTGTCCGTTTTCGCTCGCTTTAGGCCGTACTGTCGGAAAACCCGAACTAATTTCGGGTAAATTGGACTATATTCGGGTTTAATATCGGGTAGGTTAGGCGAGGCAAGGCCTGTTTTTTTTTTATTTTTAAATTTCGGTACTGTCAATTTTAGTCAATAAACCAGATGTGTTTGGTTGTCTTTTTGATTACAATAAGTAGAACAATTTCTCTGCGTAACTGTGACTGTGCAGCTTTGAAAGGAACTCACTGCGAAAGACAAATAGCAGAGGAACTGAACAACTCTGATGTATAGCCACGCCGAGTCTCTAGCACATGTACCCTTCTGCCTGAAGTATTTACTTGCTAATTGGGACCATTATGCAGCTCATTGCGTTCCTTACAGAAGCAATTTCTGTAGCTAAAGCTCGGCAGCGTCGTGTTCTCTTTAGGTAGTACCTCGCGAGCCGAATACTTCCTCCTTCAAACGTCATTAGTTGAACATGTCAAATTTAAAAACGGCTTCGTTTGTTCTGTAATAATTTATTCAAGGAACTATCAACTGCAGAGGCCAGAAGTCTGACGAGCTCACTGCAACTGTCAGGACTTGTTAATTGGGCAAGAATGACAATTTTAACATCTATGCAACTACCGGCAGCGTACGGAATACTATCCCAAATTATTGTAAAGGAAATCGTAGTGAGGGTTCAGCTCCACCTTATACCTCACATGTCGTTCTTCATAAAGTTGAGGTTTCATTGGAAAAATACGTTGCGCATCTCGCAATCCAACATCACAACCTTCTCTCTTGCCAGCCGAGCGGTGCGTTAGATCTGGCCACACTGCTTGCCGTTTGGACGCGACACAGGTCAACGTTTGGTACACCGTCTGTGCGACTTTCTTTAATTTCATATTTTTTTTCGTTTTTTGCGACTGCATTACGAAAATAAGTGACAACCATTTCGAGCAACGGTGAGCAATTAAAGCTTACTTCAGACTCGGGCACAGTGGAACTCACACTTTTCATATGCTTCAACGGGCCTATGGAGACACCGTTTCAGCAAGACGGTAGGTTTCAGGCGGTTGACGGTGTTCTCGATAGAAGATGAGCCTCACGGTAGAAAGCTTGGACGGGTGATGAGTCAGAAAATGTAGAAATACTCCGGGCTCTTGCGTGTTTCATCGCAATTGACAGTCAGAATCATTGGGGAAGAGCTGGCTTCGACATACACACCCGTGTATCAGATTTTGATCATTGATTTAAGGATAAGAAGAGTCGAGTGATAATGGTCATGAAAAAACTTTCGTACGATCAGAAGGGCCGCATGATAAAAACGAGTCTTGTTTAGAACGGATTTAAATTTACCCTTATTTCCTGAAACGAGTCATTACCGGAAACGAGGGCTAAGGCCCTTAGTCCTTGTAACTTTCCTCTGAACAGGTATAAAAATTCACCTGAAAGAAAGACTATTTTGGAACATTAGAGAGTATTGAAAGAAAACGCAACAGGGAAGCTGAAAACAGTTCCAGCATCCGAGTTGCAGCGCTGCTATGAAGAGTGGACCAACCATCTCCCACGCTGTGCGGCTCCCCAAAGCAGCCACTTTCAAGGAAACATTGCAATAATAAAACAAAGGACTTACCACTTCATTTACACTCTCCGTAGACCACTTATGTGATATCATGCTCAGCAATATTAAGTTTACGGCCGTTTGAAGCGTAATCGGGTCACGATTACCGTCTGCAATTTCGTCCGAGTGACCGACTCGACGAATTTGGATTGAAGCACAGCGGAATATGAAACACAATATATAAATCAAAAAATAAACGGTACGATACGTTACCATCACTAGCCCTGTCCTGAACGGTATTGCTGTTTGGGGCCACAAAACAGTACTCGTTGTCTATATGTTAAAGAAGACAGTAGCTTTCTGGCTTCTCGCTCTATCGTTAACGGCTTCCTTTTTACTGCTCCTGTCCCTTTCGCGGATAAAATTGTGTGGAAATACAAGGTAGTATAACGCTTCAAAGGCGTGGATAACGCCTAGTACTTGGGTTATTTCGCCATTTTACTATTGCTCAAGTTCCAGGTGTACTGTTTAACATATATCACAGAAACGTCAATAGAGGCGAAATTGAAACTTACTACTAAGTCAGAATTAAAAATCGGCTATACATTTCATTGCCTGCAATTTTCCATCAAGCCCTCGCTTGTTGACTACAATATTCACAGGAGTGTGGTCGTGGCCTCTGCGGCCGTCCCACTCTGCAGCAGACGAATAACATATTGATTTCAATTCAGTTATTTTAGAGAAACATTGTTAACTGCTGCCCGGCTCTGAACGGCACAGTGCAAGTGCGAAGGACACATTTTCATGCACCTAGACGAATGCAGTGGACATTCCATGCTCGTTCCAGCTTGGATATTAAGCATCAGACCCGACCAGTGGTTCCCAAAGTTCAATTTTGTACGGACCCCCTGCGAAACCGCCCTGAAGAACCCTGACCAGGGTTGGCAAAAACCATGGTTTTTTGGTTTAAACCAAAAGCCATGGTTATTTGGGTAAAACAAAAAACGTGGTTTTTTTGGGTTTATTTGGTTTTTTGAAAGTTTTTTATTTTTCCAGTGTTTTAGGAATTTTATCTAACAGTTAAAGGAATTTCCGCTGTGTAGACACATGTAGCTAGCTAATCATCAACATTTTAGTCACTTCATTTCAACTTCCTAATGTAGAAGAATGATTGTAAGATGGAGGGATTACGAACAAGCAGTTAGCAGAGTACTATACCTGTATTTTGCTATGACTACATCTAATATGCAAACTGCAGATATGCTATGATTTAAAACTGCAGTACAAAATCCTTTGAAAAGCTTGAAAACACTTCATATAACAACTATGCAACTTGATAGAAATAGCAAGCTTCTTGCTAACTTATAACAGAGTAATGAACTAAAGAAAGTGAAACAGCTATAAAATCCTCTGAAAAACGTTGAAACACTCCAATATACAAAGGCATTTTGAGAGAAATAGCTCCCTAGTAGCTATTTTAGAGCAGAGTAATAAACAGAAGAAAGTGAAATAGCTATATGCCAACATGCTTCTCATGAGCTCACTAGTTATCTAATAGCAACTATATAACTACTACTTCTAATTTTCAGTAGCTTCTAGCTTACCAAAATCTAATTAGGCATGTATCTCTGAAATGAAATAACACAAAATCCAATAAGTTATAGGTTTTTATTAAACATAAGTAATAGCTGATCGTAACTGTCGTAACACTCAAAACGGATTCCTGAGAATAAACTCATTAACTCATCCTTTCAGTTGTGTGATCAAAATTTGATGCTTTCTAGAAGTAAAACTGTTTATTTTGCAATGTTTATGAATAAAAAACCAACAAAAAATGAATAAAAACCAATAAAGTTGAATAAAAACAAAAAACATGGTTTCTTTGGCTGGTTTAAACCATAGTTTTTTATTTGGTTTAAACCCTTTGGTTTAAACCAGCCAACCCTGACACGGACGCCTGCCATTAAAATGGCATCAACCTACAATGAGTATTGTAGATGTCGATGGTTTCCAGGTTCTTACTTTTCAGTTAATACAGAACGGCAGAGGCATAGCACCAAACGCTAAACATGTAATTACTAGAGCCCGGATATCTAGCATTTATTACCTCAGCCCAGTAGGTTATGTTTTCGTCGTGTTTGTCTGTCTGTCTCTTTGTCTCTCTGTCTGTCTATCACCTAGATAACTCAAAAAGTTATCAACCGATTTGAATGAAATTTACAGGGATTGTTAGGTATGTTAGAAGGAACAGATGATTAACTTTTGATGAAGATATGTCCATCCGTTTGTTTGTTTGTCTGTCTGCGTCATTTTTCTCGATGTCATAACTCAAAAAGTTATGGATGGATTTTATGAAATTAACAGGAATTGTTAGATATATAACAAAGAGTAAATGACAAAATTTTGGTAATGGTCCATTTGTTCGTTCGTTCGTTTGTCACTGTTTTTTAATTCTATGCTTGTTAGCACAATAACTCAAAAAATAATGAATGGATCTTTATGAAATTTATAGCAGTTGTTAGTAATAGTAAAAGACATAAATGATCAAATTTTGGTGCAGATCGGTTGATTCGTTTGTATGTTTGACNGTTTGTTAGCAGTATAACTCAAAAAGTTATGAACGGATCTTCAAAAAAATTGAACAAGCTGTTATTAATATAATAAGGCACAAATGATTACATTTTGGAATTTATGCAAAGAAAATTATGGTTTCAGAGCCAATTTGAATTTTTGCTACCGTTGCCTCACTTGGCGGAGGTATGCGCTCTTAGAGTGCTCTAATTCTATTATTGCTATAACGACTATAAAAAATATGCATTTATTGCAAAATGCTATTGGCGCTATTTTGACTGAAAGTAGCAAGTCATTATAGTATAAATCACCTTAAAAACTACGCTAAGTACTAACTCTATTGCAATAATATTTGAAAATATGAATAGATAAATTGTTTTGCTATGACTAAATAATCAATATACCTAGGTATGCCGTTCTTCAAACTTTCATTGAATTTGACCTAGCAAACTTAGCAAGCTAGTCCCTTTGGTGAAATTTAGCATAAAACCGAGGAATGCGCCAGCTCTTACTTCAAATTGTAGGTAACAAAGGATACAAAATAAAAAATATCGGTTATGCAGAACCTTGATCTCCATATATTTTACAATAATGCATTATAGACATGTCCGTACATATCTTTGTATTCCTAATGCCTTTTACAAGTCAATGTTAGACATGGGCTTGCTCCCTAAGCATCTACATAGTTCATCAGTAGAGCCCGGATCTTTAGCATTTTCTCGATTATTGCTACTTCGGCTATAAATAAAAATTTGCATTTATTGTAAAATATGCTACCCTACTATAAACGGTATTTAGACCAGACACTAATCCAAAAAGTAGTCATTATGCAATAAATGACAATAAAACATGCACAAAGTAGATTAGATTAGATTAGATAGGCGGCAGTAGACGAACCAAAAGGCCCATTCCCAAAAAGACACCGGGACTTACACCCCGGTCCTCTATGAGCTATTGCCATTATGTTAGTAGNTTTTTAATAATATTGCTTTATCTACTGTATCGAACGCTTTTCGTAAATCTCAGAATAATGAAATGCCATATGTTTTACTGTGGAAGCATTTTAGAAGGTCAGTTACAAGATGAAAAATTGCTAGCGTTGTATTAGATTTACTAGAAGAGTCGAGCGAAAATGGTCATGAAAAAATCTTCGTACGATCAGAAGAACCTCATGATAAAAACGAGTCTTGTTTAGAACAAATTGAAATTTGCCCTTATATCCTGAAACGAGTCATTACCAGAGATGAGGCCTCAGACCCTGAGTCCTTGTAACTTTCCTCTGAACAGGTATGAAAATTCACCTGAAAGAAAGACTATTTTGGAACATTGGAGAATATTGAAAAAAACGGAACAGAGAAGCTGAAGGAAACAGTGCAATAATAAGACACAGGACTTGCCACTTTATTGACACTCTCGGTAGACCACTTATGTGATATCATGCTCAGCAATGTTAAGCTTACGGCAGTTTGAAGCGTAATCGGGTCGCGATTTTTACCGTCTGCAATTTCGTCCGAGTGACCGACTCGACGCTCTGGATTGACGCAAAGTGGAATACGAAACTTAATATATAAATCAAAAAATAAACGGTACAATATGGCTCAACTGCAAATGTACTCAATTCGAAGGAGATTCGAGCGCTTTACGATCATATATATTCGGAAAATTCTAGAAGGAATTATTGTCAATGTCAATGGGCGAATCCAGGCCAAACACTCAAACCGTATTGGTCGCACTTGTGAGGTGCGCATTCCGATCAAAACTGGTGGTGATGCGATAGCCACAAAGTATTTTAATGGTTTCGTAGTCCGAGGGGCGAGATTATTCAACAAAATGCCTCGTCACATTCGAAATGTCACCGGTACAGAGACTGCGAAATCCTAAACACTTACTGGACGCATGCTTACTGAAAGTGCTAGATAAACCTGCTGTAAGCGGCTACGTGAACTGTGGGGATAACTTGCTGTTAGCCACCCCGCTGGTCACGGACTGCAGCATCACCTCTGCACAAGATGGGCGGCGTGTGTAACGTCGCCTGGACCTCGTCCGAAGTATCATCAGAGGTACCAAAAGCATATGTTACCATCACTAGCACTATCCTGAACGGTATTGCTTTTTGGGGCCACAAAACAGTACTTGTTGTTTATATGTTAAAGTAGACAATAGGTGTCTGGCTTCCCGCTCTAACGTTAACGGTTTCTTTTTACTACTCCTGTCACTTTCGCGGACAAAATTGTGAGGAAATAGAAGGTAGTATGACGCTTCAAAGGAGTAGATAACGCCTAGTACTTGGGTTATTTTCGCCATTTTATTATTGATTATGTTCCAGGTATCACAGAAACGTCAATAGAGGCGAAGTTGAAACTTACCACTAAGCCAGAATTAAAAATCGGCTATGCATTTCATTGCCTGCAGTTTTCCATCAAGCGCTCGCTTGTTGACTACAATATTCGCAGGAGTGTGGTCATGGCCTCTGCGGCCGTCCCACTCTG
The DNA here is from genome assembly GCA_001587735.2 of Parhyale hawaiensis. NCBI lineage: Eukaryota > Metazoa > Arthropoda > Malacostraca > Amphipoda > Hyalidae > Parhyale > Parhyale hawaiensis. The sequence goes on along the minus strand of LQNS02278080.1, from coordinate 3,942,396 downwards.
CAGCAGACGAATAACGCAGCCTATTGATTTCAAATCAGTTATTTTAGAGAAACATTGTTAATTGGTCCCAGGTTCTGAACGGCACAGCGCAAGGGCGAAGGACACATTTTTATGCACCTAGACGAATGCGGTGGACATTCCATGCTCGTTCCTGTTTGCAGCAGACCCGACCAGTGTTTCCCAAAGTTCAGTTTTCTACGGACCCCTGTGAAACCGCCCTGAAGCACACGGACCCCCGCCATTGAAATGGCATCAACTTAGTATATTACGTAGTGAATGGGCATTGTAGATGTCGATGGTTTACAGTCTTACAGTTAATACAGAACGGCAGAGGCATAGCACCATACGCTAAACATGTAATTACTAGAGCCCGGATAGCTAGCATTTATTCTATTATTGCTATAACGACTATAAAAATATGCATTATTTGCAAAATGCTATTTTGCTATTGGCGCTATTTTGACTGAAAGTAGCAAGTCATTATAGTATAAATCACCTTAAAAACTACGCTAAGTACTAACTCTATTGCAATTATATTTGAAAATATGAATAGATAAATTGTTTTGCTATGACTAAATAATCAATATACCTAGGTATGCCGTTCTTCAAACTTTCTTTGAATTTGACCTAGCAAACGTAGCAAGCTAGTCTCTTTGGTGAAATTTAGCATAAAACTGAAGAATGCGCCAGCTATTATTTCAAATTGTAGGTAACAAAGGATACAAAATAAAAAATGTCGGTTATGCAGAACCTTGATCTCCATATATTTTACAATAATGCATTATAGACATGTCCGTACATATCTTTGTATTCCTAATGCCTTTCACAAGTCATTGTTAGACATGGGCTTACTCCCTAGGCATCTACATAGTCGTCAGTAGAGCCCGGATCTTTAGCATTTACTCGATTATTGCTATTACTGCTATAAATAAATATTTCATTTATTGCAGAATATGCTACTCTACTATTAACTGTATTTAGACCAGACACTAAGCCAAAAAGTAGTCATTATGCAATAAATGACTATAAAACATGCACAAAGTAGTACGTATTTGTACCATTAACTAATTAATATATAATTAAGTTTGCTAAGTTTCGTGTTATTTAAACTTCCTATTAAAGAAAACGTAAGGAATTGTGCTAGTCACTGTCATTTTGGTCACGATATTACCAGTACACAAGTGCTGGCAGAATGTACTGATACGACGGGAGGGCAGATTACGACAGCAAATAGTAGGCACACTTGAATTAACCAGAGAACTCGACATCTTTCAGTTAAATTCCACTCAATTAGAACGCACTGATCGTACAACAATAACGCAGTTCATTGCGTCATCTATATCGCATCTTTGGCCAGAATCCTTTAAGTTACAACACATATTGTTGCTGGTGACAGACGCTGCAGCACAAGTGAAGAAAACCGCTGCTTCTGTGCAAATCCTGTACCCCAATATGCTGCTCCTTACTTGCCTCGCACACGACTAGCACAATGTGGCAGAAAAGGTACGGACGCACTTTCAGGACGTTGGCAAACTAATATCAAACGGTAAAAACATATGCCTGATGGCCCCAAGTAGATGCAAACTCTTCAGAGAGAAAGCTCTTGATGTGCCCCTTCCCCCACAACCTATTGTAACAAGATGGGACACAGGGATAAGAGCAGCATTATATTATGCTAGACATTTTACAATCATGAAGGTAGAACAAATATGCAATATGCAAACAGTTCATGTTATCTGTAGAAACACTGTATTTATGAGACATGAAGGCAGTATGAATTATTTTCAACTTCACGTTGTACTTGGTAAGTCCTAGAGCAGTCTAGCGCTGGAGTTATCTAGGAACCGAGCATTTAGTCACGTTCCTATTATAATACAGCATTCTATATTCTGGAGTCTCCTATAGGATTCCAGCCTTCAGTCTTGTCATTATTTTTATTTGCGTGGTATTCAGGAAATGAACTCCACCGAGCTTACGCAGGGGCAGGAGAGAATAACCTAACCTAACCAGACGTAACCCTTACCTGACCCTGACATGAGGTAACCTAGGGTTACGTGAGGTACGTTAGTTGTTAAATGTCAATAAAGTTGTTTTATTCCATTCCTATATGAATATATATATATACTACAAAACTGATCACTATAAAGAAAGGTCACAGCCACATAAGTTTCTGTTCATGCTATATGCACATCGGTTGAGTGAAAAAAAAAACATGGTTTCCGATTAAAATAATAACTTCCTCTCCGTTTTTATAGCTATAAATAAAAGAAAACTGCTGAGTTTTAGCCAAAACTTATAAAGCTTTACGTGGTATTTTGCTACTAATAAGAACTATTTTACTAGAAATAAAAACTATTTTTCTAGATATATAAACTATTTTGCTATGATACCTGCAATACCAACTTTTTTATATGCTATTTTGACTAGCTTTTAGCGCTACTTTGACCACTTTTTTAGCACTAGAAATCCGGGCTCTAATAATTAACTCATGTCACAGTCACGTGACATACCAGCTCAGCCCAATATTCAAATATAGCGAGTTTCTACCCTTAACTCTCTCAGAATTATTTTGACTCGCCCCAAATGACTATTTGCATTGAATGATGGTTAGCATATGCTGTTCTCGCCATTTTAGAAAAAGAAAAAAGTTAAGTTTTCGTAACCGAGCAAAGCATTTAGAGGTAACTATGCCATTGTTGGATTGTCACTTTCAATGAATTGATGTCAAATGTTATTATAAGCTATTTAAACGTATATATTTCCTCTGATAACCCTAATATATTCTGTCATTTTATCATCTATGGCATAAAATCAATGTAATATTGTCACAGACACTGTAAACGTCATGAACCAGTAGGGGGTCCGTGCGTGAACGACAGGGGGTCCGTAGGTTCATATGTACCCCCAATGGGAAACACTGAACTAGACAGCAAATAGCCCTTTTTTCGTTAAGTTTTTTCCATGCGTCATTCTACCACAGAACTCATGTTTCTTACATGGTAAAGCGGCCATCAGGGAATGAAGGCAAAAATAGTTAGATGAAAGAAGGTCCTGTTTTCTTCCTCTGTTTCGGGGATTTGCTTTGAATTATCTTCTCCTGCCTTCGATGTTTTCCTGCTGAGTTTGAGCACAATAAGCTAAGAGCAAACAACGCTCTGTTGTGAGAAGGAAGGGAAATGCCGTATCCATGCTACTGGTAAGAAGTACTGTATTTTAAACGACTTTAAGTCTTCGATTTAAAGTTCGGTACAATAACGGGCCTTGGAGCAAATGCTTTTCTTCAGTGTAATGCTCACATGAGGACGGAGAGAGGAGACAAGTAACCAAAAAACTGTGTACTGTTATGTAGTGCGACGACAACTTGTTTGTTGTGGCGACACTACACACGTTATCGAACCACAACACTGGAGCTTGGTGCCACGCAAAACTTCGAATGAGAAGCGCCTCCAATCCGGGAAGCTCATATGAGTCTTAGCTTCTTTGTAATTAACCTTTCTTTATCCTGTGTTTCGTACATGGAAAATGCTTTTCTTACGCAAACTACATGTACCATTTCAAAGGAGTACTGGCAGGAACAAGGTTAAGTGACCCCCGTAAAAGCCAGTTCACACGTCCCTCAACGTAACGTGTTCTGTCGAACTGATGGACGCGGCGCGTTGATTTGATGGAAGCGGCTGCAGCAAATGCGGGAGACGGAAGGATGAAGCACGTCGCGATTTTGAACGCATGGGGTAATTCAATTTCAGTAAACAGAACCTATATATACAGAATTTTTCTTCTATAGCATTTTTAACCCTTTAAGGACCAAGTTTCCGTTTCTCTCAGATTTTTGGAGAGAGTCTTAAATTGCAGTCCTCCGACTACCGTCTCAAAGTCGCGGCGCTCATAGGTCCAAAACTCACTGATCCGTGCTCTATGTAGAAACCTAAGTTTTGCGAAACGGGACTCGTAAGGCCCAGTGACCCTTAAAGGGATAAATCGTAGAAAAAAGTCAAAAAAAATTATTTTCTACCCTCACTTTAACGATCAAAATCACTCTATTCCCGTTTAACACAAGAAAACTAGTTAAACTGAAAATGTTTAACTAAGGGCCAGTTCACACGTCCCTTATATCAACACGAGCCGTGAGTCAAATTTTACTGTCGCTTTTCACACGTAGACGCAACTATCACTCTAATGAATGATGCCACGCGTTCACTTATGATCTCTTTTCTTTACATTGTTGCCTATATTTCGCGTCAGTTTGAAGTCACATTCGTATCACATGACTTTATAGTCTCAATTTAATAGGAACAGCCTATTTCCAAAATATTTATAGCCTCATAAACCGATAGAAGTAAAAAATCGCGTAGCAGTACGCTTTCTTATCGAATCAAAGATCGCGTCTGCGTTCAGAGTCAAGATTTTCAGCTTAAATAGTTTTCTCGTATTTAGCAGGAGTACAGTGATTTTAATCATTAAAGTGGTAGCATAAAAGCATTTATGTCGACTTGTCAATGGTTTGAATACGCTATAGAGGATGAATTTAATATTTATGGGGTTTATTTACTAAACATGAATGACGCGGCTCGTTCAGAAAAGGGACGTGTTTCATCCTTCCATCTCCCGCATTTGCTGCAGCCGCTTCCATCAAACCAACGCCCCGCGCCCATTAGTTTGACTGAACGCGTTACGTTGAGGGACGTGGGAACAGGGCCTGAGAACACAGACGTAGCTTGACGCCATCAATGATTTGGCAACGAAGCGAACTGCTACGATTTTCTTCACTTTTATCGGTGTATCAGGCTATAAATATTTTGAATTTAGACCGTTCCTATGAAATGCAGGCTATAAGATTATCGGATACGAATGTGACTTTAAGCCGATGCCAAATATAAGCGAAAAGATGAAGAAACGAGATCATAAGTGAACGCGCACGGTCAGCCAATTGAATGAATGTCGGTTATATACGTGTGGACAGAGACAGCAAAAGTTGATGGACAGCTCGTGTTTATTTTCGTGATTGAACGCGTTGAAATGAGGGATGCGTGAACTGGCCCTTAGACTCACTTAAGCGACGCAGCAGGTACGCATAGATATGTCCTACGTGGCCCCAGTAGGTGCAGCCCATTTGGAACCTATGAGGGCCCTTTGTTGGTTTTTACTAAATTCTTGTTGCCCGAGCTAGGGACCAGACTAACTTCTACTACCTGATTTAGTTACCTTAGACGCATTTACCCATTCGCCCACCAACACCTGCTGATTTGACAGGTCAGAGTATTGCAATAGCTAAAGCACAATAATTACTTTCATTGTATAAATAAACCACAATGGAATTTGAAATATTGAGAACGTTGCTTGATGTCTGGGCTTGGGTCATTTTGAAAGATATTAATTGTCGTCTTCAGACTTATTGTTATTGGGCCGAGTTTTCCCATCAGCCAGAAGTCATTGCAATTTGGTTTGCCACTGTTACGACTTTAAACTTATCAGCTGTGCTCCAATGTTGCTGGAGAATACTCACTGTACTCCAGCAGCTTGCTTAAAGTTATTCTTAGTTGCGCGCAAGGAGTAGTGTTTGTACTTAGTACATTCATTTGTCACTACATCACGGGCTTAGTATTGGCATATCTGTTTATTCTTGCTCGCTCTACAACAGTATCTCTTAGCCCTGTATAGTCATTCTCTACATAAAAATTCCTGTACAGATTATAATAGTTGTATCAGGGAGCATAAGCCAGCCTATTTCATATGGATCAAATTAATGGGAAAATGCCATAAGAGAGGGAAGAGCTAGGAGCGGCCCTGTGGCAATAATGTCCTATCTCTAGCTATGCTGCCCTTCAGCGCATTGTTCGGAATCATTAGGCTTACGGCCAGCGATCCTTCCACCGTCATTAGGTCGATAATTGCAGCCCTAGCCTGAGGCATTTTAACAAAAGAAAAAACTTTAATTTATCCTGATGAACAGGGTGAATGAGCTCTGAACTTGAAGGCAAAACTAAAATCAGTTTGGCCCCATACCTCTCCTGAGAAAGCCACATGCACTGGTACGTGGTACAGATAGTTGCCCGCTGCTGTACGACTGCAAAATGTGAAGGAATTAAATGGCGTCATAGACGCAAGGCTCAGGTGACAATTGCTATCCTCCCACTGCTCCTGTTTCTGGTTAGGTCTGTGCCCTCACACTAGAGTGCGGAGGCCAGAAATGCTGACACTGCAATCTGAGTTTTGGACGAATTTACCTACCTGCCTGGCGGGAGGCGAACGTGTGATCTTCGGCGCACAAAAGCAACACTGTAGCATTGCGCCACTATGTACAACCTACAACTAATGGGACCACAGAGCAGAAAGAGCTAAATGAAGAAATTACTACTATAAGGTCGAGCTCACATCTGGTAAAGACATGTAAGTATTCACCATTTGCTATTTTTACTTACTTTCTTAACAGATTTATTTACTCATTGATTTTTTATTTGTTTACTGATGTACCGTGGCTTTAGAATAGACACAGATGAATTATTCTTATCAGCATTCATTTTAAACTTGGGCCACTGACATTTGTTATACTTTTACAGACGTGCTTGACTGGTCGGGTTGGAACAGCAGCGCACAGACGATATCGCATAAACTAAGAAAAACACGCGCTCACTGCTAAAAGAAATAAATTACAGTGAAAATTGGATGAGAGGAGCTGCAAGCGAGAATAATCTGGGAGTGAAAGGTAATAAATAGCAGCGTTACAGTCAAGACGCAGCAAGGATGCTGTGCTTCTATTTCATTCTTTTGCATGTTGCAGCAGCACCTCACTGCAATATGCAGCACCGCTTCAGCCTGTCACGGCATTTACGGAAAGAAACCTGGAGCACATGTTGCTCTTGTAAGTGAGTGTTATATTTGCGCAGCGCTCGGTCGGGGTGACAAAAACGGCTCGGTTGTGCGGCGAACGCAGAATCTGCGGTACCCAGACAACAGCACATCTGATGATCAAGTTCATCCCATGTGCACTGGGGTACAGTATAAGCTGTCAAATGTGCACTAGAGTACATCATAAACAGCCCAATGTTCACTGCAGTATATATACCATAAGCCACCCCATGTTCACCGGAGTATATATACCATAAGCTGCCCCATGT
>LQNS02278080.1:3914678-3933895 GCA_001587735.2 Parhyale hawaiensis | reverse complement strand
TTCCCCTCATGTTGCACATTTCCAAATTCCCCACTGTGCATCTTACCCAATTCTTCAAACGATGACGCAGAAGCTGTTCGCTGTCCTGGCAAAGGCACATATTATCTTCTTGATGATGTACACAGTACACAACAATTTTCTGCTTCAGTAAACACGTTCTCCTCATTTTGCACATTTCCAAATTCCCCACTGTGCATCTTACCCAATTCTTCAAACGATGACGCAGGAGCTGTTCGCTGTCCTGGCAAAGGCACATATTATCTTCTTGATGGTGTACACAACAATTTTCTGCTGCTCGTAGAAGTTCGGAATACGTGGGTGGAATATCGGGCCCAATCCAATAGTGAGGCTAAATTGTGACGATGAATGTTGTTAAGGATGAATGCTCAATCTTTGGATAACTTTCGACCCCAACATTTGGCCAGAGGCCCAAAATCTCGACGTAGTCAAAATGCAAAGATCAGTAGCACAGTGCTAAAATCGAAGACTTACAAAATGGTATCCAAATCGAAGAACGATGACGGGTCAACTGGCCCAACAAATTCGCTTCCAATCCCATTGGCGAAACTTCAAGGCCATCATGCTAGATCTCTGCATACTGCGGTAAACGGGTCAACTGGCCCAACAAATTCGCTTCCAATCCCATTGGCGAAAATTCGTCAAGGCCATCATGCTAGATCTCTGCATACTGCGGTAAATTAATGAGTGAACAAATGTAGATGGATGAGCTGAAGCCTCTGCAAGGCTTAGGAGTAAGGCACAACACGTAACCCAAGACTGGTAAACTATGTTTCACTTAATCTTCACCACCCACTGTAAATTATCCCTTCAGCTGGGCCTTCAAGGACCAGAGCTGGTAAAATGGTACAAGGACGAGCACCGTGCCTGAACTGACTGTCCAATTCTCTTCTAACCCCAGTGGAACATTGTCATACGGATCCTCCCCAAAAATTTTTATTCCAAACTTACGTATATATTTGTAGCAACCCTCGTATTGCTAAAGCCAATGTTATTCCTTAAGAGGCTGTCCGATATTTTGTTTTGCCCTCATTGGCTGTTTTTCTGATTTCAAAGTCCCACCTACTTTGCTCTCTCTTCTAAACCCTGAAGAAAAATATATATATATTCACTCGCAGGTATCAGATACCATGTGTTTCATTGTTCCTTTCACGGATCATTAGTTGCGTGGCCAGTGTACTGAGCTTATTTCGCGTCTGCATTTTTCTGTTCTATGGGCTATTAATTTTCAAGCTAAAACTGTCACAGCTATAGCCTTTCTTGTAACAGATAGTTTCTGCCTTCCCACACTGGTGTCTGCTCGATTTTCTCGGGTCCCTCGCGTAAGCGATATGCTGTTACCCTCGTCCTGGCACCCTTCTGCGGTGGTCACTTTTCTCACTTGTACTTCATTAAAGTTGAGAATTTGTTCCTAAAGGATTCGTCCCCAGTCTTTTCCCAATTAAGCAGTTATTTATGTGAGAAATATTTTGGTCAAAGTATTAATTATTTGCATTATTATTTTTTTTTCTTTGCCACGGCAATTAATTAATCAATTAGTCACGCGGCAGTTAACTACCCAATTAAATTAGACGACCAAGTACACACGTATTCATGTGTATCATGATATCCTAACATGTTCACTGGAGTATATATACCATAAGTTCCCCATGTTCACTGGAGTATATATACCATAAGTTGCCCCATGTTCACTGGAGTATATATACCATAAGTTGCCCCATGTTCACTGGAGTATATATACCATAAGTTGCCCCATGTTCACTGGAGTATGCCATAAGCTGCTCCATCCAACATTTCCACTGTCGTGTCACAAATCATGCTACACTTAATTCATCTAACATTCCCTCTATCGTATCACAAACATGCAATCCTTTACTTCTGTGGTACCGTCTCTCACGAAATGCAATACTGCACCCAAACTTTTCTATAAGGTCATGTCGCACAATCATGGCATGCCCACTTTACTCACCACATACCAAACGTTCCCGCCCAACCAAAAGTTCTGCCCCACTCTCCGCTGCAAGAAGCACACAGACATTCCCCTCACCTCACCGAACTCGACCATCAGACTTCCTACCCCGAACATCCCCTGTGCGCAGCCCAGCAAAGGCCATGTTCCCAAGACCTAGAAAATTTAAAAATCAACGCTTTCGGGTTTTTACTCCAAAGTTCAGTGATTAGCACGAAAGCGGGGCAAGTCTCAGTCCACCTGGACTCAAATATCAAAGGTTTAACGTTTACTACGAAAGTTGCTCCAAACAACGCAGTCTCTCTCTCGCACCATTTCTCATAAGACTGTCTTAAATGTGTTTGCGTCATATTAATTTTACAGGGCTAGCAGCGCTAGTGCACAGTGCGGAACGCTAAGGAATCGTTATTGCTTGCAACATCTGATGCTTAATTATATCATATGTTATACTATAAGTTTACTAATTTGTGTCGAACTATTTGTTAGACTTTTCGCAAATTATGGAAGACAATTTTGTCTGCAGAAAAGTGTTGCTAACGGCTGACCAAATTTAACAAACGACTAGAGAACATTCATACATGACCATGATATCTTACAAATAGAAATCGCAATGCATGATTGAAATAGCCTCGAGTTTGAACTTGTTTAATTTAGATACTACGGTAACTACTTCTTATAGTGTAAGCACTGTAAGGATTGAATCCGTCACAGCTATGAGACATCTAACAAGTAACATTCCTTCAAAATTAAAAATATAGCTTTTGCGCTCTGACAGCTCTTGGCAGTACTTGGAAGCCGAACGACCATAAGTAGTTCGAAATTGGGTTAGCCTCAGCCACTCAACAGTTGCAACGGTATCACTTATTGCGATTATAACCTTGCCATATACAGTAGTTACTTTTGTTTCGTAGCCAATCTGTCGTGAATAATACTTAAAAGGTCCAAATTCTTCATATGAAAGCTATTCCGAACAAATATGTCAAAGAAAAAGCCATCCGTGCGTGACACTAAAGTTTTAGTTGGTCCTTATAAGGTTAAAAACAAGTCGCACAGTTCGCGCTTTTTCCTACAAAACACAAAATGGTTCACATTCAGAAATTCACACACCGGCTGAGATTCGAGCGAACGTTAGGCTCAGAAATGCCACATATTAGGAAAACCCTCGACTTTCCACAGCCGTGAGGATATGTCCGAAGCTTCTTGTTCTGGACACCCCGCGGCAGTACAATGATCAACGGACCACTGCTGTTTTTACTGGTGTTGTCCACGCGGATATTTTATCGCACGTCAGAATGTTAGTTTTCCCCAACAAAAAGAATTATGCATGTGAAGAATTACAATCCACAGATGATGACACCTGAAATGCGAACTAATTATGGCACGGAACGTTGCTGTAAGACTCGTCTAGGACAGCTGCGCCTTCATTTTTTCGAAAATGAGTTATTCCCTGAATTTTTACTTCTGGACTTGTGTTTGAGACTGAAAATTCGTTGAAAACTTCGCCATGAGTCGCTGTGAGTGACGGTGCTGCTTATTCTGTCATCATATGTCGGTTTACTTTACTGTAATTCAAGCATTTTCTTCAAATTATTATATAATATTAATCAACTGCTCAAATTTCCTCTCTTGAACACCTAAAGCCCTTATGGCGGAGAAATCTCATATGCATATATGCCAAGTGCAAAATAATATAACTTTTCCCGCCCCCTATACCATCACAATCCGTCAAGTATAGAAATGCTTTGATATAGACCATTACTGGAAACAACCTTACGTTTGCCTTCAGTCAAGCGGCCCCAAGTGTCTCCATCCACCGCTGAACTTTCTCTCCACCGCCCTCAAATCGCTCGCTGAACTGCTGCCTCAGCGCAATCTTTGTTTATGGGACGTTACATTGTGACCTCACAGACGGCTGGCGTCACGTTGTGATCTGACAGACGGCTGGCGTCACGTTGTGATCTGACAGACGACTGGCGTCACGTTGTGATCTGACAGACGACTGGCGTCACGTTGTGATCTGACAGACGGCTGGCGTCACGTTGTGATCTGAAAGACGGCTGGCGTCACGTTGTGATCTGACAGACGGCTGGCGTCACGTTGTGATCTGAAAGACGGCTGGCGTCACGTTGTGATCTGACAGACGACTGGCGTCACATTGTGATGTATCAGACGGCTGGCGTCACATTGTGATGTGTCAGACGGCTGGCGTCACATTGTGATGTGTCAGACGACTGGCGTCACATTGTGATGTATCAGACGACTGGCGTCACATTGTGATGTATCAGACGACTGGCGTCACATTGTGATGTGTCAGACGACTGGCGTCACATTGTGATGTGTCAGACGGCTGGCGTCACATTGTGATGTATCAGACGACTGGCGTCACATTGTGATGTGTCAGACGACTGGCGTCACATTGTGATGTATCAGACGGCTGGCGTCACATTGTGATGTATCAGACGACTGGCGTCAGGTTGTGATCTGACAGACGGCTGGCGTCACATTGTGATGTATCAGACGGCTGGCGTCACATTGTGATGTATCAGACGACTGGCGTCACATTGTGATGTGTCAGACGACTGGCGTCACATTGTGATGTATCAGACGGCTGGCGTCACATTGTGATGTGTCAGACGGCTGGCGTCACATTGTGATGTGTCAGACGGCTGGCGTCACATTGTGATGTGTCAGACGGCTGGCGTCACATTGTGATGTGTCAGACGGCTGGCGTCACATTGTGATGTATCAGACGGCTGGCGTCACATTGTGATGTGTCAGACGACTGGCGTCACATTGTGATGTGTCAGACGGCTGGCGTCACGTTGTGATGTGTCAGACGGCTGGCGTCACGTTGTGATGTGTCAGACGGCTGGCGTCACATTGTGATGTGTCAGACGGCTGGCGTCACATTGTGATGTGTCAGACGGCTGGCGTCACGTTGTGATCTGACAGACGACTGGCGTCACGTTGTGATCTGACAGACGACTGGCGTCACATTGTGATGTATCAGACGGCTGGCGTCACGTTGTGATCTGACAGACGACTGGCGTCACGTTGTGATCTGACAGACGACTGGCGTCACGTTGTGATCTGACAGACGACTGGCGTCACGTTGTGATCTGACAGACGACTAGCAACAATTGGAGAAACTCTGGCAACCCATCCTGGATGTTTTTCTTGCCAGTAGACGGCACTAGTGCAGCAATGACAATAGTGCACGCACTGCCTAAAAGCCAAGCTGCTGGAAAGCCCATCGCACTCGAATTAGCAACGAAATGAGACATTTAAAACCTGTGAGCTTTAACTTGTTCGACTGTTCAGACTTGGGCGTTGAGTTCACCACTTTATATCAAGTTTTGGGTTTTTATTAATTGAAAATCATTCGGGCTTGAGGCTGCCAATATCTCAATGGTGGGTAGCAGGATTGCTCTCGCGGGAGATTCCGATGCAATCAAAACCAATAAAATAAAGATCAATGTGCAGTATGTATGAGCATTTATACAATTGAATGCTGCCTATCCACATAGTTATTTTTTGCATCTTTCGAGTCACGCTCCGAAGAAAGTAGAATAGGTGGAAATGAGGCCGCGGGTTGGAGGCCGGGGTACCCTGTGGCGCCCCCGTGACTTGGGAAAATTAACCAGGTAGCAGATAATGGCCAAAGTGAGGAAGCCGCAAAATCGAAAGCACTACTGACTTTATACCAATTTTGAAATCCAACCAAAGGAATAGCACATTCATAGATCTTGATGTTTACTTCTCTCCTTTTCAACACTTATTTGCTGTCAGTTCGTTATATCATGTGTAAAAAAAATAGATGATCAACGAGGCAAATGGGAAGCTATGCTTCAGAATACAATGGAACAGCTGACAAGAGTGAGAGCAGCTCGAGATTCGTAACAGTAATATTTTTTTCTGGCCAGTGATGCCAATCGTTTTGAATTCAGTTCGGTTCGGTAGCCTGTTTGGCGCTGCTGATGTATATAATCATCCGCCATCTTTCTTTACTGCACGTTCGTCAATCGTTTGAGTTTCTGTTTCCATCTTTCTTAATCCATTCTAAGTATATTTTCTATAACTGAATTTTTCATTGCATGGGAATTTTTGTTCTGAGTAGAAGCCAAATATTTTCAGTTCTTATTGCCTCTCATTTTTGTGGTCACTGTTTGTAGCCATGACACTCCGCTGAACCTTCTACCTAAATACTTCTGATCCTTCCTAGAGAACCTGCGATGCAGAAGATATTTGGATATAATTGACTTCTGATTGAACTTTATGTTCTTGGCGTTGCTCGACTTGCAAACAAACAGAAAATATGTACCGGATCTTGCTTGCAGGAGGGAAATTTTACTGCCCCGAACTCATGTTGGCATCGATCTCAAATTTGCTTGAGTTGACAAAAGACCAAGCCAGCAGCATCTTTGGCAGCAAAGTCCGTACAACAAGCCGTAACAATAAAAATTTTATCATTAATTCATTGCCGTCGTTGTTGACGGCCGAGTAAGCTAATGCAATTATTATTACAGGTATTGCCAATATGGGCTGGGAGACGTACCGGTACAATTATAATATATTTCGAGAATACAAATTGTCTGCTTAATATTTATCCGTAAATAATGCCCAATAACATGGCATGATGCCTCTGTCTAAGAAAGTGAGTTATTAAAAACAGCAACGGTAAAGCAAACCTTCCGGCGGTAAGTGAACATAATTCACCCTTGGATACATGCAGGAAAGAAACATCGCTTGGATACTGCGCCCGCAGTAATTATTCCCCGCACGAGGCACAAAAGTCTCGAACCTTGCACTCGCCAAACAAAAAAGAGATAAAACGACTTCAGTTAAGCCAAGGGAAAAAACGAGGGCTCTGCCTGTGGCGCTCTAATTTGCGGCTCTTTTGCATCGGCCGCAGCATGACGGCTCTGCAACTGAAACAAATGGTTGAGTCTCATCGATTGTGTTCCGTGCGGGGGCAGGGAATTCTTCTTCGTTGGGGCAATTTTTGGAGCGGCTGTGGGCCGGCGGGGGCGGTAATGCGGTGTGCATGGTTTAGAGGTGAGTTGCTTGCGTCATGCATGATGTGAATAGCCCCGCTGCCCCGGAGTAAGTATGCCGTTATATTAAGTTCAGAGATGCAGCGTGGGGTGTATTTGGGGTGAATCGATAACGGGTATCGATGAGGACAGCTCGGCAGTACTGTAAATTTTAAATTGCATTTAAGTTCGGAATGGGGGCGTGAAGGATAGCGTGGTAAATGAAACGGACAAGAGAGTGCAAAAAACTAGCTACAATATGCGTACTGCATAGGCCACTATGGATATTAAGATTCGGAACTATCTTCAGCAACGGAAAGAGCAAAAATAAAACTGTAGTTTAGCACAGAAAAACAAGATATACAAGTCATTTCATCATCAAAAGCAGTTGAGTTCCGTGTCGAAGTACTACCATGAAGGTGGACAAAACTCCATGTATCAATGCTTGTCATTACACATTTTAAATGTTTTTTTTACTTCATTGGATATTGATATTACCTATATTTGTTGGGTGCTGCAAATGTCTCTATTCGCAGCGTTAGTCTTGATCAATATTTACAGTATGTTTAGAAGAAAGAGGGGAAAAGTCGTACTGTTCAGTTGCAATACCGATGCACATCCTGATTAGCGTAAATTTGGATTAATAAAGCAATAAACCAATTATAAGCCTGATCGTAAGTTTAGGACCAGTTGAAAAACTGAAAAATGCTATTTCATATTGACAGACTTTAAAACTTTTCTAACTGAAGTATACTTATTGGTAAAGATAGAAGATGAAGAAGGCAAACGATTTCTATCTAATTAATAATAATAAACTCACATTTTAAGTAACTAATGTGCTGATTGAACATTTAAGACCAGATTACATACAAAACTAATTGTAGGAAAATGCAACATATCAACTTAGTAAGATTTTGCCACTCACGTACGGTGTAACGACATCACCATACCCATAAACTGTCACCCTTTGAACGTGGTGATATCGTTGAGGTGCATAACCAAGGTTTGTCTCAACGTTGAGACACAGCTCAGGCTAAACACAGTAAAACAGTGGTTTCCAGCTTCCTGAAAGACCTTGACATTTATGGGATAGCGAAATTTAGAGGGAAACCAAATAAAATATTAACTACTACAGAGTAACAGAAGCTGTAGGANGCATAACCAAGGTTTGTGTCAACGTTGAGACACAGCTCAGGCTAAACACAGTAAAACAGTGGTTTCCAGCTTCCTGAAAGACCTTGACATTTATGGGATAGCGAAATTTAGAGGGAAACCAAATAAAATATTAACTACTACTGAGTAACAGAAGCTGTAGGATTATCCGTCATGATAGAGGACGATCTTCGAGAAAGATTGAGTCACTCACTGACGCCAATTGCAGTCCTGTATAACTAACCGATAACCTGAGGCAAAAGGGCTTAGAAATGTAATGGCCTACAAGGGCCTCGCCTGCTCCCACGACACAGAGTAGGCTGCTTAGAGTTTGCAGGGAGCACCAAATATGAGACGTTGAAAACTGGAAGAGAGTTTTATTCTCTAATGGGAAAAATATTACCTAGACGGTCCTGTTAGCTTCTCGTGTTACTGGCACAACAACGCCTTCCAAACAGCACAGTGGCGGAGGCTCTGTCATGGTGTGGGGTGTCTTTTCCCTCCAGAAGCGCTATGGAGTTTCATGGTGTGGAGTGACGTTAAACAGCAGCAGGTTATGTTGGCAGGTTGCATATAGAGCATCCATTACGACGGAGGGCCCTCGTTTGAGCAGTGATGAATTGTTATTCTAACAAGATAATGCAGCAATCCACAATACAAACCTGACCAAGACTTTCCTTCAGAAGAGTGACAGCCCTCTTTTCCGTCGTCCAGCCTGTTTTCCATATCTGACTCCTATAGAGAGCGTTTGGAATGGACGGCAAAGAATGCGTGCAGAAATGGATAATAGTTTGAGACCGCATGTGATAGTTGTGACGCCATCTTCACCGCCTAGAGTAATGTTCCGGGAACACTGCAAGAAACCCTCTTTTCAACCATGCCGCAAAGAATTTTTTAGGTTATTAAAAAAAATACAGGAAAGGTTTATTGCTAAGTCTTTCTTTTGTTAACTTCCACTGCGTTTTAAAGAGTTTTTTATAATTTTTGAGTTACTGGTCTTATCTTTTTCATCAATTGATATTCACCTCGGTCACTTAAAATGCGATTTTGTAACTAAATCGATTAAACAGTAACTATTAGATTCCTTAACCCTTCATCTTCACCAATGAGCTAACCTTTAACTACAATAGCTGTAGAGCGTATGTGAACATAGCTCCACAATGCTGCTGCTATTGCATGACTGTTGATGGATTCTACTGAATAGCTGATTATTGTGGCTCAAAGAATAACTACGCATCGTTTCCACCAGTACGTGGGTAAAGACGTACGAATGAGCTGGAGAAGCTTATGTGCTCTTCAATTTTGCGATTCCTGCATTGAACATCAATTTGATTTAGGAAGAGCCTATTTAAAACATGTCGTCGTCGTGGACGGTAAACTCTGATATCAAATTCAGCGCGAGAAATGAATGCCAACCATTATGAATGCGTCCTATATCGCCTAGTATTATTTTATCCGTCAAGCTGCAATCACCTTTGCTTAACTTACATTCAATCTTCCTTCAGCTACTTTCTTTATGTGGAGTTGCGCTAAGCTGTTCTTCATATCTTCATCCCTCCTTTTGCTCTCTAACGAGGTCGCCAGAAGTTCCCACTGCAAATGCAGACTTTTCGCCCCTTCAATCTTCCTGCTTTTATACAAAAACTTGGGCTTGATTAAGCACAAAGTTTGTCGAAGGTAACTTGTAGAATTAGCGCGACACTTGTGAGTGTGATGAACGTGTCCGGCCGGAGAAGACATGTTTGTAAACTTTGCTAGACTTCGAGTGAGGCGATAGATTAACTTATATTAGGTCGGCTTGTTTTATTGTGAAAACTACCGTACATGCCACAGCAGCCAGGGACAGGAATCACAGAAATGAAGCAACAAGTAACCCCAAAGCCTGCCAAGGAAAATCCATAAAAAAGGGAAAACACAAGCGACTTAAACGCCTGCAGACCGGCACGACTGAATGCGGATCTGGCAATATATGAATTCCATGCCAGTGCCATTCCAGGTATGAAACACCAACCGAACTCACGAGTTGTGCACCAAACCGTTCCCAAAGTAGTGGGATGTGCAACAAACACAGCTCAAATGTTTCTTTCAAAGATCCACCCTGGAAGCAGGAACAAAGAAAATTAATGTAACCCAATAGTAATCATTATTGAATAGCTTACAGAACACATAGGACAAGTCTACAAGATAATTCTGTTAGATCACTTCAGTAACGGCGTCCCTTATTTTGCTCTACTTTGCATTTTCTTGTTTGCTTACCTACTGCAGAGAAGCCACTGTCCTATATTCTACGAAGAACATGAACAGAAAATAAGCACAGTTACTGCAGTGCAGATATAACCTCTAGGCAAATGGGCCAACAGATATATTATGTAATGGCACATGCAGTGCTGTGGTTGAAATGAACACAAGAACATATCACGCTTACTCTAAACCTTCTACCACCGCGTACCAAGCAATTGACGGAAATGTAAACACTGTGTATCTACTTCTTGCCAGCTAAGTTTATAATTTTCCTCCAACCTTCAATAATTATTGAAACTTGCATCAGTGGCGAGCTGTGCTGTCTTCCACATTTACTGCATAGTTGAGTCAAGTCCCGTCATGTTTTAATATGTTTCATATTCAGGTTAATGTTGCGTTCTAAGTCGACAAACTGGACAGAATCGATTGCACTGTTTGTATTACAAATTCTATATATTCTCGCCTTTCACATACTGCGCAAAAGTATTGGTTGCTGAAATTAAGGTTTGATTATAAGAAAATCATTTACGAAAAATTTCATTTAGGATATTCTGCTCTATGAGTGTAGAATATTTTCCTCATTTAGAATATCATCTGAGAAAAATTAATGCTATCAGAAGCCTGTAACTGGACTACGAATCATTTGTAAATACACTTAGAACGGAAATAATAGCTTCAGCACATAATTGACCCCATCTCAATTTTGTGCGATCAAATTTGCATGAAACTTGCAGGGAAATCGTGACATCTTATGGCAACACTGCTGAGTTTTTTTACATTTTGCTGTGTCTCCTGACTGACAACTCTCTGCATTTTTCTCTTATTGAGGTGAACGACAATAATAGCATCTTGTATATTCTGCTAAAATGGGACGTGGAAAAGCTCTAACTAACGAGGAGAAAGATATTATCATCAAAGAAACTGCTAAAGGCACCTCTTCTAGTGTTATTACTCCAAAATAGGACGCCATATTAACACAGTGACAAGCTTCTTGAAAGACCCTTAAAGCACGGAAAAAACAATCAGATGCAATGCATTCAAGGGCTGTTACTGATAGAGACATGAGAAATGTGGTTCGTCAGCTACGTAAAAGATCAAAGCAAACAAGTAAATCAATTTTTACGGCTGCTGGTCTTCCTGAAGTGCCTAAAGCCACAAGAAATGACGTCCTTCCTTCACTCCATAGCTTCTGTTAAATCCCCTTTGAAATTGCCTACTCTGACCCCAAAACATAAAATTTTGAGAATGGAATGGACAGAGAAATATATGAAGATCAACACGAATCATGTTCTTTTCACCGACGAAACCCTGGCAACCCTTGATGGCCATGATGGGTGGAGTAAGGGTTGGGTGCTACCTCGAGGTGAGTCTCATCAACGCGCAAAACGTCAACAAAAGGGAGGTGGTGCTATGATATGGGCTGCTATCATAGGAGATCGACTTGTAGGTCCAGTTAGAATACCTGATGGCATGAAACTTACATTGCATCATATTGTGACATGTTAATGAACGCCTTTGTTCCATGAATGGATGACATACCTCTTTCGTTGCTTCAAAACTTGATTTTCAAGCATGATAATGCGCCTTCTCACTCTGTCCGTACTACCACAGCAATTCTGGACTCTTTGGGATTCCATGGTGAGAAACGGATGGTGTAGCCACCGTGCTTACCTGATCTAAACCCAATTGCAAACTTCCGGGCCCTTCTAAAAAGGACAATTTACGCAGATGGAAGGCAGTACAACCCAGAATCTGTCTAGTGGGATGCTGTTACTGCAGCAGCAAGGGCAGTTCCACCTTCTGCAATAAAGAAACTAACTGGCTGCATGGATTCACGGTTTATTGAAGTTATTAAACGTCATGAGGATCATGTAGGCAATAAAACTTTTTTTCAGTCATTGTAAACCTTTGATTAATGATTTCTTGTTTAATACCTATTTTTATCATTTGTGTTGTTCATTTTTGCTCCTTTAGTGAAATATATCTGTGGATATTTTATGTTTTATTCAAAAAGCTATTACCACCGCTCTGTGAAATTAGTAAAATTTACAAAAAATAACAAATAATTTTTCTAGAACCAGCACAATTAGTCGTTTGAAAATTTACAGACACTATAAGCGTCATAAGTTTAACTTTCTGTGAAATTCTCACTGAAATTTATAGCCGAATAGTCGAGATGCGGTCAATTCTGCGATATATATAATTATATCCGTTCTAAGTGTACATTGCGTTAGCCCCGCTGTGCGTCACTCCTCCTGGGTGTCTTTCATGCGTTGATTCCGTAATCGACTCCACAGAAGGAATGTGACGTACGACGCTCCATGGATAATACCAAACTGCTTCGTTTGGTTAGAAGGTGAAGCGTATAGAGCATCCAGTCCACGAGGTATTCGAATGATTTGAAGCTGCCGGAAACCCATTGAGGATTTCTGCCCTTTGAATGAGCCTCAGAAATAAGCACAGATTGCTGTCGATAATGCTGTTCACTTTGTTCAGGAACAACCCAGTATCAGCCCCAGTCAGCATTGTTTTTTTCACGGAAAACAATCTAGCTTGAAGATCTTAGTAGACAGAATAGAAAAATGATCCGTCTTGATCTCCAACACTAATTAATCGGAGCGTACTCTTTCGTAGTATGAGAATTTCGTATTATTTTACTTTCACTTACACTCGATTATCATGATTTTTATTGTGTTCAGTATGTAAATTGGGTCAATTTGAGACAATTTACATGAATAACGTTTTCGTCGCAAATGCTTAGTTTTCGAGATATATGACTATAAAAAGTTCCCATTTTTTCTATGGGAGAAAATACCGAGGGATCCCATACAAGCGAAATTAGGGTTGGGTCAGGTTCGGTTAGGTAAGGTTAGGTTAGGTTCCTTTTAGGTCGCTAGCAAGCCTGTGATGACATCGGCTATTTTCTCCCATAGGAAAACAATGGGAACTTCAAAGTTTAATATCTCAAAAATTAAGCATATACGACAGAAATGTTATTCATGTAAATTGTCTTAAATTCACCCAATTAACATACTGAAAGCAACAAAAACCCCAAAAAACATGTGTAAGTGAAAGTAAAAATTTACCGAGAATTCTGCCACACAAAAGTGACTGATGTGAATTTCAGAAATCGCCAGTGAATTAGAGTGTTTTTGACAATACTCCAGTACATACAGCAAAAGTAAGCTAGGAGAAGCTCTAAGAACTCCAGGAGGTGAAAGCATAACATCAACCTGGCTGCAACCAAGATCTTACACTCACTGATTATCTACAACGTCTTCCAATCCATGCGGGGCTCGTTTCCACCACGAATGAACAGAGATAAACTACAAGCTGCGGAGGCAGCTAAATAGTACTGAACAAAGAAAACAGAGCCTGGCAGGATGGCCATCGCCGATTATACTATGGCGATTGTGTGTAGACCATCGCCATGGGAAAAACTACGATGTTACGATGGAACATCGTAAAAATCCATCGGCGATAGCGATGGTCAGATGGAAATCGTATTAAACAATCGGCGATGGCCATTATCTCCAGCGGCGATGGTTATGAGGAAGAAAGGGTCTGTTGAAATGGCTGAACATGCCATCGGCGATGGCATACGATGGGCATCGTCATCGGTTGTACTTCCGATGCCGATGAAATAAGGCTAAGACTACAGAAAAACAGTTTTACGAGTTTAAAATATTCATTTTTTAGTAACAATAAAACAAAGAGGGGGTTACAAAATTTATTTTAATTCACTTCCCTGATCTAACAATGTCAATTAATAACCTGGGCCTTACATTTTGCACCTTTTATCAGCTAGGAATAGTATTACTGGTTTGAAAATCGCATACGGGCCGAGGTTATAAGAGATGCTGCTTTTATTCGATGTTTGTGGTCTGAGATGTCTGCATTTTTAAAATGTATTAATGCGATGGTCCATCGCCGATTGTGACGCCCTACGATGGCCATCACCGACGGTTATTTCATCGTAGCTCATCGCCGTTGAAAATTGGCAATTTTTTGTTCCGATGCCGATGGAGCAATGGTATTGCCATCGTAACATAATCAGAGATGCCGACCTCTGAAAGAGAACATCCAGCATCTAGTACATGGAGCGAAGCAATATTTCAAACACAATGCAATAAATTTCGGCCGATAAATCAATATTCTTTGTACTGTAGCCAACGGACTTCACTAAGTTCTCTACGAATATAAACAAGCTAAAACTGCTGATGTTCACAGAATATTTGTACATATCTGTTGCTGATGAAACCTTTGAAAGTTTAAAGCGTCTCGGGAAATACCTCTACATTCTTGGTGTGCTAACTGGTTTATTTGTACTTCGGTAATCATGCTAAATATCTATCACACTAGTGGCCGGCGCCGTCATAAAGTGGAAACAAATGAAACAATGGAAGCTGTGCTGTGGGGAAACAAATGAAACAAATGAAACTGAGCTGTGGGGAAACAGATGAAGCTGTGCTGTGGGGAAACAAATGAAGCTGTACTGTGGGGAACAAATGAAACAAATGAAGCTGTACTGTGGGGAAACAAATGAAGCTGTGCTGTGGGGAAACAAAAGAAACAATTGAAGCTGTGCTGTGGGGAAACGAATGAAACAAATGAAGCTGTGCTGTGAGGAAACAAATGAAGCTGTGCTGTGGAGAAACAAATGAAGCTGTGCCGTGGGGAAACAAATGAACTGTGCTGTGGGGAAACAAATGAAACAAATGAAGCTGTGCTGCGGGGAAACAAATGAAACAAATGAAGCTGTGCTGTGGGGAAACAAATGAAGCTGTGCTCTGGCGAAACAAATGAAGCTGTGCTGTGGGGAAACAAATGAAGCTGTATTGTGGGGAACCAAATGAAGCTGTGCTGTGGGGAAACAAATGAAGCTGTGCTGTGGGGAAACAAATGAAGCTGTGCTGTGGGGAAATAAATGAAACAAATAAAGCTGTGCTGTGGAGAAACAAATGAAGCTGTGCTGTGGGGAAATACACAATTCAGTATCAATGCTGTCGCAAAGAGGTACTTTAGACGTCCCCAACGCCCAGATTTTACCCTGGCTAAATCAACGACTATTTTACCATTTTAACTAAAAAATTTTCTCTTCTGTGCAACTAATATGGGAACAGAGAAACCAGACAAACACTCAACAAACAAAGTGTGAATTATTACTCGGGGGGGGATGTAAGGCTTCGTTAGCAGGGTCGAGAAAACAATACAAAATTATACCACAAAAAGCGACAGCCTTGCAATGGCTTCTCTATTTACGTCATGGAGTCGATCACAAACACGGCTGGTGTAGGAACAACACGTCTGGTGCTCCGATACATTAGCTATTAATAAGTTTCTAGCAGCTCTATGGTCACGTCCATTCGCTGCGTAATTAATTCCCACCTGAGGCAGAGCCGTGATGGCGAAGAAATGTTGCGTTGTTTGCTCGAGTCAACAACCAGAATATTACCAAGTGTATCAGTGAATGTTTATTGTCATTATTTATTGTAACTGTAGAATATGGAAAGTCTCAGCTTTTTATTTTGCTTCTCTCCTCCTTGCTGACTGATCAGTAGGGCTGTGACACCATGCTCTTATAGACAGAGAAGTCGATAATAGCTCCAAAACAACGACAAAAAGCTCAAACGTAAAGCTATGACTTTAATACAGCCTGCAGAAGCAGTTCACTGTAGGAGCTTGTACTTAATGCAATTTGTTGTTTTGGAGTTATCACCGACTTCTCTGTCTATACGAGCATATTGTCCCAGCCGTAGTCATCAGCTACCGAACGCTCTCCCGAGGGAAAATACGATGGTTGTATTTGCAGCATCAGAATTTCTGGCATTCAAAGTCCACTGTGAGGGTACTAACCTGCTTAGCAATGTGATGGCCAAGGGTGGGGGTCACAGCTTTCACACGAGCCGTCCGTCTGTGATGCCATTGTTCTGAAAATCACTGCAGCCTTGTACTTATTAGGGCCTAGCAAGCATTTATTTCCAGGACGCCCGAATGGGTGCATGTGAATATCCCAATTGGGCTGTGTGGTGAAGCAAACACAACTCGTGCTTTTATTTGGTAGTATATATGCACTGTATTGTATATAATACAGGCATATTTATTTAAGCAAACATTGCCAATTTCAACGAAAAATCTTCCAAACTTTTTGTGATTTGTATCGAAGTAACATTTACGTTTTTTTACGCTTTTTACGGTGCTGCGCAGCTCTGGCGACGACGTGCGGCTGACACGCCAAGCGACCTACACGGCATCCAAATAAAAAAAATATACAATTTTTAAGGCAGTAAATTGTGGCCCTGTAAAGCGTGAAGTTTCTGAAATTCCTTCATCCTTGAATTTTAAAAGACCAGTCTTGCTCGTGTGTACACTTTCTAGTTCCTACTGCACACGATACCTTTTTCTTAAAATCTTTTGCTCGTCAGTCCGTCGCTTGTATGTCTAAAGTGATTGAAAAATAAATGTATTTTACAAGCTGCCGCTGTGACGGCTTTTTTTTAACCCCTTAGGATCAAGATGTTGGAGCGCATCGTAGCGATATACAATAACGAAGACAATGATACTATTAAGAAAAACAGGAAAGAGAATATAATGCAATCTTTGGCAAGAACCCATTTTCAAGTGCAGTAATAGGGTCAGATACTTTTATTGACCCACATACTTTGACGCATTGTACTGCAACGTCATGCTAACCGCTGGGTTTCAGAAGTGATAATAAGAAGACACGATAAAAAGAATTCAACACAATCAGCACTGGACTACAGGCACCAATCATAACGAGAAAAATAATCATCACATTGGTCACAGAACTACCAGGATGTCATGAAAATGCAGCGCGTCAATGTGACTGCCGGTTATCCCCCACATGGTGGAACCTGGCCCGGCTCTGCTAGAGCATTTAACTCTTATCTCTAGGCTATCAGCAACCCTCTTGTGTAACAAAGAATTAACAGCATTTTTAGCTCCCATATGCAAGCTACAAGCAGACTCGCAAGCAAGAACATCTAAGCATTCCACTTCATTGAAGGCAAACACATCACTTGCTCCTGTTGTCTGGGGACACCCACCAGTCGCCGAAAATTATCGCTATAGCTGACACGCAACCTATCAAAGCAAATAACTTGTGTATAAATACCGAGATTTTTTTGCATTCATGCCTTTCTTCACATGAGTGCTGTGACAGGGACTATATTTTTCACAGCGTTGGAAAGGTTCATCATCGACAAGCTTAGTCCAGCAATTCTTGAAAATTTTCTTATTTTGGGGTTATCAATAGTTTGCCCCGTAAAGTTACACCTATGAAGTTGCCACACTTTTTACAACAGAGTTAACTTAAATAGCCGTCTTTAACTCTTGAAGAACTCATAAGACACAGAGCATGATAGCATGCAACATGTTTTCTCAGTGTTTTACAAGTTTACCACACGATTTAATACACCCCTACCTTGCTAACTTCCCGATGCCAAGAACGATCCACCACTCCCACTGCTACCACCATGTGTGTCCCTAAGTATACACCCGAACGTACAATAGAATAAGTGCATCACTTCGAAAAGGAAGCCACGAGAAGGACGGCTGTGTGCAGGAAGACTTACGGCCATTAGGGATAATGTATACGGACCACCAAACTCCGTCCAATATTTAGTGAGGAGAAAAAGGCGACCTTATCGATCACGGTGGCCTTTAGACCGTCTTGGCCTTAGGAGAATGGTGACGAGACTTCTTTTCATTGTAGATCAAAGGAAATGATGGTGACAAATGGCAGGTTATTCTAAGAAATTCCTTAGGCTCTACATCGCTGCTGCTGCTGCTGCTGCATCAGCGCTAATATTATCATCTTTCTGGAGATGACAGCAACTCTAGGACATGTTCACGGTTAAGTGCTATGCGCCAGTGCTGGGGCTGTTTGCTCAGTTCTGTACCATAGGCGCTTACAAATACATACATACACATAGCTTCTGAAGACAGCACTTGGATACTTGAATATCGGGTGCAACATTTCTGTTATTTCACTTATTATAAAGAAGATAGTAGATTACTAAAGACCAATGCGCACATCACGAAATTTTTGTTACGGTATTAAGTTAACACTTTTCTTCGGAGCAGTAAATCAAAGCAAGAATCGGATTAGATTTGCCTGTAAAATGTAAATTTAAAGTTTCCACCTCGGAGATTTCTCTGGGCAATATATATCGTTGTTCATAGTTACTGTAAAGGTCTGATCGATTGGCCGGCGAAAGGAATCCCAAATTTCAAATATTTGCTCTCAGCTGCCACTTGGAACGAGTTTCAGAAGTTAATCCTTGAACAATTACACTTTGTACTTCCGAAAAAGCAATTTTGTTCCTTAACATGGAATGTACAGCTGTCTCAAGCATAACCGGGTTACTTCTAACAGCAGCAACATCATTCGGAGTTGCGAAGCCAACGCTGTGGTCTGACGTTCTGGACAAGTCAAGCCTTGTCAGATCAGCTAACTTGATATTGAGNTGGAATGTACAGCTGTCTCAAGCATAACCGGGTTACTTCTAACAGCAGCAACATCATTCGGAGTTGCGAAGCCAACGCTGTGGTCTGACGTTCTGGACAAGTCAAGCCTTGTCAGATCAGCTAACTTGATATTGAGAACCCGTTGACGAGACCAAAAGATTAGATTAGCCCACAAGAGCTCACGAAAATTTCTAATCGTGGGAAAATTAAAATATTTGGAGGTTTTCATCTCGATTGGTAACATAATTGAAATGTGTAGGCAAAACAAAAATATAATGCTATTCCTACGAGAAAATTAATGTTCCTCTGGAGGA
>LQNS02278080.1:3871599-3881756 GCA_001587735.2 Parhyale hawaiensis | reverse complement strand
AACAGTGCATTGAACCAGCCGAAGAATACGGATTCTGATGGTATTACTTTTAGCGCTCGTAATTTCATTACGCTTATTATTTTTGTGGCTGGGCTCATCGATCCGCAATCTGCAGTAATTCAGTGTGGTTTTGAGGTGTGGCTCGGCTCAATCCTTCAGGTAACTAATTTTCTGTAGCATTTCGAAGGCGCCAATTCCTTAAGAGGCCGATCGGTGTTGTCTCTACCCTATACTAAGTTTTCGCTCTCACCGGTAACATCTAGCCTACTGTGCTTCAAACATTTTTTCATCAACAAAATGAAAAACTACTACGTAGTAATTATGAGTAATTCAATTTTCCCTCCGAATTTTTCCATGTAACCACTGACAATGCTAATTTCTCTTAAAGAAGTCGTGAAACTTGAAACAAAATCTTTCTTGTTATTAAACTTTGAACGCATGTCAAGTCAAGTTGCCCTAATAATTACGTTTTCTCGGAAAACTCGAAAGAAAATGCTTTGTTGACGGGGAAACTGTTTCATTAGATGAAATGCCGATTTTGAACGACCGATATATGAGGCTTGAACATGTAAAAAAAAAACACTCCTCCGTTTGACCATTCGCAATATTTTGATGAGAAAAGATCTTTAAAATAGAAATTTCACAAGTAAAGTTGATTAATTTGGACTTACAATTACTTCTAGAGCGTTTAATACACCAC
Source organism: Parhyale hawaiensis (assembly GCA_001587735.2). NCBI lineage: Eukaryota > Metazoa > Arthropoda > Malacostraca > Amphipoda > Hyalidae > Parhyale > Parhyale hawaiensis. Next base: position 3,881,056 of record LQNS02278080.1, on the reverse strand, counting down.
CGATAGTACGTATGAAACTGTAGTTTTTTTTTTTTTTTTTTGTAAGCCATGTTCTTCCACGGTAATTTTTCATGGCGGAGTGTACTAGTATGTAAAATAATACATGATGATTATAAAATAAGCCATATCAGTACTTAGGAAGCCATGGCTGTGTTGTTATAATTGATTTCTTCGTCCGTCAACCTATTCGTTTGCCATTTTATTGTCTTATATCTAGCAAACTGATATTGCATCGCACAGTAAACAGCTGCAATCGTGCAGAAATGAATACCTTTTTTTTTTGTCTTCATGGAAGCCACGCTCACCGTATTTATGAAGCAAGTAACAGGTATGAACTAATTAATACTGTTTGCTATATATCTCTCCACCTGACGTCACAGGAGTGGGCGAGGCTTAACACGCTACCTGCGAGTGAGTTAACCTATCAAAGTTGTTCAGTCATGCTTTCAACCTCTCAGGGGGCATAGGATGGGCCATAGACCAGAGGGTTAGGTTAGTTAGGCTCGCCCATCCTAAGTAATGGGGCTCGGCGACCCTTACCACTAGCTAGGCCTTCTGGACGTCTCTTTCGTGCCCACTTTGCTTCCTTCCATTTTCATAGTTCTACTTGCTCATGCTCTATTCTTGTCTTCCTCTTCTTTCCTTACTGTTCCCATGCACATTGATCCTGTGTGGTAACACCTTCGTGCATGGGTTCCGATTTCTGTCGACTATATGTCCCTTCCTTTTCCTCTCTCAGAGGAGCTTATTACATAGGGAAGCATTAAACTTTCTTATACCACTACTACTACACTTTCAACAATATTGATAGAAAGTAGTAAAGCTGAAGATTGTTATTTTGGAACTTCAGACACCAAATTTTGGTTTGTCATTTTGCACTGTTATTATATTTTACTGATAATTAAAACGGAATTAAGCAAATTATGGCTGCCAGAAGACTTTACTACTACTCAGAGCAACAACCACTAATGTAGATGCTGCAATTAGTAGACGATAAAACTTATCCCATAATTTGGTACCATTTAATGCTAGTTAGCCCATAATTCGGTACTATTGTAACGACTGCACAAAAATGTGGTAGAATCAAGTAAGAGACGCCTTGAAATTATGCGATAATGTTTTTGTTCCTCTGAAAATTTTTTTTATGCTTGACATAGATTGTATATTGCTAAGCATGCGTTATTGTCTTTATATTACCGTGTCCAGGAAAACGTGGCAAAATTACGTTTTTCCCGCTCGAGATAACTACGAGACAGATTTTAAAATTCAACCTTTGCTGAAGCACGCTACAGATTCCAGTATTTGGATGTATTCCCTTTCAATTGCAACACTTCAACCCATCTGTTCTACATTGAAGCAATGAAATTTGTAAGGGTTTCATTAGAAACACTCTCTCCAGTAATTTTCAATTCAAAACTCCAACATAATAATGTCCTGAAAATCCCATCCATTATTGTAAGTTCGTCTTGAGGAAATTCCCCGCAGGCTTTCTATCTGATTTAAGCCGTGAGACTTAGCGGGTAAGTCCAAGACTTCGATGTTGTTTGTTTTAAGGCAGTTTTTGGTGTGCTTAGGGATGTCTATGGCCGCAGTGTCTTACTGAAAAATGGGATTATTTTTCCGGGGGTGATTCATGAATGGGGCAAGAATCTCTTCGTACACATTAAGAGATTGACTTCCCTTCTATAAATACTGGAATCAGTCTCTCCGAAAGCAGAAAAAGCTCCTCATACAATAAAAGAGCCTTCTCCAGATAGCCTATTTGAAATCTGTTACAACTCTATCCTTAACCCTCAGGGGGCATATGATGAGCTATATAAATCGTCCATAAAGTTCGGTGAGTTAGCTTTGCCTATCCTATGTTATGAGGAGCAGCGACCCCAGGGAATTTATGTAGATTACTTTAGCTATTAGCTAGGCTTTCCTGGGCGTCTGTCTTTCGTGCCCACTATGCTTCCTTCCGTTTACATACTTCTACTCATATAACTTTCCTCTGTTCTTCCTCGTCTGGATCCCAACTTGCAGTTCCAAGGCGCGTCGATCCGATATGGCAACACCCTCGTGCACGTGTTCCCCGTTCCTATTCCCATAATATATGTTCCTTCTTTCTTCCTCTGTGCAATCGCCTTAGTTGAAGAAACGGAGGGTTAAACTTTTCAACTACTCAAGTCCCCCTTCCTTAGGTCATGCCAAAATCGCTGGGAACCATCAGATCCATTCAAATTACAATTTTTAATTTTTCTCGCCGTAAACACGACAGTTTCTCACTTCGCTTTAGTCTGAGTCACTTTGTCCTTTACCTAAACTATACGGGTCTTACTGTGCAATATGAGTGTGCATCTTGAGGCACAGGCCTCTCTCTTCCAATATTTACAGCTCGTGGGGGTATCCGTTGGAAAGTAGTTTCCAGCGTGTTTATGTATCTGTCCTTCCACCCACAGGGCAGCCTGAGCATGGTTTTTTCCCAATATCGTGGGTTTTCTTACAAATGCCGTTGCAGCACTGGCTTTGAGCGGCTCAGTAGCGGGGTCAAGAGGGTTTAACAGAAGGGGGAACATAGCTATATTTCGCCGTACTGGTCACGTTTTTTTTCGACGGTTGCTCCCTCCCACCAATCACAGGCTCCGTGCCATTCCTTCTCACCAATCACAGGCTCCCTGCCATCCCTTCCCACCAATCACGGGCTCCGTGCCATCCCTTCCCACCAATCACAGGCTCCTAGCCACTAGTGGAGCCAATGAGCGAGGCTGCCAGGCCTTGGCATTACCGGAATGTTCAGCTTCCGATCTCCGTAGCCGTTGCCACCTCCTACTATTAACCGTTCTTCATCGGGGTGATCGCGTGTGAGTAAAAAGGTGGAGGTGTGCCAGTTCTGTAATTATTTTCATGGACTAGGAAGAGAGAGCACATGAGGGCAGGCAAGAAGTTTAATATATAATATTGTACGCCGCAGTCAAACCACTTAGGCGGGTCGCGGGCTATGAAGTCCAGACGTACATACATACTTTCATCAGTTCGTGTTTAAAATTGGCGAAATGTGGAAGCTAACGAACTCTTCTTGGAGTTATGGATGAATTCTGAGGTTGTTGAAGGTCTTTTGGGCAGGACTCTCCCTTAGGAGCTTCTAAAAAAAATTGACGTCGAGCTGCGTCTGTAATCTCCAGTCGATGGCGTAACCTTTGCTTGTAGCATACGACTCAATCTATTTTAAATAATTTCTCGCAACAGTTCAAAACTTTAATCATTTTCTTAAAAAGGAACTTCTGGATTTCTCCTCCCGGTTAAAGGCAATAATTTCCCTTTTTCAGTTGAGGAAAACATTCATGGGCATTCTGTCTAACCAACTAGAGCATTCTGAGAGCTCATACCTCCGCCATGCAAGGCAACGTTAACAAAAAAAAATTAGAGTTTGTTCTGGAACTGTGATTTCGTTTTTATCGGCACCAAAATTTAGGCATTTGTGCTTTTTCGCAGCTATAGCAGCTTTTAAGCATGTTTATTTTTTTAAAATCCGTTCTTAACTTTTTGAGTTCTGTTATTGACAAGCATTTTGACAAACATTGGGCCGAGTCCACCATTCATATCAACGCTTTTACTGATCCACTCTCCGAAAATTTTGTAGCGTAGTTGTCAACACGACTTTGTTTGTGCACGCCACAGAAAGTTATTAAAATATGAACCGTCAAATTAGTTTCCTCAACAAGTAACATTAGGAAAGCTACGGATATCTCATCAAATTTAAAGTGAAATAAGACTGAGAAACAGTGCACTTTTCTACTTTTTCTACGGCACTGTAACTCATTCGTGGAAGTGGATGAGCGAACGCGTTTATATGAATGACGTGTGCACTCGCTCTTAGTCAAACACACGAACAAACCAACAGATCATCAACCAAAATTCGCTCATTTATGTCTCAACATTCATAATAATTTTTGTAAATTTCATGAAGATGTATTATAATTTTCTCGGTTATTTTACTAACAAGCATAAATTCAAACGCATAGACAAATAAGTGAACCTACAGATAATGACAAAAATTTGGTCATTTATTCTTCGCAGTATACCTAAAAGCTCGTGTAAATTTCATAAAAAGCCCTTGATACTTTTTGAGTCATAGTATGAAGAGAAAAGAGGCAGATAAATAAACAATCGGTAGCACGGGTCTTCACCAAAAGTTAATAAACTGTCATTCCTAACATGCCTCATAAACCGTGTAAATTTTGTGAAGATCCGTTCGTAAATATTTGTGTTATCTTGGTAACAGACATACCTCCTTACCTTACCTTGAATACACTTCGGATGAGGTCCATGCTGCGTTATGCGCGCCACCCATCTTCTGCACAATAAAATACTGCAGTCTGTGACAAGCAGGATGTCTCAAAGCGAGTTATCCCCACAGTTCACGTAGCTGCTTACAGCGGGTTTATCTGGCACTTTCAGTAAGTATGCGTTCAGTAAGTTTTTACATTTCGCAGTCTCTGTACCAGTGACATTCAAATGTGACGTGGCATTTTGGTGAATAATCTCAAACCCCCCCCCCTCCTCCTCCCCCCGGACCGTGAAACTATTAGAATGCTTTGTGGCTATTGCATCACCACCAGCTTTGATCGGAATTCGCACTTCATAAGTGCGACCAATACGGTCTGTATGTCTGGCCTGCATTCGTTCATTGACGTTGACAGTAATTCCTCCTAGAATTTTCGTAAGCCTCTCGAAGCTCCTCTGAATCGAGTACATTTGAAGTTGAGCAAGTCTTCGTGATAGTTTAAATCTTGCATACCCCGGATTTTAGCAGTAAACGATCTCTGAATAGCTTCGAGGCGCTCCAATTCTTTCCGTTTGCTTAGCATCCAAAGAAGTGAACAGTATTCAATCCTTGGCAGTATCAGTTGTTTCCATAAGGTGAACATTGTGTCTGCCTCTCGTGAAGAGAAAATTCGAAGCACCAATCCGCTCCACTTCTTGCCTATGGTGACAACTCTAGCCACGTGATCGTCAAAAGTGGCATTCTCTTGTATTCTCACCCCAAGATCCCTTAAAATTGGCCTTCTCTCGATTCTGCTCCCATCTCTCATCGCGTAGGCCGTAGATTCAGTAAGGAAGAAGTTTTTTCCATATCGTAAAAGTTCAAACTTTGATTCATTGGAGGCGGAGGTAATCTTGCAATGTTTAATTACGATTCATGTAGCTTGCATTAGTTTCCAGGGTTGGGTGCTTGTAAATTTATTCTTGTTATGACTCTCATAAGTAAGTCGACAGGACAGATACAGAGTTTCAAACCTGCCTCATAATTATTGCCATCGTGAAAAAAGCTTTTGTGAAAATATTTTTGAGCGGCCAAGTTTATGGAAAAACAATTGTGTGAGTTGACGAACTGAAAAATCATTTAAAATTTTGTGGCTGTCTTAGGCCGGGAACACATTGGAGCAACAAGCGACATGCAACGCAACATATTCGCTGCTTGAAAAAAAAAATGTAACTGCGAGCACTGCAATCAACAGGCCGCACTACCGCAGCACAGATCGCATGTCGCGCCGTCTTCCAGCGCTGCTTGCTACAAATTTTCGTGAGATTTGATAACAGTGATGCTCTGACTTGGCTGTTATCAGGAAGCATCTATCAGTAATTGTTAACATGTATATTTTTTTTAACTACAACAATTGAAAACATCGAGATAATTTAAAATAATGGCCCCAAAACACCGCACAAAATTATGGATCGATGAGTAATATCTCCTAACAGGTTCAGCTGTACAACGAAACACTGACTGTGCAGTGTAATCTCTGAATTCTATTTTAATATAGCTAGCCTGCTCTCTATGTGGCTTCATTTATGCATTTTATTTGTATCCAATGGCGGAAAAAGGCTATTCTTACAATAAAAAAAAACATGGTATTTAAACGTGGCCCGTTATGTAGTTGACACTCATGTTATATCTGTTATTACCGCAATAGCCAAAGTGTATCGTTCGAGGGGAACCAGCAGATTTTTGCTATACCTATACAAGAATGAGAAATATTATATACTCATTGGAGAAACACATTGTTTGGCTTAGATAAATATACTTTTTCCTATTTTCCTACGAGTATTTTTGTTCTCAAAAAATGTTTCAATTTTGGCAGCTATAACAGTAAAATAAACAGGCGTTGGCCTTTTAGCCCTATGATAGATACCAGGTGCCGCCACACTCGCAGTTCAATCTCAAGTGTTAGCTTTTCCCTTGAAATTCTTAATGATACAAGAAATTAATGATCGTTCAATAACTCCTGCAGCTTTCACGGTACAATTTGCAATAAGTGTGCTATCAAGCGTCAGAAGCGATCATGATTAAGCACCAGAAAATGCAAATGTATCCTGAACATTTGTTGACGAGTAGACTAAAGTACTTTTTCATTGACCAGAAGTATGACATGTTGCGTTCATTATCCTCGAAACTTCATTCCATCTTTTAAATTCTATGAGCTGAACATTTAATCGTGGACGGTAGCTCCTCAAGTCACTCTCAAATAATTGCCGAATAGCATTCGATAATTTAGCTATTATATTGTTAACTTTTGCGTCTTGTTTACAAAAATTGCTGCAAAATAAATGCTGCAATTCGGCTGCAGGGTGTGCAATGTGAACATGGCTGAACTAAAACCCTACTTGGCAGCCTAAGACAATTTGATTTTGTTTTGTTCTCTGATTTATAGTCTTACTTGAACAAATATACGAATTCAGTAGCAATCAGTGATGAAAAAATACTTTGTGCAGCTTTCACAGACATATGCTGCAGAAATCATACGTATTTTTTACCATGGTGGACAATTCGTGGTATCAATTGAATGGAGTATAGGGTTGAACTTGTCCTTGCGTGTTTTGTTGTACGTACAAAAATACAGCTTATTTCGTATGGGTCGGTTCATATTCATCAGTTTTATCGTTGACGTATAAACACTATTTTCTTGATATTTGGCAAAGCTGTTTTTTTTAATACAGATGAAAAATTAGAACTCACAACACGCATGCTAAATATTATCGTCAGCCTAACCAAGCGCATGGCCTGAATCTCGCCAACTTGTTCAAATGTGCTTATCTGTTTTGCTTTTGTTTATACCAATAAATAGTATCATTAATACATTACTTCGTCGCTCATTATCTTTCAACTGCAGTTTCGTAATATTGTCCGCTGGTATTTTGAACGTCTGCAAATTAAACATCACACTGCCGTTCAAGATTTTAGAACGTACATACGCACACACAAGGCAGGTAGCTGTTGCGTCCGGCCAGTGTGACCGAGCCTGAAACACAGCTGTAGACGGCATGCAACAAGCCTCTTGCAAAAATTGTGTTGCATCGCTTGTTGCTCCAATGTGTTCCCGTCTTTAGGGTGCATGCACACAGAGGCGACGCGACGAGATCCAAGGCGATGCTAAGCGATGTTGAAAGACCCCGCACACAGAGGCAACACGAAGCGATACTCACGGACGCTGAGGCTGTTATTTATTCATGTAATTCGTTTGGTAATTATTAGATAATATTGCTTTAACTAAATATTAACATATTATAACAAACTTTCTCAAAAGTTTCTTGCAATATTACTATCCAATATTCCATTATTTTGCTGCTTGATGCCTCATCGAATGGCGTGGTAAGCAAAGACATGAAATATATACCTGGTGAGTCAGATTAGAGACCACGTTGTGAAGCATCCTTTCTTGAGGAAGCAGATAAATACTATTCGCTCTTTCGATACCTTTAGTCCTACATTGCCCTTACACTATAACCCAAAATAATAAAGAAAGTATTTCGTTCAATATGAATGGTAATGTGAGAAATTAATTTTGTGAAGAAAATCATGACTGATCAACAAATTATTAACCCCTTTTTAATTTCCTTTAGTTTACTCTAGAACAGAGGTGGGTAAGCTTCTTTGACTCAGTAGCCACATGGACATTTAAAAATAGACGGGTCGCGCTAGCTTCACGTACAGACGGGCCGGGCAGTACCCGATGCATGCATATAAAATATAAACAGAAAAAATAACTTCAGTATTTAATACTTTCGCGGTTAGTAGGAACATATTTGCTGTATATTTGCAGTACATTTGAAGTACTAGAGTGAATCAGTGCCGTACTAAATAATAATCACGTCGTGTTTTATCATTTATATATCTATAATGTATATTTCCTGTCACGCTCTATTGAAATAAGATAAGAGAAAATCAAGGGCTGAAGACTAGGCAAATCTATTAATTTCCGGTCGAGGTGTTTCTGTACCATTTAATGAGCGTTTCCGGGAGCTCCAGCTAAACGACCTTAGCTCGCCTGCATGACCGCGTCTGGTTATGTTCAAAGGTGCTACGGAAGATGCCACTTGACTGCGGCATATAATATATGGTCAATTTTTTATACAGAATGCTGTGTTTTTATGCAGAATGCTGAATTTTTAATTAAGAAGCTTTCTGAAAAGAAAGAAGCACAAAAGACAACTGGCGTTATCGTAAAGTACTAATTTTCTGCCGTCATTTACCTATAGTGACGACTCGGGCCACTAGTCGTGGCATAAGCGTATAAATTGAGTCGATATATATTCGGCAGTGTTTCCTAAACTGTGGTGTCACGCACCCCTACACCCCTGAGCGTGATGCACGGGGGTACGCCATGCATCCCCTGCTTATTTTCTATTCAGTATGCAAATAGAAAATTTTGCAAAATTGATTTAAAGGGGGACTTGAGTAAAAATGCCACAGAAAAAATTTTAGAGAAAATGTTGAAACTTGAGCTACGGTAAAAGTAAGAATGTGATAATTCATGTGCAAAGGTACAGTATAATGAATTAGATGTTCCTCGGTGTGAAATATATCGGTTTCAAGCGCCATAAAAAGTAGGGTAATGACTCAGTTTATGATAGTTGCCGTTACCGATGTTTTAAACTTCACTTCAGTTTACGTATGAGGTATTACGTCATTCTTTTTGTAATCACGGTCTTAGATAGGTGTAGGCATCTGCCTTGTAACTGTTATAAGTGTCGTGTATAAACTCAACAATATGTTGCTGCTAGAAACAAAAATATACACCAGTCAAGCAGTTTGAAGCATTTTCTATGGCAACAGCCTGCCATTGCACTCTGTATATTCGTGTATTTTTTTTTATTTTGTACCTAACCACCGAATCCAGTAACAGTACTGTAGAAGTATAGATTAATGCAAGGATAAGGTGCAAATAAAAGACTAGTTAGTAGGCAAATCTTACTCCCATCGCCTATGCAGGTCTATAGTTTCATTGCTCATTAGATTTTCAAAGCTTTATATATTATTATTATTATTATTATTATTATTATTATTATTATTATCGAGGAGATTTCACGACCAAAATTGGATCGGTTGAGCGATGTTCAGCTCTACACTCTGGCGCCGGGTCACATCCCGCGACCTAAGGCTCAGAGCACTTTGCGAATGATGTGCGCTGTTTCAAGC
>LQNS02278080.1:3837570-3850214 GCA_001587735.2 Parhyale hawaiensis | reverse complement strand
TATAAAGTTGGCGCTGGACGCAGGGAACATTTTGAGCTGCAACCTCAGTTTTTACGGTGGCAAATTACAGAGCTGAGACCTCGGGGCGAGCAGCTCTGGCCTTCCCCAGTCGTCGACATCCTGCCGGACAGAGCGTCTGTTGAGTTTTTACTTGAGGCGGCCGCCTCCAGCTTGCAAATCTATACGTAACCTGTCCTCTGTCCTCAAGTAAATGAAGTTTTTTATGGCCTTAGGAATATTCTGCAAGATATAAAACTAACCTAGGAGCACGGTCATAGGCGCCCGGACTGTCGTATATATCGGTCAGCCCAGACCGTCGCATGAATAGGTACGCCTCGTCGGTCGTATGCACAGGTACGCCTGGTCGGTCGTATGCAATGGTACACCCTGACCCTTGTATACATAGGTACGCCCGGACTGTCGTAAGTTGGAAGCCGCATTTCATTAGGTAGCCCAACTCGACCCTTCAATACACAATGTATGTTATCACAGTACGCACAAAAATTAAAGCGCTAATATCTTCGAGGGTGATGCGCCGCATCCTAGCGAAGTATGTTAACAAAAAGGACATTGTTCACAAGAGAGAGACATTGCTATACGGGAGCTGCACACCGAGAGGTCAGACCTCCGTCAAGCAACGTAATGCTAAAAGTTACTACGGCAGACAGACGAACGAACCAGAGGAGGGTAAAGATTTGTTTAGCCATCCTCTGAATTGACATACAATGTTTGCTAGGAAATGTTGAGAAATTACACACATTTGTTTAATTAGGAATAGTCTTCTTGTAGCACAAATAATTCAAAACAAAAACACTATATGAGGCCCCATGCACTAGCTAGCGTCGGCCATACTTGAAAATGGCGCCCGCACAACGATGGACGCAATACAAACTAGAAGCATCACCGTACTGAAAACGTGAAGCAGCAATATGATGGATAAGTTCGAAATTGTAAGCTAAATTTGAAGGTATATCAGGAACCTAAAAGACTTAATTACGTAAGTATTTAGAACTCTGAATTTGTTTCAAAGGTGTTGAACACTGCACTGAAAATGTTTGCCGTTGCCAGTTCGAAAGCATTGTCGCGTCATTCCGTCGTCACTTACTGCAGTGGAAATATGGCTCAGTACAACATTTGTGCAAAAACCTTTTTCCAATTCATAAAAGCATATTATAAAGAAGAAGAAGAAAAAGCGTTGTAGTGTTTTAAAGATCGCTGTGTCGTTCCAGAAACACTGAAATGTTCGAAATGTGATCAAGAGTGCAACTAGGTACTCATTGAGAGAACACTATTTTTTTCTGAAAATAACAGGCGACTCCATAGGAACCTATCCTAACGTAACCTAGCCTAGCCTAAACAAACCTAACTTCAGGTCCTATGGGGTCGTCGGATATTTTTTCCCACAGAAAAACAATTGATGAGCGGGTGAGATGTAAACATGTCTGACGGTAGCTCGCCGTAGCTATCACAGTGTTTTGTTACGCAGTATTTGTGCTAAAATATGACGTTTCCCAAGGAAACAAATGAGTTTGGTCTGTATGTCATTTCTTATCATTTTCTATCAAACAGTGTAGGTATGGCAAACTCGTAAACTCAGAGGATCGTCAAAATGAATCTTAACCCAATGGAGCACTCCAAGCTTTGATCATATGTTCTTATTGACATTCGTAAGAGTCAGTTAATGTAACTTTTTTTCAGTTTAATTACTTTAGACAGACAGAATAACAGACAAACTATGGTTATAATATAATCGGTCAATTTTTCGGTCATAGTGCATAAACTGCACTTCTGGTTTTTTGACATTTCCAAGAAATTTTGCAGTTGAATTAGTATTTTGGGATACTAAAATGAACATTTTGGGTGGGGGAAACATATTTTAAGCTACAACGGGGCTGTNGAATACATTGTTGAAAACATCACAAATGGACATCCCCCATCTGAAATATGGTTATTAACATTGTTAGACACGAATTCATCTTACACTGTTGTTGTGAATGTCGAAAATCCAGAAGTGCAGTTTATGCACTATGACCAATTTTTCTAATGCACATTAAGCACATGTAGTGTTTTTGTTGACATCTATATGCAAAATATGGCATTCTAAGATGTTTTTCATGAATAACATTTTCGTCGCAAATGCTTAGTTTTCGAAGTATTTGACTTTGTAGTTCCCCTCTTTTTGTGAAAGTGAATCTGCCATTACGGCCATGTCGCGCCCTCTAGCGGCAGGTTTATAGACACTGTTCTTTTTATATATTTCTCGTACGATATTAGCAAAACCAGCCCTGGCTTTCTTAACCTAAACGAGTAACAGCCACGTTGTAGCTAAAAAAAACTACTACGGGGCTTCATTCTAGATGGCGCGACACGGCCATAATGGCAGATATTTTCTCTCATAGAACACCAATGAGACTCAAGGATTTCCGACGAAAACTTAATTCTTGAAACGTTTTAGAATGGCTTATTCCACCTAAATATGCCAACAAACAAACTTACCATTGCGTATAATGTCACCAATACCGATAAAATAGTGTATCTCGCAAGAAACAAACCTCACGATAGCACAATTAGTTTAAAACTGAAAAGGGCGAGTTTTAGCAATGCGTGCGTGCTCGCATCTAAATAGAACTTCAGTTTCTGACGAAACGTCTTGGAATAACTTGTTCTACCTAAATATTTCATCATAAATAAGCTCATCATTGGACAATAAGTCACGATTGCACAATTCAAGACTGCATAGCCCTCAGGGGTTTATTCTGGCGGGCCCCTTCCCTGCCACTATATATTTGGGCATCAAGCACCCAAGGGTCCCTTGTGCCTTTTCCGTAGTAGATATTGCAGCTTGCCGCAGTTCCTGCAGACAAGGTTAATTTTGTTAACTTAGGTAGGTACTCAAAATTTCCTTTTCTGTCCCGCGAAGGTGGCCCGATCGAGGTGACCGATTTTTTCTTCTGGGCTCTTACCTTCGCCCGTGCGGAGGGCTACTGAGGGGACCGTCCGCACGGGCGCTTCTAACTTCTTCTCTTTTTGTCCTTCATCTCTTGCCCTGAGCACAACGTTGTGGTTCCGGTTGTAAGCAGAGTAAATCATCTTAGATCGCTATTCATCATCTTAGATTCGGAAATAGCGGCGGGACAATACCAATATTATAATAATAATAAAGAGTGTATTCCAACAATGTGTCCGTACATTGCGCTGTTGTTGATAAACAAAGCTATGCGCGACATGGCTGTAATGGCGAGTGTTAGAGCAAAATAATGGGAACTTTACAGTCAAATATCTCGAAAACTAAGCATTTGCGACGAAAAAGTTATTCATGGAACACGTCTTAGAATGCTTCATTTTACCTAAATATGTCAACAAAAATACTACATGTGATTAATGTACACTTCGGAAATTTCACCCTATCTTGTTTCTTTCATTTCTTTTCCGACTTGCTGTGATGCACTGTGGCAACATCCTCGTGCCTGTGTTTCATATTCTTAATCAAAACTCTATATCTCTTCCTCATCTTTTATTGAAACACCGTAGCTGTACCAAAGGAGATTATATGATAGTGATAATAAATCTTGGAAAAGTTTAACTATGTCCATAATATTTTCCGACTACGTGGTGTCTAGGATTAACATGTCGTTGAATTAAAAAAACAATCTTTGCCTTGTAAATTTTCGTGGGTGATCTTAACATTTTGTACCTTACCTCAATAGTCTGCAATTTCACGGTAGGCAGCCACTGATATTTCCATAGCTTACAGTTTCGTATGATGAATACATCACATTGATATATGAATCTTTCACCATATTATTGGCGATATTAAAAGTTTCCTTTGAGGCACGGTGAAAATATTTACCATTTCGTAGTTGGCATCCGCCTGACATTCCCTCGCTTTTTTTAATTTTGTCAACTCCAATTTTTTTTTTTCAACTCGAACTTTTGCAATTGTTTCGGGTTAGAATGAATAAGTTTGTTAGTCATGCAGGGCGTAGAAGCAGCAACGTAAATATTCCTCACTTTCTTGTCCAGCACATATCCAGTTGCAGAACTTTGCTTCATTTTTATCATAGCTGTATTTTTGACCATTGTTTGTCTAGCTGCAGACAAGAGGGCGAGTGGGCGGGTGTAGAGAAGAAATAAAGCTCGTGTTGACACAGAGGGAGCTCGTCCCTATGGTGTCACTTGTGTATCGTTGCCAGTTAGCTTCGCAAAAAACTGGAAGTTTTCGCTTCATGCAAACATATTTTTTGCTTCCACAAACAACTTCTGCTTGTAGCAGTTATTGTCTGTTATGTATGTATGTATGTATGTATGTCATTCTTTTATTTTTACGAAACTAGACGAGACCAGTAAAATATCCTGCTACTGCCAACTCAAGAACTGATCCTGTGTTCCTGTAAGACGCTGATTCCAGATTTGCAACTGATATTCCGTCAGCTCGTCGGTTTTTTTAGATAGTCGTGCTTAATATTTCTCGTACGAATAGCATTACTGAAGAAACAAAAATGATCCAGTGGGGTTCTGCGCGAATTTCACAGATGAAATACAAGAAATAGGAAGAGATTACTTCATTTAAATGGGCCTTGATCGACAAAAATGGTCTTCAGACTAGGTACAACAAAGTAATACTCATGAAAATACTGGTGAAAGTATACCAAACAGTCTAGGGACTACTGCCCAACCCTATAAGGACCAACGAAACTGTCGGTTTCTCATTGGAAACAGCTTCGTCGAAACTTCCCTCAGAAGGACCGCGGTCCTGTATACGCTCAACTTCGTATCTGCTTGCGGTGAGCGCTTTGTCGATCAGCACCTTTGGGCGAGTTCACACGTCATTCATATCAACGCGTTCGCTCATCCACTTGTCCGAATGTGTTACTGTGCCCTAGAAATAGCAGAAAAGTACAAAGATTTTTTATTTTTAGTTTTATGTCACTCAAAATTCGACAAGATTTCCGTCACTTGCCTACTGACACTAGCAGAGAAAACTAATTTGACGGTTAACATTTTTATAACTTTTGTGGTGTGCTCAAAGTTGTGCTGACAACGACTGTGCAAAACATTCGGACGAGTGAATGAGTAAGCGCGTTGAGATGAGTGGCGTGTGAGCTCCCCCTTAGACTTCCTTCTCATTCTCCTACTGATTTTCCTGTTCTCTTTTGTCACTGCTTTACCAGCTTGCTGTACCCATGCACGTTGGTCCAGAGGGAGAATATTTTCGTACATTGGTTCCATGTTTCTCTCGATATATAGCTACCTATTCTCGCATGTCGTCTGCCCTGCTTCACGTCGACCACCATCGTAGTGGAAAACATGAGCTTAGCCATTCACCGAGCTTCCTTTTCAACTCTTTCTGATTAGGACGTAATAATGTCCGTAACTAAACGAGTCTAGGGTGCTTTCGATTAGACGCCGAAATTAAGCCTTCGAGGCTTGACTTATCGGAAACTTGAGACAGAAGATTTGGCTATGTCTCCCTCAGGAGGCATGTAATGCGCCATAGAGTTTATTTAGGTTCGTCCATCCTATGTTATGGGGAGCACCGCCCCCGGAGGGACCTTTTAGGTTACCTTAGTCATTAGCTAGGAGTTCGGAACGTCTGTCTTTTGTGTCCACTTTGCTTCCTTCCCATCTCATACTCCTACTTATCTTTCTTCGATCTGTTTTTCCTCTCCATTCCCGACTTGCTGTTCTCATGCGCGTTGATCATGTGTGAGAACACCTTCGTGCATGAATTCATGAATTCCACGTATCTATCGTCATACTATATGTCCTTTAATTCTTTCTTCCTTTGTGATATCGCCTTTGTTGTGGAAACTGAGACAGAGTTCTGAATATAATACTAGCGGGACCCGTGGAAATTCCACGGCTAGTTGATGTTCTCACTTTCTAAAGTGAAGCAATCCTAACCTTCGCCATTATAACTCACTTTAGTTCGACCTAATGCAGCTCCTTAACCTAACATACCCCACAAATAGCGCCTGTCTCTTAATCCTTACGAAGTGAGTCTAACCTCAACTTTGCTGCATACGGGAGTCGAAATATGGGAACGTTTCTCTCTATCCTTCCCATTAGGCCTACGCTGCTGTGCATGCAGCTTCGGCTTGTCTAATATTATTATTAATATTATTACTTAAACTCCGAGATGTGGCAGCTATTACGTTACAGCGAGGACCACTTGCTCAGTTTCAAATCTCTCTAATTTTTTTTTTTTAGTTTCAACTCGCAACTGTACATAGTTGGAATCGTTGTGTCTTAATAGATTCAGCACACATGTGTTCCAAGAAAGTGAAGCGCTTCTATGTTCCGACTTGTACGCAGCGGGCTTAACACATGTTTTACCAGCAATATTTTCACCATTGAATATCATGATGTAGACATATAGATAGCATAATAACAACTATAGCAATCTCACTCTTCGAATGTACTTTTCTCATTACTTCTCTCCTATATATTTACACGAATTCGCTAACCTTTGTTTCTCATCGTCTGAAGGTACTTAGACTTTCACATTTTCAATATCTATTTTTGCATCGGTGCATTTGATTATTTCAATTCAATAGCGGGACCCGTGGCTGCTTTATACTTTATGTGCTATAGCTTACCCACAAGATGCAACAGGCTCAGCCCATTTTTTCAATAATTGATTTCGTGTCGCCGAAAGCGCTTTTTCTGTCAGTTTAAATGATTTCTTTAAACATTGCGCTTTTACTTCAAAAATGCTTTAGAATGAAGCAGTTTTGAACAGCTCACTTTGCACCGTATTCTGGCTACGAATTTTCTCATATTTGAATCGGTACGCTATCCCATCAACGCGAAGATTTCAAAATATGAAAATTGGTACGGTATGTGTGATAGGTACGTATGTTTGCCGCGAAATTGTTTGAAAATTCTCCAGGAGCGAGCGAAATGAAGACCGGTATGATTGAACTTCCAGCGAAAATGAGAACTTCTGGCAAGTTAAATTTTCCACTTGCTTAATACTGAAAAACGTTACGTACTGACACATGGACGGACGTATGGACGGATGGAGCCTCATGCAGAATAATAATATAGAAGACAGTGCCCGTGCTGTCAAATATGACAGCGAAGAATTTGGGTTGATCCTGCTTCATTGACCATGCTGTCCTTCATACAATTGCCAACTTTGAAGATCATGCAGATGAGGATTCACGACTTCAAAATTACTGAACATAGACACTCTTATTTTCTTTCTCTGACATGAAAAAAAATTAATTACTTCTCCAGGCAGTTCAGCAACACTCAAAATAATTCATTCGATTTGGTGTGGTAAATACGCTAGGATATCATATTTATCAGATAGTTTTTTGGTTATTGAAAGCTGTTTTGTTGACATTTGCATCAAAGTTGGAAGAATAGCTGATGCAACGAAATTATCCGTGGGAAGAAAATAAGAATCAAGATGCATTAAAGTGTTAATAGAAGTTTCAGATATCTTCATTGTAGATATTTCAACTTTGGCAATGCAAGGAGTTTATTCAGACATATGGTCACCCTATACTTTGCCGAAGAATCGATATATAGAGAAGGTGATACTCGTACAAATCAGACTAAGCCTTCGATATCTTCACTGTTAGAATTTCAACTGTCGCTGATTAAGATAAGTTTGCCATCGCCTGCAACCTGGCCTATTTTATACCGATCAGTGGCAATGCAGCTTAACAGGATGAGTATGGACAGCCTCCAGCCTGAGCTAATTTCCGCTTATCTGTTTTGCTAAAGCGTGACAGAAAATGGACAGATAAACAAATAAATAAGCAAAATCACAGATAAATACACATCGGTCTTTATTACATTATTGCATTGTAGATAATAATAGTATGGCTATGTCGCTTTGAATCGTGCTGCAAGTGTTAGAAGAAACGCGGTTACGTCGAGTCGCTTGAAACTCAACTTTACGGAGCAAAATTAAATTTTAGAAGTCTCAGGGGTAACCCATTGAGGGCCAGTGACTGAAACTCAATTCTGTGGGCCGCAGCCAGCGCACCTGCGGGAAGCTGCGAACAAGTCAAGCCTCGATGGCTTTATTTTAGCGCGCAATCGAATATGCACATAATCCTGTTAGCACGGGAGTTAATATTTTGAAATAACGAACTGCAAGCATTTGAGGGCATTACAAATAATAAACCATTTTTCCCTTCGGAAGGCACTTTTGGGACCATGAACCCAATAGGGTTTGGCCAGTTTGGTTAGCACATCTTGTGTTAAGGGGAGTAGCGACCCAGGAAAGCCCTTTAGATTACCTTATCCATGCGAGTTGACCTTTGTGGGAACACCGTCGTGCATGGACTCAACGTTTCTGTCGAAGTATTTTATGTCCTTTCGTTCTCCCTCGGTGAGATCGCCTTTGTTGTGGAATGGAGGCCTGAACTGTTCAGTATAATAATACGAACATCGTTTTACCAGTACAAAATTTACGCTAATTGTGACATGAGAAGTTAAGCTTACGAAGCGATTGCCGGACTCGCTTGGCAGGCAGACCGGTTCTTAAGCGAGTTGCCACCGGTAACTTCGTAGCAAAAGTTGTTAGTGGAGCACTTACAAGAGCCCAGGCCCGTGTTGCGCTAACATTTTGTTCTTTCTTCCTACTCGTTCTGGTAAACGAAATTGCCAGCCAACTCATTGATGATGTAGAGAGAGAAAACTCCCAGGGTCGTATAAAAATGGATGGGCTACTTTCGCGACTACAATGCAGTGCCGCAGAAATCGTCGCTGAGACGAACGTACTCTTCATTTCAAGCTTTGGCTGAGAAAATTGGACGCAAAATTTGCCAGGACTCCTTAAGCGGCGAAAGATTTGTTAGGTTAGGTTACTTAGGTTCCCACATCCTATGTTATGCGGGAACTTTGCTCCCAGGGAACCCATATATAGCATGTTAAAGTCTTAGTTAAGTATTGAGGATATTCTTGCTTTGTACTTAAGTCCTCCTTTTTTCCTGCTTACACGTGCAGACTGTACTGTTCTCTTGCCCTACTACTCTCCCTGATTTGCGTTGCCTTTCCTAGGTTCCGTGCATAGGTTCGCTTTTTTCGTGACATACTGTACCTACTACATATTCCTTTTTTTTCTCTCTTGCAACACCCACCGCGGCGTGTCCTATAGGAAAACTTAAACTTGTGTAAAATCTAAAATAATCTCATCTAGTTTACCAATCATGATAAACATTATTCTTAGAAATGGTGCTCTTGCAGAACTTGCAGCAGTCCCTATGGATCAACTTTGTCCCCCACCCCCTTCCATGTTTGCGCAACAACAGTCATGCTGTACATTCTGTTGCATTGAGTTACTCTTCGTTACTCCTATACATTAAGACTAAATAATTGAGGGGCGGCTCGTGCGCTGGGGCCAGTAGGGCCGGCCCCACCAGCATATAGTGGAAGAATACAAGTATATGAATAAATCGTAAATGATAATCATTTCACCATATCCAGTTCCAAAATTTATCATAGAAAAAAATCTTTTCCACAAAATGACTTTCAAATTAATGTCGAGAGCCCCACCCTTACAGAAAGTACGAGCCGCCAGTAGGTGAGGTTAGATTCTTACCAAGATTTGATCAATTTCGCATCCGAATAGTAATACACACTATCTATCATTTACCCTTTTTAAAGTTAAATTTTAATCAATCGATTGTTGATATAATTTTAATCAATCAATTGTTAATTTAAGTCAAATAGAGGCCTCTGTAAGGTTTCATTATTAACTTTCTTTAATGAAGTCCATTGTAATAAGAGAAGTACATCCAGCAACTGTTACTGTCTAATGGTACTAGCGAGGTTTTTCAAGTTTAAATCAGTCAAAAAAAAAACTTATTAAATCAACTCTGTTGCCGTTACTTCGTAGCAAAAGTATTCATGATAAAAATTCCAATACGATGAATTCGTACGGTTCAAACGATAGTCTTTAGAGAATCTAGGAAAAAGCCCAGAGAATAAAAAACTGTTGGCGAAAGCCCCGCAGGAAAAAGCCCCAGTAAAACAATACCCTCCCTATCACTTAAGCATATTTATTAATTAACTCTGTTATTGTGAAGTGTATTTTACTAAGGTAACCACATTTCAGTTACCCTATGCTAATCCTATCTTCCCTAACGACCCATGACTTACCATATTACCTACCTAACTTAATCTAACATCTTACCTAACCTACCTTAACCTTACGTAATCTAACCTCTTCTTTGTCCCACTACTGAATCTAGTCTAACCTAAGTTAATTCAATCTTAAGTAACTCAATCAAACCTATTTTGACCGAACGTGACCTAACTTCACCGCATGCTTGAAAATAGGGTTAGTTAAATAAATGAGTTGCTTTGATAAAAAAAAATACAGCATAAATCAATTGATAACCGGGATTTTTCCTACCGGGGCCTCTTTCTTCTCCTTTTTTTTTTTTTTGGTTTACGTCTTTTGTTCCCTGCCAACAGCACGTGGTGTTCGAACATTTCGCTGTTCGTGTAAACAAAACTGGGCGTGTGCCTAATCATTTGTTAGAATACTAGCCGTCAGCCCGTCATGTTATCTGCTGTGAGAGTCGGTAGTGGAGTAATAGACATCTCTCGAAATTTAGAATGATCGAAAATTCACCAAGTTGGACGCTATTCTGTTGTTTACAAAGCAGTGCGTACACGTGCGTGTAAGTTGCATTGCCACGCAATTCTGCATCCGATTGCGTCGCAGCGCACAAGGCTTCGGCTTGGACATTGCTATCGCACTAAAAAGAATATCTAAAGTATGATTCATTCGGCGGCGCTCTCGATCTCGACCCGCGTCAGCGGGTCTTTGAAGAGACTCTTATAAATCACGCGGACTGAACTTGCCGTTCGTGTTGAAAGTACCCTCTTGTCGAGCGCACAGGAGCGCTTGCGACGACGAGTTGCAGTGACGTGCTGCAAGGTCTGTAAGGGGCTTAACATGATAGCGCACTAACTTGGTCTAGCCCGATGCCCGCCGGGCGGAGTATGGGATGGACAGTTCAGGGTTTCTGAATTGCTACCTTGTACGCGGATTTGGCCGCCAAACAATCGGCAGCCACTCCCTATAACAAGACGGAGTTTGCCACGGAAAAGACAGCGTTGGAAAGGTCATGTTGATGGCTACTTGTAATATGAAAGTCATGTCAAAACAATACCGACTTGACTCATTTCTATCGAGTACAATCGAGAGCTACGGAGAAAAGAAAACCCTCAAAAGCAGCAAGCTCATATCCGGCATGTGAGCAGAGAGTGCTATTAAAAGCTTAATTTTTGAGTTTGTCAGATCGCGGTTACAGAATTCGAGCAATCGATGAATAAAGTACTCATTTGGTACTCGTTGGTCTATATCTTGCAAACGGCCAATGATACACGGTTCAAACTTTGTGCAGTAGCTTGGACTAAAATTAGGTAGCATCTGTATGAATTTCAGCTTCGTTTCATTTTTGCTTGAACCTTTTTCAACGATTAAATTCCTTCATTTTTCAATGTTTTACAGGGCCGTGTTATGCACAATCGGAAAGAGCATGAAAAGACCTTTCACAAACCACTTTGTTCAAATTTTTCCGTTCACAAGTTTTTGAGATATCGGCAAAAGAAATTACTCATATACGAGTCGTTTTCTCGCGCATCACAAAATCGAACCTCACTAACGAGTGGGTTATTTCCACGGGCTTTGCTTTTCCAGGGCTCTTAATTAGGTCTCGATGGACGTCTCAGAAGCGGTTTTGGTCAAAAATTCAACAACCGTCGCAATCAGGGCAATCTGGAATAGACATAATTTTCTACTCGTTAAGCTCAAATTCTCCATCACTCACAAATGAGGCCGCGCATCTCATTTTTGATCGCACCACCATTTTCAGTAGGTCTTTTCAGTACTAGGCTGCGTTACTGTTCCGATCTGCAGGTTCACTTAGAAGATACGGTAGTTAAAACTTGTTCAATGGCGACATTTGCAGAACATCGAGCCAACTCATCCCTGCCGAGTGAGGGCATCGACAGAACCTGCACTCGCTGTGATGTGCATTTGACCGCTGCTCTGGGCAGATATCAGTTCTCATGTTGGTAATTTCTTTTCGGATAAGAGAAGCTACGAGTTAGGTCACGAGGATTACTTTCTTTCAATTCTCGAAGAGAGGAGTGTGAAAATCCACTGTATCTTTGAACCACTCTTAAGACCAACATGCTTTTTTCTTGCGAGCAGCTTTTCTGCTTATCGTGCGTCCCACTTCAGTCATGAGAGCAACTTTCTTTTTAGGATTCATTTTCATTGAATAACGCACTGTCGTAACTGTCCACCTCCCTGTTTGAAAGACGTTTCTAAACTGCCCAAGTAACCGACAGACCAGATATTGTACCGTGAACCGACCGACCAGATTGTATTGTGAGTGGTCCAGGCAAGTGAACGACTGGATTGCATGTGATAGCACCGATTCTATCAGTCCAACCAAGTTATATCGTCAGTGACCGGATTTAGACTGAGACGAAGTAGCTATGCAATGAAACTCATTTCTAATCTGGAGAGGAAAAGAAACTTCGAATGGAAACTTCCAGAAACGGTTCAAGTTCCTGAAGCGGACAGAATCCAAAAATGTGTTGAGTTTACTGGGACACCTCTGTAGTGAACTGTTGCAATAGGAGACGCCATATTGAGTGAT
>LQNS02278080.1:3801998-3829959 GCA_001587735.2 Parhyale hawaiensis | reverse complement strand
CGCTAGCCCCCTAAAAATTTGGGACGTAATGCCCCCATACCTGAAGACACTTTTTGAGCAAAAAACAGAAAATTGATCATTTTGACCATTTTCGCCGGGACGACCCCCTTAAGTAGGCTCATAGCTTTTTAAAAGTGAAGGTGACACCCACCCCCACCGACCACCACCCTTATAGGACGAGCATGGCTGAACAACGAACGTTACGTTGTTCAGCCATGAGTACGAGGAAGCTTGCCAACAGTGAAGCCATCGGTTAGGCCGAGTATTTAGGTTAGGTAAGGCAAGGTAGGTTCGTCTAGAGTTAATTGTTTACGAAAGGGGCTCACGTTTTCTAATTTTATTTACCTTAAATTGTTTTTCCTTAATTATCAATATTGTACATATCTCAAGTCGGCACTTAGTTTTTCTTTTTTTTTAGTGAATCCTTTGAAGTTCATATCTTCTCCTATATAAAAGTGAAGGTCGTTCTTATTTTCTCCTATATAAAAGTGAAGGTTCCGTGTTTTAAGGCGATAACGCACGCTAGTCAAAGAACGAGTATCTCTCTGTTTTCATCTAGACGTTATATTAAACTCTTGTGAACACAGCTTTGAAATTCCGAAGAAATGGTGTAAAGATGTTAACCGTTACTAATGCGATAACCCACGCTAGTCAAAAGAACGAGTATTGCCCTTTCTCGTCTGAACGTTTGGTTACACTTTTGTAAACACAGCTTTGAGATTGCCCAAAAATGGTGTAAAAATGTTTACCGTTAGTAATGCGCGGGATTTTGTAGTCAGTTTCGTGTTTACAAAAGTGACGTAAGCATGTGTGAAGACTGCAGTTTGACTCTCTTTGATCTCTATAAAATAATAAGTGATGATAAGAAATTATTTGAATACGTATGCAATCGTAATTTAATAAAGACTGAGACACTTCTATAAAGGCTGTGATACGTCGTAAGCGTGTTCAAACATGTCCTATTAAGCCTTTAAACTAATAGTGCAATCTCGAATTAATTGTGTAATCGCGAGTTTACTTTATTGAAATATGAACGTAAAACGCATTTCACGAAATTTTTCACGATAAAGGATTCTGTCAGAAACTCTGAATTTATATCAAGTTTTTAGAATACGATTGGCCGATGTTATTGGAACACGATGATCGTACGCTTATTCCAACACGTCCCATTAAGTCTGTAACTAGGGTAATGTCTCAATTACCGAATGCCTTTCTATTACCGAACGTAATAAGATTCCTACCTATATTCGGTAATAAATGGGCATTCGGTAATTGAGACATTACCCTAATACAACAATCGCGAGTTAGTTGTGCAATCGCGAGCTTATTTTAAAAAAATATTTACATAGAATAACGCATTCTAAAAAGTTTCTCACGAATAACGTTTTCGCCGGGAACTTTCAAGCTCTGTTTATATGTACTTTTTCGGAACACGATCAACTGGCCCCACATTATTGTAAGGCGTATTATGCCGTCATCACTTCCCGCAGTTGTGGTGTTTGTGTCTTGTGTTCTACATTATTTTTACCAGTATAGGTGATTTTATACGTAATAGTTAGTTTTTGTTGACATATTTAGGCAGATTAAAGCATTTTAAAACTTTTCAGTAATAACGTTTTCATTGCAAATGCTTACTTATAGAGGTAGGCCTATTTGACTTTGAAGTTGCCATTGTTTCTTGTGAAAGAATTTTTTAAGATGCGCCATTACGGCCGTAGCGAGGCATCGAGAACGAAGCATCGAAATAGTTTTTCGGCTACAACGTCGCTTTTACTCATTTGGTTGGGCAAGCAAGGACTGGTTCTGCTAATATCCTACGAGAAACATATAAGAAACTGTATTGCGTTAATCGTGATGGCGAATCTAATTTTCTTTCTTAGAAAAACAATCAAATATTTCGAATGCCTTATTTTACCGAAATATGTCAACCAAAATACTAAATGTGGTTACTCTCCCTTTCGAAAAATTCACCCTATCCAATGCCTTCAACAGCAATGCGAAGTACAATTATATGATAGAATATCTTTCAAGTAATGAACCATTGCGGCTCCGAAATCGAACTGAACGCCCTACCCTCCGATAGATGTCTCTGGTAGCCAGGAAGCAAAGAGTGTAATCTAAACGCAATACGATATAAATTAATAATACTGAAAAAGAGATGGAGAATATGCGCTGAAAATGTTTACCGCTATCTAAAGCAGTAGCCCCTTGCTTCCTGCTGATGGCGGTTTGTTTACTGAATTTCGCGCGTTTGACCAGTGAATCGAGCGTAAAAGTGCTGCATGCTCCATCACAAAATTTTGCGCAATTGCGGGAGTGTGCAGGTTTTTTTTAGACGTCGATTTCGAGCACAAAACTTAGATACTCGTTCTTTTGGATAGCGTGTGGCATCGGCATAACGGTCCGCGATTTAGGAAACGAATGCGATTAGTTACGGTACCTATTTGCAATAGTGACGTAAGCATTTGTGATAGAGGTACCTATACTCCAAACAATGAAGCCATCGGTTAGGCCGAGAACTTAGGTTAGGGAGGCAAGGTAGGTTTTGCTAGCAAATATAGGCCCTTAGGAGAATCCTCCTTGCCTTACCTTGGTTCTCGGCCTAACCAATGACTTCACTGTTGGCTAGCTTCGTTGTACTAAGGGTGGTGATGGTGGGTGTCCGTGTCACCTTCACTATTATAGGCCTATAAGAGAAAATACGAACTTTCAAGCAATATAATTAAAAAAAAGCTATGCGCCCACTTGAAATGTGTATAATATTGATAATTGGTTTAAGAAAAACTATTTTTCGCACAAAAAAAATCGAGCCCCTTTCGTAAACAATTACCAATAAAATAAAAGCGGATATATATGAACGAGCAATAAAATTATAAAATCAAAATTTTCCCTTTCTATGCAACTTGTAATTATTTTACCCTAAATTATTGCGAACGCAAGAACTTTTCGCTGTTCTGTGTGCATCAACGGCTTTATACTTTCGACCATGGCTGAAAAACGTAACAGGTTATCTCATCGCTTGACCATTTTGAGACAGTTCTGCGCATCTCCTCGTATGACGTCAGGTAGAGCGAAGAACGTTGGTGTTGCACAAGTATCACTAATATTCCTAATTCGTTTATATCATTATTCCCGCTACCATGGGCTGATGACTGATGTATGGCTATTTTGAATCCGAAGAAAAGAACTTGGTGAACCTTCTCAGTTTCCCTAAAGCTACGGAGTAGCGAAAAAGTGAATTTTGTCAACAATATAGTATACTAAGTTCTCTCTCTCACCGGTAACATCTACTGTGCTTCAAACATTTTTTCACCAGCAAAATGAAAAACAACTACGTAGTAATTATGAGTAATTAAATTTTCCCTCAGAATTTTTCCATGTAACCACTGACAACGTTAATTTCTCTTAAAGAAGCCGTGAAACTTGAAACAAAATCTTTCTTGTTATGAAACTTTGAACGCATGTCAAGTCAAGTTGCCCTAATAATTACGTTTTCTCGGAAAACTCGAAAGAAAATGCTATGTTGACGGGGAAACTATTTCATACAATGAAATGCCGATTTTGAACGACCGATATATGACTTGTCAAAAAAAAAACACACTCCTCCGTTTGACCGTTCGCAATATTTTGACGAGAAAAGATCTTTAAAATAGAAATTTCACAAGTAAAGTTGATAAATTTGGACTTACAATTACTTCTAGAGCGTTTAATACACCACCGATAATACGTACGGAACTGTAGTTTTTCTTCTGTAAGCCACGTTCTTCCGCGGTAATTTTTCATGGCGGAGTGTACTAGTATGTAAAATAATACATGATGATTATAAAATAAGCCATATCAGTACTTAGGAAGCCGTGGCTGTGTTGTTGTAATTGATTTCTTCGTCCGTCAACCTATTCGTTTGTCATTTTATTGTCTTATATCTAGCAAACTGACATTGCATCGCAGAGTAAACAGCTGCGATCGTGCAGAAATGAATACCCTTCTTTTTTCTTCATGGAAGCCACGCTCACCGTATTTATTAAGCAAGTAACAGGTATGAACTAATTCCCACTGTTTGCTATATATCTCTCCAGCTGACGTCACAGGAGTGGGCGAGGCTTAACACGCTACCTGCGAGTGAGTTAACCTGTCAACGTTGTTCAGTCATGCTTTCAACCTCTCAGGGGGCATAGGATGGGCCATAGACCAGAGGGTTAGGTTAGTTAGGCTCGCCCATCCTATGTAATGGGGCTCGGCGACCCTTACCACTAGCTAGGCCTTCTGGACGTCTCTTTCGTGCCCACTTTGCTTCCTTCCATTTTCATACTTCTACTTGCTCATGCTTTATTCTTGTCTTCCTCTTCTTTCCTCACTGTTCCCATGCACATTGATCCTGTGTGGGAACACCTTCGTGCATGGGTTCCCATTTCTATCGACTATATGTCCCTTCCTTTTCCTCTCTCAGAGGAGCTTAGTACTTAGGGAAGCATTAAACTTTCTTATACCACTACTACTACACTTTCAACAATTTTGATAGAAAGTAGTAAAGCTGAAGAATGTTATTTTGGAACTTCAGACACCAAATTTTGGTTTGTCATTTTGCACTGTTATTATATTTTACTGATAATTAAAACGGGATTAAGTAAATTATGGCTGCCAGAAGACTTTACTACTACTCAGAGCAGCAACCACTAATGTAGATGCTGCAATTAGTTAGTAGACGATAAAACTTAGCCCATAATTTGGTACCATTTAGTACTAGTTAGCCCATAATTCGGTACTATTGTAACGACTGCACAAAAATGTGGTAGAATCAAGTAAGAGACGCCTTCAAATTATGCGATAATGTTTTTGTTGCTCTGAAAATTTGTATGCATGACATAGATTGTATAATGCTAAGCATGCGTTATTGTTTTTATATTACCTTGTCCAGGAAAACATCGCAAAATTACATTTTTCCCGCTCGAGATAATTATGAGACAGATTTTAAAATTCAACCTTTGCTGAAGCACGCTACAGATTCCAGTATTTGTATGTATTCCCTTTCAATTGCAACACTTCAACCCATCTGTTCTACATTGAAGCAATGAAATTTGCAAGGGTTTCATAAGAAACACTCTTCCAGTAGTTTTTAATTCAAAACTCCAACATAATAATGTCCCGAAAATCTCATCCATTATTGTAAGTTAGTCTTGAGGAAATTCCCCGCAGGCTTTCTATCTGATTTAAGCCGTGAGACTTAGCGGGTAAGTCCAAGACTTTGATGTCGTTTGTTTTAAGCCAGTTTTTCGTGTGTTTAGGGATGTCAATGGCTGCAGTGTGTTACTGAAACATGGGATTATTTTTCTGTGGGTATGGATGATTCATAAATGGGGCAAGACTCTCTTCCTACACATTAAGAGATTGACTTCCCTTCTGTAAACACTGAAATCAGTCTCTCCGAAAGCAGAAAAAGCTCCTCATTCAATAAAAGAGCCTTCTCCAGATAGCCTATTTGAAAACTGCTACAACTCTATCCTTAACCCTCAGGGGGCATATGATGAGCTATATAAATATTCCATAAGGCTCGGTGAGTTAGCTTTGCCTATCCTATGTTATGAGGAGCAGCGACCCCAGGGAATTTATGTAGATTACTTTAGCTATTAGCTAGGCTTTCCGGGACGTGTCTTTCGTGCCCACTTTGCTTCCTTCCGTTTACATACTTTTACTCATATAACTTTCCTTTGTTCTTCCTCGTCTTTCCCAACTTGCAGTTCCAAGGCGCGTCGATCCGATATGGCAGCACCCTCGTGCACGTGTTCCCCGTTCCTATTCCCATAATATATGTTCCTTCTTTCTTCCTCTGTGAAATCGCCTTAGTTGAAGAAACGGAGGCTTGAACTTTTCAACTACTCAAGTCCCCTTCCTTAGGTCATGCCAAAACCGCTGAGAACCATCAGATCCATTCAAATTAAAATTTTTAAATTTCTCGCCGTAAACACGACAGTTTCTCAGTTCGCTTTAGTCGGAGTCACTTTGTCCTTAACCTATACCATACGACTCTTATTGTGCAATATGAGGGTGCATCTTGAGGCACAGGCCTCTCTCTCTTTCAATATTTACAGCTCGTGGGGTATCCGCTGGAAAGTAGAGTTTCCAGCGTGTCTATGTATCTGTCCTTCCACCCACAGGGCTGCCTGAGCATGGTTTTTTCGCAATATCGTGGGTTTTCTTACAAATGCCATTGCAGCGCTGGCAATGAGCGGCTCAGTAGCGGGGTCAAGAGGGTTCAACAGAAGGGGGAACATAGCCATATTTCGCCGTACTGGTCAGGGTTTTTTTTTTTTTTTTTCGACGGTTGCTACCTCCCACCAATCACAGGCTCCCTGCCATCCCTTCCCACCAATTACAGGCTCCGTGCCATTCCTTCCCACCAATCACAGGCTCCTAGCCACTAGTGAAACCAATGAGCGAGGCTGCCAGGCCTTAGCATTACCGGAATGTTCAGCTTCCGATCTCCGGAGCCGTTGCCACCTCCTGCTATTAACCCTTCTTCAGCGGGGTGATCGCGTGTGAGTAAAAAAGTGGAGGTGTGCCAGTGCTGCAATTATTTTCCTGGATTAGGCAGGAAGGGCACATGAGGGCAGGAAAGCATTTTAATATATAATTTTCTACGCCGCAGTCAAACTACTGAGGCAGGTCGCGGGCTATGAAGTCCAGACGTACATACGTACGCACATCAGTTCGTGCTTAAAATTGGCGAAATGTGGAGAAGCTAACGAACTTTTCTTGGAGTTATGGATGAATTCTGAGATTGTGGATCGTTTGAGCATGATTCTCCCTTAGGAACTTCTAAAAAAAATTGACGTCGAGCTGCGTCTATAATGTCCAGTCTATGGCGTAACCTTTGTTTGTAGTATACGACTCAATGTATTTTAAATAATTTCTTGCAGCACTTCAAAATTTAGATCATTTTCTTAAAAAGAAACTTCTGGATTTTCCTCCTTGTTAAGGGCATTAATTTCCCGTTTTCAGTTTGAGGAAAACATTCATTGGCATTCTGTGGGACTACCTATGTCTAACCAACTAGAGCACTCTGAGAGCTCATACCTCCGCCATGCAAGGCAACGTTAACAAAAAAATTAAAGTTTGTTCTGGAACTGTGATTTCTTTTTTATCGTCACCAAAATCTAGTCATTTTTGCTTTTTCGCTGTTATAACAGCTTTTAAGTTTTTTTTTTTTAAGATCCGTTCTTAACTTTTTGAGTTATGTTGTTGACAAGCATTCTGACAAACATTGGGCCGAGTCCACCATTCATATCAACGCTTTTACTCATCCACTTCAAAAATTTTGTAGCGTTGTTGTCAACACGACTTTGTGCACGCCACAGAAAGTTATTAAAATATGAACCGTCAAATTAATTTCCTCTGCAAGTAACATAGGCAAGTTACGGATAACTCATCAAATTTGAAGTGAAAATAAGACTGAGAAACATTGTACTTTTCTACTTTTTCTACGGCACTGTAACATATTTGTGGCAGTGGATGAGCGAACTCGTTTATATGAATGACTTGTGCACTCGCTCTTAGTCAAACACACGAACAAACCAACAGATCATCAACCAAAATTTGGTTATTTATGTCTCAACATTTATAAAAATTCCTGTAAATTTCATGAAGATGTATTTATAATTTTTTCAGTTATTTTGCTAACAAACATAAATTCAAACGCAGAGACAAACAAGTGAACTTACAGATCATGACAAAAATTTGGTCATTTATTCTTCGCAATATACCTAAAAGCTCGTGTAAATTTCATAAAAAGCCGTTGATAACTTTTTGAGGCATAGTATGAAGAGAAAAGAGGCAGATAAATAAACAATCGGTTGGACGGGTCTTCACCAAAAGTTAATCAACTGTCATTCCTAACATGCCTCATAAACCGTGTAAATTTCGCGAAGATCCGTTCGTAAGCATTTGTGTTATCTTGGTGACAGACATACCTCCTTACCTTGAATACACTTCGGATGAGGTCCAGACGGCGTTATGCGCGCCATCCATCTTTTGCAGAGGTGATACTGAAGTCCGTGACCAGCAGGATGTCTTAACAGCGAGTTATCCCCACAGTTCACGTAGCCGCTTACAGCAGGTTTATCTGGTACTTTAAGTATGCGTTCAGTAAGTTTTTACATTTTGCAGTCTCTGTACCCGTGACATTTGAAATGTGGCGTGGCATTTTGGTGAATCTATTAATTTCCGGTCGAGGTGTTTCGGTACAATTTAATGAGCGTTTCAGGGAACTCCAGCTGAAGGACCTTAGCTCGCCTGCATGACCACGTCTGGTTATATTCAAAGGTGCTACGGAAGATGCCACTTGACTGCGGCATATAATATATGGTCAGTTTTTTATTCAGAATGCTGTGTTCTTGTACAGAATGCTGAATTTTTAATTAAAAAGCTTTCTAAAAAGTAAGAAGCACAAGAGAAAACTGTCGTTTGCGTAAAGTACTAATTTTCTGCCGTCATTTACCTATAATGACGACTCGGGCTACTAGTCGTGGCATAAGCGTATAAATTGGGTCGATATACAGTCGGCAGTGTTTTCCTAAACTGTGGTGTCGAGCACCCCTACACCCCTGAGCGTGATGCATGGGGGTACGCCATGCATCCCCTGCTTATTTTCTATTCAGTATGCAAATAGAAAATTTTGCAAAATTTATTTAAAGGGGGACTTGAGTAACAATTGCACAGACAAAAATTTTTGAGAAAATGTTGAAACTTGAGCTACAGTAAAAGTAAGAATGTGACAGTATAATGAATTAGATTCTCCTCGGTGTGAAATATATCGGTTTCATGCGCCATAAAAAGTAGGGTAATGAGTCAGTTTATGATAGTTGCCGTTCCCGATGTTTTAAACTTCACTTCAGTTTACGTATGAGGTATTACGTCATTCTTTTTGTAATCACGGTCTTAAATAGGTGTAGGCATCTGCCTTTCAACTGTCATAAGTGTCGTGTATAAACTCAACAATATGTTGTTGCTAGAAACAAAAATATACACCAGTGAAGCAGTTTGAAGCATTTTCTATGACGACAGCCTGCCATGGCACTCTGTATATTCGTGTATTTTTTATATTGTACCTAGACACCGAATCCAGTAAAAGTACTATAGAAGTATAGATTAATGTAAGGATATGGTGCAAATAAAAGACTAGTTAGTAGGCAAATCTTACTCCCATTGCCTATGCAGGTCTATAGTTTCATTGCTCATTAGGTCTTTAAAGCTTTATATATTATTATTATTATTATCGAGGGGATTTCACGACCCAAATTGGATCGGTTGAGCGATGTTCAGCTCTACACTCTGGCGCCGGGTCACATCCCGCGACCTAACGCTCAGAGCACTTTGCGAATGAACTGCGCTGTTCCAAGCAGAGCGCTCTACTGGAGGGTTCCTGGATGGAGATGGCCGCACTTCAGCTCTTTATTATATCAACTTATTAAGCAAACTGTGTAATTATGCCATTGTTCTAAATATTTAGAATGGCTTAAATTTTTAAATTTAAATTACACCTTAAGCTTAAATGTTTCATCTTCTTCTATCAAACAAAAAACATTTTCTATTCTAAAGCAGTTTACCTAAAATTTACCAAAGAAAATCACCAGCCGAATCTTATCGCAAACTATCATATTTATGATATGCCACGTACTCCCGATTATCCGCCAAAACGCGGACTGATGCGCATCAAATAAGTTTGGGAACCACTGTTACACCGTATCAAAGATTCCAAAATTTTAGGCGGGCCGGATTAAAATTATAAAAGGGCCGGAAGCGGCCCCCGGGCAGTAGTTTACCCAACTCTGCTCTAGAAGAACCACGGAATTGCAATGAGAATATATTTTATGCAATGTCTTTCCAGTTCGAGCCAAATTTCGCAAAGGTTATCTCATTTTGGTTGTTCGCCAATATACCCGAAAATAAACTGACAGAAAACTCGTATTCTGGTGAAAATTTTACTATTCAAGCAGCAGTGCATCATGCACAGGTCACGTGTACCAGCCACGTGCACAGAGCTTTGCTTTAAATCACCGTGTATTACTGACTAAATCCAAAGTACAGTTTATCATGAACCTATTTCGCTGGAGTGCTATTACAATCATACCGGTCAAATACATTTATACTTGAGCATCATCTGTGGCAAATAGTCAGTCCTAAAACCACCAAAATCAAACTAGACTAGACAGTACAAGCAGTGTAGGCGCAGTTGCTGTGAAGTCGCTGGCTGTTGGTGATGCATACCGTATTGTTTGCGTGCGTTCACTGGCGGGAACGTCTGCCATGCTAGTCCAACGCCGAGGCGAGCAGTACGTAATTCACTATTTTTTATTTTTAGGAGCACAAATAGTTTCTGTTGAATTCCCAACTTATTAACAATGTAAAAATGTTTTCTAACTCGCATAAGAATCTCAAAAACAATTGTTTGAGGGGGGGTTGATATATGGAATGTGACAACCAGCAAGAAACACAAATCCGTCAGTAGAGGTCTTCGGTGGCTTAAAAATTCGTTGCGTCTTAGGTAAGTTACATTACCATATCAACTAAATATTATCATGATTAGTGCTGGCTCTTACTTATGGCCCTAATGATGAACATGAGATTTTTAAAACTAAATGCATTCCTTGCGTCACCATGACTATTTTTTTACGCGATTATGTTAATTATCAAGCATATTATTGAAATTGACTGAATTGGCCTTACAGGACTTCTTTCGCATAGAAAAGGTGAAAATACATAAATTTGGAGCAGTTTTTAATCAGAATTTTCTTTCCGAACAATCCTTTCGGGGGCATACGATGGGCTATACCATAAGATTAGGTTAGTTAGGTTCCCCCCATTTTATGTTGAACGGTAACGAACATTTCCATGCTTTTACTTAGCACTTTGTGTTCTATTGTTCCTCTTCTTTCCCGACTTGAAGCCAATGCGCGCGAAAACAAATTTCTTGGGGGGGCAATTCGCCCTCATTACATTCTTTCCAGACTGCGGGAAGAAGTTGTAGGAGGAGCGCGTTCAGTAGGATTCGTCTTGGGCCCATAATCCATTTTGTCAGTCTAGTTCAAGTGAAGTGAAGTCACTTGCAGTTCAGTATTCCCTTGTTAGCATTTCAATACAATCGTATAAGTCTTCTATTTTGCTTAATTCTGTACTTTGAATTGCTAAGACTCCAAATACGATGACGAAAGTCTAAACTGGATTTGTCGCGAAGTTAGAGCAGGAGTTGCCTACCGAGAATTTACGTGTTAAAGGCGAGCTTACTCGGCACCTAACGTTTTCTTTCCTGTAGACATAGTATTTTGCGTCCGAACGAGTTAAACCAGTTTAAAATGCAGAAAAGTTCTCAGCTTTTCGGGGTCCTCATTTACTCCAAATTTGAGGAGACATCAAAAACTTCACGAGTGAAACTGGCTAAGATAAATACCAGAAGCCTATCAAGCATGAAGTCTTATGGTAGACGAACAGTTTTGCTTGCAAACTGCAAGAGCATACAAATCCCTCGGTCGCTGAGTTCTATGTATAGGGAATGGAAAACTGGCAAGTAAACGGGCATTATAGAATATATCTATATGTATTTTTTATCGCTAATTTATGAGATGTGTACAGCCCGGTGCCCACTTAACTACTTTCGTGAGCGTTACTAGCCTAGAGCCAACTGAATTTGTGCGCCTGCGTAATGGTGGCCGTAACTTCAGCATGATGATGCCAATCTTTGTGGATAAAAACTGCTCATAATCAGCGACGGTTCAAAATTCACCATGGGCACTTGCTATGGCGTCAAAATTGCAGTAGGTAGCGGCTGAGATTTTCCACAATTTTTTGCACAATTAAACTTTGCTCAAGCTGAAGCCATGCCGTGGGTACGGTAACGGATTAGTTGAGTTGGCTCTGGGCTTCTAACGTCAACGAAGGTTGCTAAATCTGCACCAGGCTTGATAATTTTACTCTTAAAGAATACGACTGCGATCCCATTTCTTCTACGCTTCTATGCCTCATATGCCTTTAAATACCGCGACATGTTGACGTTTCAGTATTTATGTCCCGTCATGAAGGTTAAAGTAAAGGCAAAAAGTCAACTGTGACTGCACCTTCCAATGGAAAATCCACACGCACCGATTTTTGCGGCAGATGTAGGCCAACTGGCCCCCGAGGAGTAAGTACGACTGCAGCCGACCACTCGCTAAAAATTATGGCGATTAGCGGAAGGTTCAGTGACCCACCCCTACCCTAAGGTAAGTACCCCCACGGTGGTTATACACACCAAGTAAAATTTGCTGATTCAGCGCGCCCAGCGCCGTGCACTAAGATCGCTCACCTAGCTAGGGGATCGTTCCAGGGACCTTCAGCACAGCTGTGCTGTACGCAAGGTCCGCTGCTTTAGTGGGTGTAGAGAATCATCAACGATATCGCTCGTCTGCAGGCGCCTTATGTCACTGTTCCCGTACGCGTTGATCCTGTATGGAAATGGGAACACCTTCGAGCATGGGTTCCACTTGTGTATTGATCTACTGTATGTCCCTTATATATTTCTTCGTGAGATCCCCTCAGGGGCATAAGATGGGCCATATGGTTAGTTAGGTTCGCCCATCCTATATTATGGGAAGCAGCGCCCCCAGGGGGGGGGGGGTTCTGTAGGTTTACTTAGTCATTAGCTAGCCCTTCGTGACGTCCGTCTTTCGTATCCACTTTGCTTCCATCCTGATTTCATACTCCTATTGATCTTACTTCTATCTGTTCTTCCTCTTCTTTCCCGACTTGCTGTTCCCATGCTCGTTGATCCACCTTCGTCTATGGGTTCCACATTTCTGTCGACATACTTCATGTTCCTTCCTTTTCCTCTCTTGAATAAGGGAGGCTTCAATATCTAATATTATAATAATAAGTGTTTGTTAGACCGCCTTTATAGCAGAGACGGAGGCTTAAACATTTCAATGCAGTAGAACTGCCTAAACAGAGACTCCATTAACAGACAAACCACATGAGACCCGTATACTGTATACAGCGCCATCTGTGGTAAGCCCTTGGGTGAACAGTAGCAATAGCATGCATATGCCTAGTTTAGTAACCAGTAAAATGGTGCAGTGAAGCTCCATTGGTAGCACATTCAGCTGCACAACTTCACGCTTTTCTATGGTGTTAGTTAAAGTATGCGGTACACGAATGCGGAAGAAACAAGCATGATGTAGTACTTGTCATTTTGAAACTGAGACTTCTTCTTGAACTGAGACAATATGTCTGTCTGCGTTTGAGGAGTTCCAATGTGTAGCTAGTGATAAAATCCGAGAAATACGGTACTGTGAAGAACTACGTAAAAAATTAGGTTGTGAAAACTTTAGGGATTCCCTTAACTAAGCAGGACGTGAATTTCAATGTTAAATAATTACATATAATTTACTAGCTACTACACAATAATTATAAACCCCTTCGGACTCTGGAAAGCCGTGCTATCGGTCTTATTGTGTCAGGCAGGCTAAATCGATCTGTTCTAAATGACCTAACTTTATCTCCGTAATTATGGACTGAAGTCGAGCAATTACACGAGCTGCTGCCGTCGCTGAGTTGTGTAGAGACATTGCGTGAGTCGCTTGCTGTTTGTAATAAATTATCATTATGTTATCGGCCATAAAATAATAAGAACGAGCTTGAATATTATTATAAATTAAATAGAGTACTTCGAGCACTGCATGTCGAACTGCACTGTTTTTTTTTTTTTTTTTTTTTTTTTTTTTTGTAACTCCCTGCAGGGAACATAGGATGTGCCATAGGGTTAGTTAGGTTCACTCAACTAAAGTCCCAGCAGCACCCCAAGGAGACCCTGTAGGGCACTTTAGCCTTAGCTTGGCCATCGGAACGTCTGTCTTTCGTGCCCACTTTGCTTGCTTCCATTTTTACACCACTACAAATGGTACTTTATTCTGTTCTTCCTCTACATCTCTGACTTTTGTCCCCGAGCGCGTTGATCCTGTGTAGAAACACCCACGTCCGTGCTTTCCACATTTTATCGATTTACTGCATGTCCCTAATTTCTTCCTCCGTTGATCGCTTTGGCTGTGGAGACGGAGACTTGAACTGTTTAATATAATAAAAGTAACCTGATTCAATTATCTATTTGTATACAGTGCTATTCTTGATATATGCCGAAACCTTTCTACCTCCGCCAAAGAGGTTAAGTTTAGGTCGAGTTTGTCTCTCTCTGTCTGTTTGATTGTTTGTCTGCCTGTCACCAAGATAACTCGAAAAGTTATGGACGGATGTTTGTGAAATATACAGGCATTATTGGGTATGTTAGGAGGAACAAATGATTACATTTTCGTGAAGATCTGTCCAACCGTTGTTTGATGATCTGCCTGTTTCTCTTGGTAGCATAAATCAAAAGGTTGTGGACCGATCTTGATGAAATTTGCAGGAATTGTTGAGGTTGTTACTAGGAGTAAATAACCAAATGTTTGTATTTATCTATTTGTTCGTTTGTTTGTCCTTTAGTTTCTTTTTTTCTTTCTTTCTTTCTTTCTTTCTTTTTTTCTCTTTTTTTCTCTTTTTTTGTTTGTCAGGAACATACATTCATGAAATTTGTAGAAATTATTAGATAATTTAAAAGACACAATTGACCAAATTTAAGTTCGCCCATCTTTTGTTATGGGGAGCAGCGCCCCTATGGGGACCCAGTAGATTACCTTCGCCAGCCATTAGCTAGGCCTTCGGGACGTCTGTCTTTCGTGCCCACTTTGCTTTCTTCCCACTTGTTACTCCTACTGATCTTTCTTTCATCTGTTGTTCCTCTTCTTTCCCGACTTGCTGCTCCCATGCGCGTTGATCCTGTGTGGGAACACCCTCGTGCATGGGTTCCCCGTTTCTCTTAGCATACTATATGTCCCTTGCTCTTTCCTCTGTGATATCGTTTTGCTCGAAAACGGAGGCTTAAACTTCCTAACTTTATTCTTTATTGATCTCTTCTCATACTAAACATTCAAAGCCTATTCACCAATTTAAAAAAAAACTTCGAGAACATTCCTGCTGAAAGCTTCACAGCTTATGAAGCCTATATCATAATATGAAATTAACACTTGCATCTATATAAACTGCACTGTGTTTATGGAAGATATCTGTTGATTCGGTTCCATTCACAAAGTGCACATTAGCTAAATTGACATCAGTGATACAGGTCTACAATATAGTGCGGTACAAGTTAGAAAGTTTTGAATGTAGCCCGAACGACTTTGGTAATACGAATACCGAACCTATGATAAACAATCTATGAGCCACATACACAACAACGCAATATAATATACATGGTTAACGTCATTTGGTCTTATAAAAATTTGATAACAATCATTAGAATGAGAATGACGCTTAAAATCAGTAATACAACGAAATGACACTCTAAATCACAGATGAGTTAAACGTATCACAATGAGTAAAGCTGCTAGGCGTATTACAGTTCATATCACATTAGCCTGTTATTAGTTGTAGTGACGTTCAGGATTGGTATTGTGCCATTACATAATCCTTGTACTTTGCCTTAAAAGAGAATCAGACATAGTTTCTTTCAGGTAATCAGGTATAGTGAATTATAGCATCTTACAACTTGAAACTGTAGCGATCGTATCTCCTGCTCTAATCTAGTAGTTGGATAATTAAGTCTTGGTGTGCGACTTTCATATGCATGTGTAGGCACCAACTCTCGAAAGTACTGCTCGAATAGCTCACCTGCACCTGACACAGCACCATGAAAAAAATTTCATAAGGAAATGGTCGTACACTTCCTGGAGTTTGAAAAGTTTCAGCTCGGTAAACATTGAATTTACAGACATCATCGGCACGTTATTATGGTTTCTTCTGACCAGCAGTATCAACCTTAGTACATCATTCACCGCGACTACAAGCGGTCGAAGTAGCTGGTATGATGAACTTCCCCAGAGTATTATCCCCTGAATTAAATGGGGATAGACTAGCGCATAATATAAAAGGATGAATGATTCAGGTGACATGTACTTCTTGATAGCGTAAATAGCTCCTCTTGCTTTTGTACCTTAGAACAAATATCATTAATATGATGGCAGTACGTCAGTTTGTTGTCGATCGTGATGCCAAGATATTTGAAGGACGTCACCCACTCCAGTTTACTTCCATTAAAGTCTATATCAGGCAAAATGGGAAGTGGACGTGAGGTGAATAGCATCAATTTAGTTTTGGTCGAGTGTGGTGTTAACCTATTCAAACTCAACCATTGTAATAGATCATTTATAAAACTTTTGAGGCGCCCTACTGCCAGCGAAAAGTCTGGATTATTAATCTAGAAGACGGCATTTTCTGCAAACAATATAGTATTTGCCAAGGGAATCAGGCTGATGTCGTTTATATACAGGATGAACAGTAATGGTCCCAGCACAGATCCCTGTGGCACACCAACATCTATACTAGTACTAAAAGATTCAGAATAATTTATGATAACATATTGTTTGCGGTTCGTAAACCGTGAAGTTGTACAGCTGAATGTGCTACCAATGAAGCTTCACTCCACCATTTTACTGGTTACTAAACTACAACTCAGCTCATACTTTTTTTTTAGCAGATACAGCCCTCAGAGAGCATAGGACGGGGCATAGAACGGGCCATAGGACGGGCCATAGGACGCGTCATAGGACGGGTCATAGGCCATAGGGTTTGGTTAGTTAGGTTCAAGCATCCTATAGGCCATAGGGTTTGGTTAGTTAGGTTCGAGCATCCTATGTTATAGGGAGTAGCGACCTCGGGGAGATTTTCTTTTTTTTTTTTTACCTTAGCCATGCATTAGCTAGGCTTTCGGGTCGCATTTCGCGCCCACTTCGATTCCTTCCGTTTCCAAACTTATACTGATGATGCTTTGTTCTACCCTTCCTATTCGTGCATTGGTTCCACGTTTCTATAAACGTACTACATGTCCTTCTCCCTCTCTTGAAGGCTTAAACAGCTAATTTAATAATAGTTGCGGGAGTTACGAATTCAGCGCCGTCCATTTTGACAGCCAGCAAACTCTAGCTTTTAGCATTCTTCACAATCCAGCCAACCCACCTGACTGTCTGAAAAAGATTGTAATGATGACTCAACTCCTTCTGCCTCTCTTTGGGTGGACAGACAAACAAACATACAAAGAGACAAACAGAATACAACCGAGCCGTAAACGAAAACAGTATCACCGCTATCTCATCGCTCGCGGGTGATAATAACTTTCCTGGAGAAGGTAATTGCATACAACAGAACCAAATATTTCCCTTTTTTGTGTCATTAATTTTGAGCTGCACTTTTAAGTTCTCCGTCTGTGTTTCCATTAGACCGTTGTGTGCTGCTCAGACGAATAGAGGGCACTCCTATCCTATGACCATAGTTGAGTTACCCGTGGCAGCGTATCTTTCAGAAGTACATTAGTAGCGAAAGTATGATCACCGCAGCCTTCTTTTATGAAATGCCTTCTCTAAAAATGATGCTGTCCACGTTGCCTCCAAAAATAAAAATCTAAAACATTCATTGCTTCACTGGGCATGGTATACCATACCAATATCGGTAGCTATGATGTGTTCCCAAATTCTCTTTAAATTTTTGTTGCTTCGTTGAATTTTACGTCTCGGTGTTTGGCAATCGCACGCATTGAGGCCGACGCTCATAACATGCCGTCTTTGTGACGGCTGCGTACTCCAGCATAAATACATGTATTAATAAATACAGTGCGTTACCCTTGATTATCCAAACACAATTTTTTTTACTTAATATTTCAAGATGAGTGTCTAACTTTGAAATATCAATATTATCTAAATGTATGGCTATGTTGCCAATGTAAACAACACTTCTAAAATAAATATTTAGCCATTGATTAAGTTTATCATACAAGTTGCTTATGTTAAAGAGTTTTTTACTGTTACCTCAGATTATGCAACAAGATAATAAAAACGTCATAAAGAGGAAATAAATAAAAGTGAAAAAGAATATTGTTATTAAACGTCCACAGCCAAGAAATTATAACCAAAACAATTTAATGAACACTGAAATAAGTGTTCAGTAGTGGTGAACATCAGTTAATTTTGAACATGGCAACCTCCATTTTTCATGATTTTTTAAGGCGCTTATCAACACTTTGTCAGGTTTGATATTTCAGATGGTGGAATAGAATCTGCTGCTGTTTTTACTGCGTTCCACAGGCTTACTTTGCTCGAAAGCTGCCGACCACCTTCATAGACCTTCCTTTTGATCATTGCCCAGAGGTTCTCAATGGGATTTAAATCGGGGCTATTCGCTTGCCAGGTCATAATCCTTTTTGATTTGAATTCTCCATCCGCAAGCCAGTTAGGAGTGTACTGTGCTCGGTGTGAGGGAGCGTTATCGTGCAGAAATACCAATTTGGATCTGCGTGCGATAGTCTGCTCATCAAGCCATGGAATCAAGTTGGCTTCAAGACACTGGCAGTACATTTCTGCATTCAGTTTAACTCCTTCTGCCACTTCAAATGGACCAATAAGAGTGTCACCTACTATCCTGGCCCAAAACATTATACCTCCACCTCCTTGTTGAGCCGTGTTTGTTGAGGTCGGCCATGGAGGACCCATCCAGACGCCCATCCATCTGGACCATCAAGAGTAGCTCTGCATTCGCCAGTAAATATGACATTGGAGAAATCAGTTTTCATGTTCTCCTCAGCCCATTTGACCCTATTTTCTTTATAAGTTTTTGTTAGAAGTGGTCATTTAATTGCCTTTTTCACTTTCCCTATCTTCTACAAAACCTTACATCTAGTCTTTCTGCTTAGTATTGGGGCTGCAGCGTCTTCAAATATCGCCTTCCTTGTAGAAAGTTGTTTTCTAGCCATAGAAACCTTCAAATGTCGCATATCCCGAGCAGTCCATTTCCTCGTAGATGCTCTCTCCGGAGTTTTCCTGTTGACTTTACCTTCAATTGCATAAGCCTTAATTATTCGGTGATCACGCTGTAATTCCTTGGAAACTTCGAGTGTTGTCTTACCAGAAACCATTAACGAGATAACT
This sequence comes from Parhyale hawaiensis, assembly GCA_001587735.2. Lineage (NCBI taxonomy): Eukaryota > Metazoa > Arthropoda > Malacostraca > Amphipoda > Hyalidae > Parhyale > Parhyale hawaiensis. The sequence goes on along the minus strand of LQNS02278080.1, from coordinate 3,810,931 downwards.
TTGATATATTCTTCACTTTTTAAACCGTATTTCTTGCCCATGTTGACTAGAGAGCGATGTTGCATAATCTGGAGTAACAGCAGAACCCCGTGCGATAAGCAAATGTTGTCAAAACGTGGGATTGTTCCGTTTTCTTTTTCTCTAGTTGTTTTATAGTTACAACGTACCTGTGCACTAACTTACTATTCACATTTTAAATGTTTGTCATTTATATGAATAATAAGTAAAAAGTATTTGCATAATCAAAGGTAACGCACTGTATGTAAACACTGAATGTTATTTATTATATACCGTAGGTTGATTATGGCATTTGTTTCCACATAAAGCAAAATATTCAGCTCGCTGTTTAAAGTTACCTAATTTCTAACATTAAATTGATTCCTAAAAGGCAGAAAATTAAACTTAGGTGATACAATACGTCAATGGGATCAAGTTGACTCCCTAATAGTCACTCTGTTTCATTATTAGACACCAAACGGCGCCATGCAAGTTTATACCTAACAACCTAATTCTTTAGTTGGTGATTTCATTAGAAAATATGACTTACTAAAGGCGTGTTCGATTGGGACTTAAACTTAATGTTCTTAGGTTAAATCGAGCGGACAGTTAATTCAGACGGTTCTTTTCGCCACTTTGACTTGAGTTTAAGGCCTTAAACGTTAACGACTTGGGCCGACAACTCAAGTCTGCTCCAGAGGTCGTTTGACTTTTTAAGCTAATACACTTGACCTTACCCAAATGTAAACAACAATGGCGGCATGGAAACAAACTTTTTCCTTTCGGTAAATTAATATCCAAACAAAAGGAAGAATTTTTGCAGTTTTAACCACCTTCAAACAACGATTGTTAAAAAAATATTAGTGCGTTTCTATGACTAAAATAAAAGAAAACTTATTTTAAGATTAACTAAAGTATATTCCTCCGGCAACATATACTCATACCATGGATTGGTAAAAACGATGAAAAACGTATCCGTCACTCACGCGGACCAGTGTAGTGTTTGTTTCCATAGTACCAACCCTGTTTAAAAAATTAGCTGAGCCAGTTCCATACTTCTAACTTATTTTAGGGAACGATATTGTTGCAGCCTGTGAATAAGAAATCTATAAGATTTACTTCCAAGGATGCTTAACTTTTAAATGTTAGGCACGTTGAACAGGTTCTGCTAGTGACATCACAGCTTAGGTTAATACTTTACAGCTTAAATCCTAAAAGCTGCTCGCTTGGGACACGCTTAAATCGGTACGAAAAGTCAAGTCATGTGCGCTTAAATATTCGACAGCGACGTCCCAATCGAAGGCAGGATAACACGAAACTATTTCTTGAGAAGTTGAGAAATATCTGAATATAAACCAACCAAGAGCTGTATCGGGTTGGACATTATGGCTAAATTTTCCGAAGCACGTTTACATTTAACGTAGACGTTTATACAGCCGAGCTCCGGTGGACTCGCTCGCCATTGATCCCTCGCCCCATTGATATACTATCAAGCAGGCTTCAAAGCTCGAATTTCTGCCCGTCTTGTAGTTAATATTGGTATTCCTTTCAGAAATAAACAGTTGGCTGATTCTCGTCTTCGATCGTCTTAGCTTAGCTACTGATATCGGGCCACGCGGCTAAAATTTCAATTCTTTAGTGCACTCGACCAATGTTTATAGCAAGCGGTGTCCATGGAACGTTATTTTTTTGCCAGGTTCCGTCAACTTGTGTGCTCAGTTTAATTTTCCTATGTATAATAAATAAGAGATTGTATACAAATAAAAAAGTAAATAAATAAAGTTCACAAAGTTTTAGCATAATACGAGCTTGAAACCTGCGCAAGTTGTGTGCTCACTTTATTACCCTTATATTTAATAATATAAATTGTATACAAACAACATAGTTAAAGAACAAGCAAGTAAATAAATAAAGTCCACAAAGTTTTAGTATAATATAGATTTTACAAGTTTTATGATGTCCAATTAATTTATCAGCAAGATACATATACTGTTTTTTATCAGCTCGAGATAACCGAAGTGGTATCCATCTCTATCCCCAGTATATCAGTACAACTTCTATGATAAAATGCTATATCATATTAATATTTGTGATATAAAACATGGTTTCAGAATACCTTCGCATAACGTATGGTTGTTAGTAACTATGTTCTGTTCTCCATTCCAGAAGATACAAAACTTAAGGGTCGCTCAGTATTTGAGTTTAGCTGTGCAGTGGTCTGTGAATTTATTAAATGACCTTCCGTCAAAGCCTCTCCTTCCTCAAAGAGTCGCTTCCACTAGACGCGTCACTAAACAGTTTAGGTTTGCATAGCTCCGCTCGATTGGTTGCTTTGAAGTGCGTTACTAAATTGTGTTATAGAAGCACCCTTAACACGTTTTGGCGGGTCATCTCTGTGTAGCTGCCTCCTGCTCTCTCAACAATCGCGTCCTGTGGCCTAGAAATATTTGAAGTCTACAGGAAATTGAATGCGAGTCAAATTCGATTGTGGCCGCGGATCGCCTGCAGCGGNAGATGCTCTCTCCGGAGTTTTCCTGTTGACTTTACCTTCAATTGCATAAGCCTTAATTATTCGGTGATCACGCTGTAATTCCTTGGAAACTTCGAGTGTTGTCTTACCAGAAACCATTAACGAGATCACTTTGATATATTCTTCACTTTTTAAACCGTATTTCTTGCCCATGTTGACTAGAGAGTGATGTTGCATAATCTGGGGTAACAGCAGAACCCCGTGCGATAAGCAGATGTTGTCAAAACGTGGGAAATTGTTCCGTTTTCTTTTTCTCTAGTTGTTTTTATAGTTGCAACGTACCTGTGCACGAACTTACTATTCACATTTTAAATGCTTGCCATTTATTTGAAAAATAAGTAAAAAGTATTTGCATAATCAAAGGTAACGCACTGTATGCAAACACTGAATGTTATTTATTATATATATACCGTAGGTTGATTATGGCATTTGTTTCCACATAAAGCAAATATTCAGCTCGCTGTTTAAAGTTACCTAATTTCTAACATTAAATTGATTCCTAAATGGCAGAAAATTAAACTTAAGTGATACAATACGTCAATGGGATCAAGTTGATTCCCTAATAGTCACTCTGTTTCATTCTTGGACACCAAACGGCGCCATACAAGTTTATACCTAACAACCTAGTTCTTTAGTTGGTGATTTCGTTACAAAATATGACTTACTAAAGGCGTGTTCGATTGGAACATAAACTTAATATTCTTAGCTTAAATCGAACGGACAGTTAATTCAGACCGTTCTTTTCGCCACTTTGACTTGAGGTTAAGGCCTTAAACGTTAACGGCTTGGGCCATTAACGTTTAAGACCTTAAACTAGAAACTATTTCATGAGAAGTTGAGAAATATCCTAATATAAACCAACCAAGAGCTTTATCGGGTTGGACATTATGGCTAAATTTCCCGAAGCACCTTTACATTTAACGTAGACGTTTATACAGCCGAGCTCCTGTGGACTAGCTCGCCATTGATCCCTCGCCCTATTGATATACCATCAAGTAGGCTTCAAAGCTCGAATTTCTGCCCGTCTTGTAGTTAATATTGGTATTCCTTTCAGAAATAAACAGTTGGCTGATTCTCGTCTTCGCTCGTCTTAGCTTAGCTACTGATACTGGGCCACGCGACTAAAATTTCAATGCTTTAGTGCACTCGGCCAATACTTATAGCAAGCGGTGTCAATGGAACGTTATTTTTTGCCAGCAGGTTCCGTCAACTTGTGTGCTCAGTTTAATTTTCCTATGTATAATAAATAAGAGATTGTATGCAAATAAGAAAGTAAATAAAGTTGAAACCTGTGCAAGTGGTGTGCTCACCTTATTACCCTTATATTTAATAATATAAATTGTATACAAACAACATAGTTAAAGAACAAGCAAGTAAATAAATAAAGTCCACAAAGTTTTAGTATTATATAGATTTTACAAGTTTTATGATGTCCATTTAATTTATCAGCAACATACATATACTGTTTTTTATCAGCTCGAGATAACCGAAGTGGTGTCCATCTCTATCCCTAGTATATCAGTACAACTTCTATTATAAAATGCTATATCATATTAATATTTGTCATCTGAAACATAGTTTCAGAATACCTTCGCATAACGTATGGTTGTTAGTAACTAACTTCTGTTCTCCATTCCAGAAGATACAAAACTTAAGGGACGCTCAGTATTCGAGATTAACTGTGCAGTGGTCTGTGAATTTATTAAATGACCTTCCGTCAAAGCCTTTCCTTCCTCAAAGAGTCGCTTCCACTAGACGCGTCACTAAACAGTTTAGGTTTGCATAGCTCCGCTCGATTGGTTGCTTTGAAGTGCGTTACTAAATTGTGTTATAGAAGCTCCCTTAACACGTTTTGGCGGGTCATCTCTGTGTAGCTGCCTCCTGCTCTCTCAACAATCGCGTCCTGTGGCCTAGAAATATTTGAAGTCTACAGGAAATTGAATGCGAGTCAAATTCGATTGTGGCCGCGGATCGCCTGCAGCGGCGGACCAGCCCTGGCTGGTTCGCTTACACCGACCGAGCGCAGCCGTGAACTTCGGCCTTTTAGCGTCCTCTGCAGCGCCGTAAGTTGCACATCCATCCATTATTTTTGTTTTGCCCTAGTCGTCTAATTGCATTTGTTTGTTATGATACTGTGTGGTTGGTATCGAGCGCGTTACGTCTGCCTGTCGACCTTCTATCAAGATCGCATCGTTCTGTTCTCATTATATACGTTTTACATCGTCTTAGGGGAAACTGCGTAACTGAATAGCCTATTTAAGCCTCTTCCGCTGCCTTTCTGTGCAGTCCAATTAATTGCCAATAAGCCCCTCTTAACACGTGATTTCTAATATGCCTCTTTGTTCTGTTTTTTTTTTTCATACGTTACCATTAACCCTGCATTGATACACTTCATAGGATAAGTGTTCCATGCATCACACAGATAATTCTCTGACTTCGGTAACCCAGAAGCTTCAGCCAGCACATTTAGCGGTGAAGACTTTTTCGCAAAGGTTACAACACAAACTGGATCGGGAGAAAGAGCCGTTCAGGTCCGGAGCGTGAGGACGTGAGCGACTAATCGGCCCACGCTCACGCAATAGTTGAATAAGCGCGCTATGGTGCAGCCTGTCGCATGCCTCGGGGCGGCAAGGGGAAAGTGAAACTTTCATGTAACCATGCAAAATATCTCTGTCGAATTTCTCTCCTCAATAGCTGCGACCTTTTCTCTTGTAGCACCGCGCAGAAAAAAAATTAAAGAATTTTGGATTTTTCTATTCTTGTAGCTTCGGTTGCTTTGAAAAGGTGGGATGGGAACTGTCGAGCCTTCCTATTCTTCTCCTGAAACAAAGAGAAGTAAAAAACTTTTACCGATTATCGCCCTGCATGGAAATAGAATGCGAGCTTTCTCTTTTAACGTATCCTGCAAAATCAGATGAGTACGATCGTCGTTAATATATTTTTACTGTCGTTCCCAACAGAAGAGGCAGGTAACCATGTATTGCGGTTAGTCTCTTCGTAAAACGTCTTTTTCAGAAATGTAAAATTAATCAATAAAGAGCAGCACAAAGGGAGAATTGTCTTCTCTCAAGCACCAGACTGGTGCCTGCTATAATAATTTACACTAAGGTGAAATCACTATTCGTACGCCAAGAATTTCTTATTAAGCACATTGTTAAAACCCTGAAGAGAGACTGATTGACAAAATACTTGTGTTAGCATGCATGAAGCAGAAAATGCAGTAAAAAACAGAAAAATTTATCTGTTGAAGAAAGTATAGTCATTTTTGTGTATTTAAGGAAGAAACCTGTATTCGTAGAATTCAATACGGATGCATAATCATTAGTCGATACTTATTAACATACCTCGTATCTCCTTCACAGCGCTTTTTTACCGACGCATAGAAATTTTATTAATGATTTACGTGTCTACGAATTTTATTCATATTTTCTTTACATTGTTCCTTAGTTACAAAATCAGTGGGTATTAGATGGATAAAATTAGGATATCCTTGATACGGTTTCGTGAGGGAACAACAGGAGACAGTTTGAATTTTTTAAAGCAGCTACATCACCGCGATTTTTAGGTAGAACATTTGTTGTTTGACTTGGAAGAGTTGGAACGTACTTTCATCCTTCATCTGCATGACACGGGTCCGCGGGCGTTATAATTGAGGAACAATGCTTACATTCTGTAGAATTTCCACAGGTTCGTCCTGTATAAGATAGGGGAAAATTAGGATGGAACGGGTCTGAGATATCACTGAAGAGCATTGCTTTTGTTGGGTGTAATCTCCTGTAATTTCCACAGCTTCCAGCCACGTATCCTATATACACAATAACACAGCTTCAGCCGATGAAAATTTTTACATTCAAGCGAAAAGCTGTTGCGTCAGCGGAAGAAAGCAAGTTGAAAGAAATACTAGCTACATCAGCTGCGCCCAGAAAAATATCTTCCCCATTGGTTCGTTGATCATCAACTGAGTATTTGTGTAGTTTACTGTGAACAAATAAAGTTTTGATGTAGTGAGAAAGTAAAAATCAAAATCCATGAGAGTGTTGCGAGAAGCTGTAGATATCATTGCTGGGAATGCAGTGTTGACTGAGCGAGGTGCGCATGCAGTTTTAGGGTTAAGGCCCTTAGGAGTATATCCTGGCTGGCGCTACCCTGCCAGACTACTGTAGATGTGGTCCTCACGACCCCAGAGGCCGTCCCAAGTGCTTTCTCCGCAAGTGATGTTGCAGCAGGCAGCAGTTCCAGCTGCGCGGGTTTGTTTGAAGGTTAGGTAGGCTCTCTATATTTCTACTTCTGTTGCTCAGCTGCACCGCCGAGTGGAGGAAAGTGGCCCATTCTATGGGATTCCTACCTGCTCCCGTGTAGGGAGCCACGAAAGTGTCCCTCCGCACAACTGTTTCTGTTTTCCTATATTTTTGTCATTATTCTCTTCGAGGTGCTTGGCGCCTGATTTTCCCCCCAGTAGTAGCGCACTCCGCCAATTGAAATTCTGGTAGGAATGTCGAGATAAAATATTTATAAGGTGATGTGACATAATAAACTGAGTCTCACTGCTTGGATCACATCGTATGACGTAGGTGCGGGGGTAATACAAAGAAAATTATAATTTAATTTATTATGGTTACGATTTTTACTTTGGCCATCTTCTGCAACTGGTCTAATTTTTCGCGTATCTTTTCCCATGAGAACACGATAGAATCGCCTAACCCCCCAAACCTGGCTTATCTTTCGCCTTTCTATTTGTCATGATACAAATCCATTAATAAATTCATAAATTGATAATTCAGATACAAATTCATAACCATACAAATCTTTGAACATATGTGCATTTATGCAAACACAAGATGGTATCCATTATATTGTCTTTGACTATGTAATATATGCAACAGGCAAATGGATACGACGACCCCAGTGCAATGCCCAGCTGCGTTTCACACTTGGCCAGGTGTCACGCGCAATCTAGTGCAGCCTTTTCGAGCCCAGCATCGGCGTTCACATTTTGAAATCCGGCGTGGCTTTCCCCTGGAGTTTCTTACTGCATTAGTTGAGCAATAAATTCATAGCTTTGGCGCCAGAGACTCCCTGGAGCTGAAGCCCCCGACGCACCAGGTTGCTGCAATATATTGGTGCGATGTTTTATAATGCATCTTATATTTCATCAAAATTTATAGTGGCAGAGTGCAGCGCCAAAAATTGTCTCTGACATAAAAAGCACATGTTACCGGCAGCGATGTAGCTAGAAAAGAAGGGCGTCATGGAACCGTCACCGATCTGGTTAGTTTTCTAATATTACCCGTTGTTGTATCATTCGAATAGTTCTGTAGTCTTGTTTACAAGAGCCAGTTGTATTTAAAAAATAATGCACTTTATTATGCGTGCACATGTTGCGCATGAGCTGTCAGTGTAAAATAGAATGCAGTGCAATTGTATATAAACAACTCTTTTATCATCAGTATTGTGTGACAAATTTTTCAAAGTTCTGTCCGTGCCTATTTTCTTTAAAGGCTCTGTGTATTTTGGTATCATAATGTTATGGAGGAAATATCTGATAGGATAAATTATTTATAGTTACATTGTCAGCCCCAGAAGGTGGTTCCATGCTATGGGGTTAGACTAGTTAAATTTTATGTTAGGAATTTTTAGTTCCAGGTGCCTACCTGTTAAGTACATATATCGAACACCTGCAACTAAAAATTTTGAACCTAAGTGAAAAAAAATGCATAAAGTGAGGTGACCCCTAAAACTGGCTTCCTGTATACACCCGACACAGCTACGAAGCAGCGGCACTGAGAGGGGGGAGCCAAGGAGGGACAGTAGTCCCAGGCATCCAGAGGCATTAATTATACATCCAATTAACTATAGCTGTACCTCTATAAATAGGCTAAACGGCAGATTGGGCGTAGCCTCTCCCTGTCTTTTCAGTTTTTTAAGTGAACATGCTAGGCTGTTGCCTGAGGACCCACAAGAAAGTTAGAGGGCCCGTTCTTATTAAGTTCTTTACTGCATGTATTTCGATATTGTAATAATTATCCAGCAACAGCGTGTACAGTTGCTTCACTAATTACAAATTCAAATTACTTACAAAATATTATCGTTCTTGATACACACCGACAGTGAACAAGTCAATACTAAAGCAATTCTCTGTGATAAATGTAGCAAATGCTTCCTAAATTAAAAACAATCAAAATAATTCCTTACGGATTTTCTTGGAAACTACTAATAAAATTAGCATGTGTTCAACGCAAGCGACAGAAAACAGTTTCTTTCTGTGGGTACAACCTGCCCTGTTTTCTCTCGTAGGTTATCGGAAAAGCTAAACAAAATAAAAGGCTTTTAGGCTTTAATTTATATTCATTCAAATCATAACATCTATAAACTGTATATCAGCGTTACAAATATCAGAACTGGAGTT
>LQNS02278080.1:3781745-3792640 GCA_001587735.2 Parhyale hawaiensis | reverse complement strand
ATTGGCATATTGAAGCTTATAGAAAATGGCACGGATATTATGTATGCATAGAGGGATAATTAATTAATTACTTGAAACTAATATGCAAATGACCGGCTCCTGGCCTTAATACTAATCTCGGTATACGTGCAGGACTTCCAAAAATACAGAGAAACCAATATTTACTAACACAAACATTATTTGAACACAAGGCTACGCAAAAATTACACTATGCCATGAAAAAATAATTTTGAAGTACAAAGTTTATATTATTTATGAACTTGGTGGAATATATTGTTCTCTGATAGGTGACTCATTATATCACTGTTTGTAAAACTACTCTTGTTTGTGGCAAAGACAAAATGTAATTTGCTTCTCATTACAATACTTCACTCCAATCGCCATACTTGTGTAAATATCTTATTGACTTCGGTTTTAGGAATAAACACAGGTTTGATAATATTACTGGTTATAACCGATGAAATAGACGGTGCCAAGTAATTACGTGCCCAAATACATACAAAAGCATATCTTTGACGGCGCACAGTCAGGCCTGCCTGCAAATCGCTCAGCCAAAAATTTTGTGAGTGGAGCGTCAAGGTTTAATGTAGTCTATGGCTGGATATAAGAAATTTCTACCATAGAATCTCGACAAAATTCGCTAACGCCGTAGATATTCCATTCAGCCCATTTACACAGCATGCTGGGCGGATCCATCAGTGGCCAGCAGGCCACGCCCCCACCATTAAGAATGAAGCATAATGCTATATTTGATACGAAATATCTGCGTTTGCCACTGGATGCTACATTTGCCGCCGCCCCTCCCCCTCTCGCCGCCATGAACCTGGGTTGAAATCGCCTTTGACAGTATGCATGTGCATAAGCAGCTTGCCACATCAGTGGCACACTAAATGGGAAACATTCAACTTTTTCGCCAAACTATGTCGATAAAACCGTTTCAGTTCTTCAGCAAGCAACTCATATACTTGGGCAAGCAAATTGCGAGGTACCTCATGATTACTGTGAACAATGCAAAGCATCATTCAAAATGATGCCTGCAACAAAGTATCATTATCGCCTCTGTCAACAGTAGTGAACAACTCGTGCCGACGCAGGCAGGCCCGTTACTGAGTACTTTATCACTAACACAAACAGCGGCAATTAATTCTCTATGTCCACACTGCGCTTCGTTAGCTTCAGCGCCGCTAATGCGGCACGAAATTCGTCGATTTTAATGAAGCCTTCATCTAATGCTCCCCTCTCACTTTATGGGACTTAACGCAGCGATGAAGCTCCAGATTTCTTCCGTTGCGAACGACGCGACTTAGGAGATTCAGACCTATCAGCGATGAGCACGTTCCACTGAGGTCGTAATCCCTGGCCAAACCCTTGGACGGCTCATAAACAGTTTTATTTCATTGAGTGATGGCAACTTCCTTAAAACTTTAGTCGTTTTGGTCGTCCGAACGTTGCAGGAAAGTTACTTGGACACCTTCAGTGCCTCTTCAGCAACTGCAGAATAGGCCATAGAGTTTAGTTAGTTAGGTTTACCTAAACTTTGTTAAAAGCAGTCAGGACTGCCCCGTAAGGAATTTCTCTGTTGCCTGAAGCTCACATTTTTGGCATCTTTTTGTGGCCACCCTGTGGATGATTCCGAATTATTCACTCGTTTCTTTGACCAGATTTCGACGTGATTATGATAGCCATCAGGAATGATTGTTTCGTTATTGCGATCGCTACATGATTTTCCTCCATACAGAAATCAATGGTGATTACAGAATGATTCTAGCCGTTGGGCGAGCAAGCAATCAAAACGTTGAATACAGATTCGTAATACAGTCGTTTCCGCTTAATCCGTCCTCATCGGGACCCGCGAATTTGGCCACTATATCCGACTGGTCGTAATAAGCGATGTCAGCAACTATAGGAAAATCTGTTCTAAAAAGTTGACTAATAAGCAAACGTTTTCGGTTAAAGTTATTTTTTCTCTTGAATATAATTACGGAGGTAAATCGGCAATATAAATAATTTGCGGTCATGGGATAGGAAGACACTTTCTAAGTCAAAGTCGGAATGGCTTGGTGAAATAGAGCCAACGCTAAATTTGTTGATATGTAGGCCGTCATGTCACGTTGCTTTTGCTACTGCAAGTGTCACTAGCCGCGATTTGCGTGACTCTTTCAATGAGAGGTGAAGCAAAACTCAAGGTGTAAAATTATGCTGTTTACAAGGAAGTTACTTTCGTATTTGGACAGCGTCGAAACACAACAGTTTGGACCGACCGGGCCAAAACAGGGGAATATACATATATATATATATATGTTTGGTTAAAAACAATACCGAATTTGGGTTTACTATATCTTTAAGTTTTTCCATCGATACTTCTATCTTCGGTAAGGTGAAATATTTGTCCAGGGTTGAATGTGTCGTACTGGTCTTGCTGCTGTTCAGGGACATCTTCCATTGTTGTGTCTTGTAGAGCTTTCTGCGACGCGTTTCAACCAAGCATTGGTCATCTTCAGGCAGTTGCCAGGATTGTGATTGCGCTGAGTGGCTGAGATAAAATCTGAATTCTTGGAGATTATTGGCATATAGAAGTAGATTATGGAGCGCAAGCAGACTGGTGGACTCATAGGCGATTGGTTGATGGGCTATGGTTGCTGACCTACTGATCGGTGGTGCAGCCGCTGATTAGGAGGAGCAGGCTTTGGATTAGGAGGAGCAGGCTTTGGATTAGGAGGGACTCGGTTATTTGTAGGCGCTGGTGGTCTTTCTGCTGCTGTAGTATTTTCGTGCCTATAACAAGCATTTCGCGGGTCAGGCTTGCGTTGTGGTGCTGCTGGGTGTGCGTTTTGGGGGCTCATGAGTTCAGATGTAGCGTTAACCGTCGGGATAACGTGGTGGTGTTTATGCCTATGTATGAAGACTTCTGGAGCCTACAGTCTCCAGTTGAACAGGTATATTCATACACGACATTGGTGCGTTTGAGGTCCGGTTTCACTACATTCGGGTTGTTGCGCATTACTAGTGAGCTGATGGATGGGGTAATGCGCAACAACCCGAATACAATGAAACTGGACCTCAAACGCACCAATGTCGTGTATGAATATACCTGTTCAACTGGAGACTGTAGGCTCCAGAAGTCTTCATACATAGGCATGAACTCCACCACGTTATCCCGACGGTTAACGCTACATCTGAACTCAGGAGCCCCCAAAACTCACACCCAGCAGCACCACAACGCAAGCTTGACCCGCGAAATGCTTGTTATAGGCACGAAAATACTACAGCAGCAGAAAGACCACCAGCGCCTACAAATACCCGAGTCTCTCCTAATCCGAAGCCTGCAGCCTATTATCAATGGTCAAACCACTGGAACACACCGGTTATTACAGCTACACGGAGAATTCAGCGCATGAATCAGCGGCTGCACCACCGATCAGTTTGGTCAGCAACCATAGCCCATCAACCAATCACCTAAGAGTCCACCAGTCTGCTTGCGCTCCATAATCTACATCTATATGCCAATAATCTCCAAGAATTCAGATTTTATCTCAGCCACTCAGCGCAATCACCATTCTGTCAACTGCCTGAAGATAACCAATGCTTGGTTGAAACGCGTCGCAGAAAGCTCTACAAGACACAACAATGGAAGATGCTACTGAACAGCAGCAAGACCAGTACGAAACATTCAACACTGGACAACTGTTTCACCTTACCGAAGATAGAAGCATCGTTTTTAAGCTAAGGCAGTTGGAAAAACTTAATAAAGATATAGTAAACCTACAATTCGGCACTGTTTTTAACCAAACTTGGATATGAGAGAGGCTGCTACCGAACTTTTCTAAAATATATATATATATATCGTTTTCCCGTTCCTGTTGCTTCATTCCTCCTTCCTTCTACTGAGATTGTGTTGGTTTTGTTTTCACTTTCTATGAAGCCAGGAAATTTGCGTTGGGGGCTGAAGAGGGCCGTTGTAATATGTGGAAGGGCTTCATGATATATACAAACATGTATGATGGTTAAATTGTAACAATATTAAAAGCTAAAAGGGGGCTTGGTTGATTATTGGAGGCTTAAGCGGTCTTGCATTCATAACGTCGCTATTAATTCTTTCCCCTGCAGTAATTTACCTTCACACCATCGTCCCCTCTACTACATGTCTCTGCTTCCTGTCCCACGCGCTTGTTCTTCCCTGTTCGCTCGTTACCTGCATGGCTCGTCTTCCCACGTCCCGCCTGCATTTTATTGTCTCATCTGCTCTTAACCTCACTTGTGACCAGGCAGGAGTAAACTAATGCACATATGATATTAGGTGTATATAACAATATTTGCCCGAGTGTGTCTAACTTATGTCCCATGAATAATGACAGCGAGCGCCAACCCCACGGGTCACGCTCGCCGTGCGCTCCCGATGAATGTAGTACTTTTCTGTGTCTCGGACTACACGAGTTTAATCCCGGGGTTACACTACGCTGGTGCATTCTCAATTTATGAGTGGACGTTCAACTCACACGTCGTTCAACTTTAATACTTTTCAGTGGTATCTTTGATACCAGCTCTCAATGTCTACTAGGGACGACGAGGGGGCTGAACATCTGCTCATTAAGTTGAGCGCGCAATAGCATAATGTGGCCCCGACCAATTTTATTTTTTACTTATAACGAAAACTTTGCAATATTGCGAGCACGATTGTAGCCAAGCTAATAGCCCTGAGGCCTGCTACTGTGTATTCACTTATCCATGCAAGATTTGTAAACCTCCGTGTGCTTTGGGTCTTACCTTTGATTTTCATATGAAACAACGATTATTTAAGGGCGAGTTCACACGTTATTCGTATCAACGCGCTCCTCGTCCACTCGTCCGAATGCGTTACTGTACCACAGCAGCAGCAGCAGGAGGAAAGTGGGCTGTGTTCTCAGTTCAATTGCTCTCGAATTTGAGGAGATTTCCGTAACTTGCCAAACGACACTTGCAGAGGAAACTGATTTGAAAGTTAACGTATTAATATTTTTTGTAGCGTACAAAAAGTTATGCTGACAACGACGCTACAAAACATTCTGATGAGTGGATGAATGACGGCGCTGAGATGAATGACGTGTGAACTCTGCCTAAGACAATAGCGGATAGTGCACATGGAAAAAAATGCGTATAATCATCTACTGCAACTAAGAGCACTTGCAGAATTTGAAATTTGATTAAAATACAATATAACGTAGGTGCATTTCAAATAAATAAAATTTATAATTAAATAATGCTCTTCATAAGCAAAGTTGCAACTGTAACGGGTTGGTTTATATAGTGTTCTCTGTACGTCGATATTCATTCACTCATCGAATTATGTTTCAAGCTTTTCTCCTGCGTAAACTTACATGACACCACGAAGTATGTGGTTTGTTCATACTCTCCCTATACAGTTTAGCGCATGCAGACGGGTCTCGATCATATTCAATTCTTCAGATGGGACGCAATTGTTGGAATGCTGTTGCCGCGGTACTCTCAAGTGTGCACGTATTCGGTACATGTGTATGGGAAGTGTGTGCGTGAAGTAATACCGTTGCCACACGCTATAAAACGAGTATCGGAGTTTGCGCGCCAAATCGACGTCTAAAAACATGCACACTCTCGCTTTTGCTTTTGCACAAAATTCTGGGATGGAGCATGCAGCATTTATGCGCTCGATACGCTGGTCAAACGCATGAAATTTTGTAAACAAACCGCCGCCACAGATATCTACCGTCGTTCAGTTCGCTTTCGGAGAAGTAATGGTTGATTATTGTTAGGATATATTTCATCATAGAATTAGACTTAACATTACTTTTGAAGGCATTGGGTAGCATCTTTTATATTGTTCTGCTTGTTAGACTTATTTTTGTCATGGTGTTCGGCCCGTAGCCACGACAACGTCGTTTCATATGAACAGAACTCGACATCTGTTGACCATCGGACCATTCTCACGTGTGAATAGGGAGGTGCTTTTTTGCGCAGAAAAAAAAAAAGTTGCGCGTTTGCGAGAATTTTCTCAGCTTTTGGCTAGCGTGTGTCACAATCATCAGAAATCTTTTGTAAATTTGAATAGTTGCATATATAGAATGAGAACGGAAACCATGCATTTAATAACTTCGAAGGTTAGTTTATTCTATTTATATGTTTTTTTAATTCTCCGTAAACAGCGCACACAGGGCTGTAGCCAGACTTTGAGTGCGAGGAGAGTTACAAACATTTTTCCCAGTCTTCCGACAGCCTCAGTATGCAAACCGATTTTAATAGAAAACATGTTACACATGCTCAGTGGCATTGCATTCAGTCACCGTTCTCCTGACATGTTCACATCCAGTATGTGATATGAAATTGTTTTAGAAGTGGAAAATTGCACATGTCAACTCAGTACATAATAATTTTTGCGCGATGATAATAATTATATGATTAATAAATTTGTATGTTTATAATTATCCGGCTGTGCCTAATAACTAATGTCATGAAGTGTCAGACATCTTGCAGTATGCAAGTATTATTTCATCTGACCTTGTGCCACAGCACCATATGTCCAATAAATAATATTAAACTATTAGGACCCAAAGGCGTTACAGACACCCAAACCCCCCTCTGGCTACAGCACTTACAAAGCAACGGATATTTCGCACGTATTTATAACCTTGAAAACATAACTGCTTCAACCAAAATATTAACTGCCATGTAAACCTTGAAGTCCATTGGGCTAACAAGCGCCACTAGCAAAAGTTTTAGCTATCTCTACGAATTTGAAGTGAATTAAAATGCAAACTGTTCTGTACTTTTCTCGTCATAGAGACGGGTACTGTGTATTCGGACAGAAATATTCTTTTTTATCTCTGATATCGCAAGTAAAAACTCCACCATTTGCTATAAACATTTCAGAAAATGGTGGAGTCACATCGGCTGGAGAGAATATTCGATTTCATCGTCAAAGTTGGTTAAGAGATTCTAACTTATGTCAGAGACTGAATCATTTGTCAGCACTGCGGATAGTTTTCTGTAAAATTATTGTTCGACAGACGATAATTGTTCGTCGTCTCCGATGGCTGCTAACCCCAACTCCAGTAATTACTTAATAACTCAGAGGTTCTATTTTTGTGATAAGCAGTCTTTGCTGCGATATTTTTATGTTTCATAAGAACATAGCTAATACTGATCACAGTAAGCCTTAACTGTACCTATATATCTTGCACGCCGATGGTCGATCGGTAATGGACTCCAAAGTTAAACGAGTCAATTGTTTAGTTGCTCTCGTAGCTGAGAGTAGAATTGTTAGTACAATACCTTTGCTTGTTATTGGGGCTCTCAGTCCTTTCTTACCTGAATTAAAATCCCTTTTCACTGGTATGGCACTGTTTTAATTTACTCGAAAGCTTTGATGCTGAATATCGGCAGCACGTGTATTCCGCATCGTCCTTCTCGCAGGAGGGACGACATGGTAAGATTGGCTCTCTCTGGTGCATGGCAACTTGCCTTCCATGGAAGAATCAAGCAATCATTACTGTGTGCTACTTTTTTACTTATGTGCAATTTCTACTCTCAACTACCCTTGCTCTCTGTGTTGTTGTACCTATTGACCCTCTTGCTGGCATTAGGTGTAAAAAGACACATATGAATAGCTGCTGATGCCATGACTATCCCACCAACATCAATTCTTAAAACCGGCCTCATCTCAACAGTCTGCGGGGTAAATTCGATGGGGATTGCATATCTGGTATATACCGTGTTAATTTTTATTGCTGCACTGATCTCTGGGAGACTTTCTATCTTTGAATCCGTCCATTGGAGTTCTAGGAGCCCTTGTGTTGCTCGGTGCAGCGACTAGGTAAACAAGAAATCGACATAGATACTCACATCGAGGTCCTCGCTCATCATCACCATCGAGCGGTTGCCCAGAGGCAGCTGGATATTCTTTGACTTGCTGGGGACGAGAGGCTGTAGCAGCGGATGGCTGAGGGGGAGGTGGGGGCCTTTGTACCAAATTGATATTAGAAGACGCAGCTCTGAGTCCTGTTTTTGGGACTGATGAATTAAACAGTGACCAATTGTTACCAAAGCGTGTCATGTAATCAAGTGACTGGTGGGCATTGCCCCGAGACGAAGTCGATGTAGTGGGGCTGTCCGATGAGAACAAACTGAAGTATCGCCTCTGCACGGGCGCAGGGGTAGTTGTAGACGAACTATGAGGTGGCTGTTGTCCGGGAGGTATAGTGGGGCTCGGTTTATAGAACAAGTACGCTTTAGTTTGCCGTTCATTCCTTTCCGTCGTAACTTTGGGATTCGTATTTTCAACTGTTAACTTTGTCGTCGACAACTTGGGCTGCACAAGAGCGGATGCATTCAAGTTGGATGAGGTCACCACGTCGCTTGCCCATCTTGACAGGTAGTAGGATGGATCTCGAGCGTGGCAGATCACCGAAAAAACTAGAACCAGTTGCGGAATTACGAAATAAGAAACCATTTTGACTGAAGTGTTTCGTTTGACAACAACGCGACGATTCTGGGTTTCTTTTTAACCAGTGATTCGATTCGTATCTATTATTAATTAATACTCGAGCGGTCCACAACACTAAGAAATGAACTCGTATCGGATGCGTCCCATGACCACCTAACTACAATGGACCTCAGGAGCACAGTTCCCTGACTCACGGCTGAAGTGTCACTGAGGGTGAAAGTGAGGCGAGAACATCCATGCAGATCACGGGGAGCGTTGGGAGCGCTATCGTGTGATCTCGTTACTGCAATAGCAAAGCACCGATCGTAATTGTGGCCTTTGATTCACTTGACGCTTAGCAGAGGCGGCGTAGTGGAACGGCGGAACCGTTGTGCAGGGTGGTATGTGCATCGTCAGGTGACGCTTGCGTCAGTCAACCTGTGTTAGCCGGAAAAAAGCAGATGCAATTAATCAGCGCTGAACGTTTTGAATTTATAGTCCGAGATTCCACAATCGTGAAATATCGACATTTATTTTTTCAGTACTGTAATTGATTCCGCAAATGGAACACAGAATCATTTTGTAATTATTCCGCGATCCAAATATTTCGTTTGGAAACCTTTTTTTTTTTTTCATTTTTGCTGCAATTGTCCACGAGAAACTTACTTCCGAAATCAGTTTAACTTAACGCATAA
Source organism: Parhyale hawaiensis (assembly GCA_001587735.2). Taxonomy (NCBI): domain Eukaryota; kingdom Metazoa; phylum Arthropoda; class Malacostraca; order Amphipoda; family Hyalidae; genus Parhyale; species Parhyale hawaiensis. Next base: position 3,783,514 of record LQNS02278080.1, on the reverse strand, counting down.
TCACTACATAGTTACTCAACTAATCACACCAATATTTTCGATTACGCGTAAGCCAAATAGTTACCACTCCTACCCAATGTCAGTTGGCAGGTTGCGCTGTCCGCCAGGTCACATCTCGGAATCGATGTGACTGATAATATTTTGGTATGTGAGGCGCTGTGGACAAAGCAGCGGTGTGAGATGTCTGTTGGGGCACCCGCAAACATCAGAGCCTTAATGTCTTGGGCTCGCACAATAACTAGTGAATGGTGGATAGTTTGTAGAGAGACTTTTATCAATATGTTAAGTGTTTACAGATATTTTTTCTCTCTATTGTCCAATTAATGCTTTGCCTTTGGTGCTCAATTAGTACTTCATAGGTTGAAGATAAATCCCTCTAGAGCCGAGGCTAAATAGGCATTATTTAAAAATGTGGCTTAATAATGCAATCTTTTACTCTTTCGGAGATAAAATTCGCATTCGATTGCCCGCTGCAGAATAGCAGAATTTTAAGTTAAACGAATAAATAGAGTCCGTGGCCGTGGAACACCAAAACTTCGTTCGCAGAACAGCGATCGCGCACCGCCTACTGTATAATACTAACGTGTGGTCAGCGCTGAATATGACAATGATGATTTTGTCCTCTCAGTCTTGTGTGGATGATGCTGTCCTCGTGCCTCAGAAGCATTCAGAACCCTGCAGTTTGATATTTTCTTAATCCTAACTTAGGGATAAAGTAGTAGATGAACATATATAATCGCGGACAAAATTTAGTAACGGACAGAGAGAGCAGTGGTAGTTTGGCTTGACTACTGCAGTGTCTCTTGAACGTCTTTTGAATTGTTAATTAACGTTTCCTCTTTTTGGCCTCGTACTGACATACCTCCAAGTACCGTTATCACGTAGTTTTTACTGAAATTCACAGTTTCTATCTCTGAAACTTCTGATGTTATCAACAGTAGGGAGTACAAAAGCTAAGGTAAATTTTGTTAAATTTTTTAAATAAGTAAGCTGATCAGTTATTTTTGCTAGTAATAAGTGTTTCTAATTTGAATCGGTGATGAAATTTTTACGCCAGTTTATTTCTTTATTTTTTTCATAGTGGCGATCTATGTTCTCTTCTTCCTCTTTGTTTCTGGCTTGCTGTTCACATGCACGTTGAGCCACTGTGGGAACACCCTCGTGCATGGTTTCCACCTACTATATATAAGTTTTTAATTTCTCGCTGAATTGTCTGTTGCACAATCAAGGAGGCTTCACCCCTCAAAGCATCTTTTTCAGTGCTGTTCAATTTGAATCCATTTTTTTAAAGTACGCAGTACCCAATAGATTTCAGTCAACATATGCATGCACTGAACAACTTAATTATAAACGTATGATGACTTAGGTATAGCTCGCGTCGTCGTATGTAGTTCAAATTGTAGTGTAGATAATGAGAGTGAATGCGCCCAGTGATCCTTATAATTTAAGAATTAGAGGAGCTATCTCGGTTTATTCTCGAGACGCAAGTTGACTGGTTAACAAAATTCTTGAGTCAATCTTGTACATGAGTAAATCACTCACTAATTTAGTTTAGTCCTTGCAAGAACTGAGTCTTAGCTCCGAATAGGTTAACCCAATAAAAGGTGTTTACTATTTCGTTACAAATTTACCTACTTATTACAACGAACCTTTTCAACGAGTAGAGCAGGTCGCGTTTGAAGATTAGCTGTCGCCGGGCCGTTCTCTGCGAGAGTCGTGGTAATATCTTTTAAAGAACAGAGTTGTTGGTTCAGCTGGGAAGCATGTAT
>LQNS02278080.1:3759441-3779515 GCA_001587735.2 Parhyale hawaiensis | reverse complement strand
AAATATAGAGACAATTGAATGATATGTGCCCAATAAGCAGTACTGCTTTTAAGGGATTGTTTTTAATTTGTGTTCTGCGTTCTTGTAATATTGTAGATTTGTACTTGTAGCAATTGAAAACAAACAACAATATCAGTAACAGTGGAAATGAGGCGCATATTTTACACTAAAGTGTGAAGTATATCTCTAGGAGAAACTGGACCTTGAGGGTATTAACCCTCCTCAAACCCACGTAAATAAAAAGAAAATAGAGTATATTATAATATAATTTTCCATTTAAAACTGAGGTGCAGTACCTAATGTTACAATAAGCATGGAGTGCATTATATAATGACAGGGCAGTTTAACTTTTTATAACGAAGAATGGGAGTACAGTATAACTGTGACACTATAAGTAACTATACTATATTTGGACAATTTTCATGTTTCCTGTAGTTTTTCTCTCGTTTATAAGAAAATATTTCATGGGATTACCTTAAGACGACATATACCGGGTGTTCCTAAATTATTTTCTTAAAATGAAACTATAGGTTCCTTACAATGAAATAACCATATTTTACTCTATCGATGCGTATCCGAAAACGCCTACTTTTAAAGGTACGTTGACTTAAAGTTCAGTAGTGCAATTCACTTAATTGGGGGACTACTGCCTTTTACAACGAAGATAAAGATACACACCGGTTATTTGTTGACATTGATCACTCTAATCTGTACCGTACCTGATTTCAGACGACCATGAACCAACTACCGTCCGAAGAAGAACTGATCGGTAGGATCGTTGACGGCTGTGAGAGGATTTTTGAAACTCCAGGCATTTTTGAACGGGTTCGGCAATCACTACGTCGGCGCCTTCGGGCATGCATTGCTACTGATGGGAAGAATTTTGAACAATTTCTGTAACTATGTACATATGAACTCCTGTTTTCCTCAAAATAAACATAGTCTGACAGTGATAAACATTCTCCGATCCTGGGCTAGGTTTAACTTTAACTTAACGTGCCTTTAAAAAGTAGACATTTCCGGACATGCATCGATAGAGTAAAATATGGCTATTTTATCGTAAGGAACCTATAGTTTCATTTTGTGGAAAGAATTTAGGAGCACCCGGTATATGGTGCGTGGGTGCAGGCTCCAGCACAGGCTGTAACGCACACACAGGCGCACTCTTGTTCATATCGTGTACGCAATAGGTGGTTGCATTTCTTTCCTGTATTTTAAACTATAGAATGTTATGAAGTCCTCCTAAGTTTACTTGAACACTGATTCTCGCCTGTTCTGAACTCGTATCGATGCCATCAATGTTGCGCAGCTTTGATTGCCTAGTTTCCTTACTGCANCAACGAACCTTTTCAACGAGTAGAGCAGGTCGCGTTTGAAGATTAGCTGTCGCCGGGCCGTTCTCTGCGAGAGTCGTGGTAATATCTTTTAAAGAACAGAGTTGTTGGTTCAGCTGGGAAGCATGTATAAGCTCCTTTCCAAATCCGAAGCTATGGTCATTGGAAACTATTAACTTTAGGTTATGAACCCTGGCAAGCCCCAACTCAATTTTCGGCCGCCGCAGAAGCCGATTTTCAATTTATCTTTCGATCAAGTTACCAAGATATCTGTTATCGTGAATGACTGCCCAAAGGGCCAAAAGATCCTGTGCTACTTTCGTGGAAAATGATAAAGGATTTAAGAGTGAGGCACGTAACGGTGAACACCAACTGTCCTCATCTGAGAAATAAGCATACGTCAAAAACGGGGACTATATAATTATTTCACACAAATAATTGGAGCAAATGATGATCTTACAAGCAAAATGAGAAAGAAGCAGAACTTAATATCAGTAACAGGGGAAATGAGGCGCATATTTTACACTAAAGTGTGAAGTATATCTCTAGGAGAAACTGGACCCTGATGGTATTAACCCTCCTCAAAGCCACGTAAAGAAAATGGAACTATAGAGTATACATAATTTTCCATTTAAAACTGAGGTGCAGTACCTAATGTTACAATAAGCATGGAGTGCATTATATAATGACAGTGCAGTTTAACCTTTTATAACGAAGAATGGGAGTACAGTATAACTGTGACACTATAAATAACTATACTACACTCTGCTCCATAAGCTGAGATTAATAGATATTGGTGGTTCAGTTCTTGCGGTAATTAGTCAATTTTTATCTGACAGACGTCAATGTGTTGTTGTTATTGGGAAGAGGAGTGAGTTTTTGGATTTGGTTCTGGTGTCCCACAGGGTAGTGTTCTGGGCCCTTCGTTGTGTATTGTACATACGGCGGATCTGTTTCGTCTTGTTAATAATTTACTTGTTGGTTACGCTGATGATGTTACTCTGCTGGCTGTTTGCGATAAGCCAAGTGATAGATTAGAGGTTTCAGAATGTATTCAGCATGATTTGGAAATTATTTTTTCCTGGTGCTCTAGGTGGAGGATGAGGCTAAATGTGGGCAAGACTAAGACCATGCTCGTCAGGTCCAGCGCATGTCACCCTGGAGGAAAAGGACGTGAGTACGACCTACCACATAGTGAAGGACACCAACTACTGAACCATTAGAACCCAGTTAATTTTGATCCAAAGTTGACGTTTGATCCTGGGCTAGGTTCAACTTTAACTCAATGTACCTTTAAAAGTAGCCATTTTCGGACATGCATCGATAGAGTAAAATATGGTTATTTTAACGAATGGAACCTATAGTTTCATTTTGTGGTAAGAATTTAGGAACACCCGGTATATGGTGCGTGGGTGCAGGCTCCAGCACAGGCTGTATCGCACATACAGACGCACTCTTGTTCATATCGTGTATGCAATAGGTGGTTGCATCTCTTTCCTGTATTTTAAACTATAGAATGTTATGAAGTCCTCCTAAGTTTACTTGAACACTGATTCTCGCCTGTTCTGAACTCGTATCGATGCCATCAATGTTGCGCAGCTTTGATTGCCTAGTTTCCTTACTGCATAAAATCCTAACGTCAGAACAGCGCAAAAGAACATTAAAGAGCCTGTGAAATATGAGCCGATCTTCATACGCTCTTTCAGGAATTAACTCGTTAGCGGGCGGCTATAAAAACGCTCTGATGGCAATAGCATTATGTGCGTAACTATGCGTGGTCACTTGCCTGAGGGTTAAATATGTGAGCGTTGCATAACGCGCAGTTATCGCTACCATCGGCCGTAATTTCTCTCGCTTACCACTTCCGTGTATTGTAAGCTCATCCTGCCGGCACCCACCCTGCTGTTGCGCAGGCGACCGTTGCCGTGAAGTGGGTCAGGTATCGTCTGCCTGTCGGGTGTAGGGAAAGCAAGAAATGTGTTGTTCCAAACCAGCACGCTTTATCGAGAACAGACAGGAAATGCCTGTCTTATGGCTAGTACACACACACTAGTAAAAAAAACGAGTTTCCTCAGCTAATCGTCTGAACATTTTGTGGAGCCCTCGTAAACAAAGCTATTGAGTTTACTAAAAACGGTGTTAAAATGTTACCAGTCGGTTCAGTTTGCTCAGCAAGTGCCATCGATTAGGTTTTGGACATCGGTTCAAATTAAGAGGGAATTATTATTCAAAATTCTTTGCAAGTGCGTACGATTTAACTGGTGGATGTTGCAGCTGTTGCAGGGTATATAGCAGCTCCTGCTGACGAGGTTATTTTGTAGAGCTAAGTAGTTCCTCTATATATTTGCTTCCCCTTGTGTTCCGTGAGGTGGGCCGCCGAATACTCGTAAGCTGCTCATCCCATGCATGGGACTCCTACCTGCTCCCCTGCGGTGGGGCTATGGAAGGCAGCCTCTACTCGGGTGTTAGTTACCTCCGTCTTCGTACCTTTTCGTTTAATTTTTCATATCTTTAGTGCCACGTATCTGAGCAAACAGCCGCGCTGTAAAGGGCCTTATCGAATTTCACCCCGAGATTCTCATTTTACATTTTTAACTATGTTATTCCGACTAAAATGTAACGATTTCAGAAACAAAACAAGTTCGTTAAGGGTTAAGATTGGAGATGCAGTACACCTTACTTCTTGTCAGTAGTAGCGCACTGGGTACTCAGATATCAGTGGAACTCCCTTGAGTTCGCTTTAAACTTGAGACTCTCCGGCAGAAAAGCAAAAATAAAAATTACAGAGAAATCGGTGGGGAGCGAGAGTATTGCTTGCAGCGCTATATTAATATATAGTAAACCTCTATCTGATACTAACTAATACGCTGCTGCAAGGCCCATTGAGAAATTTGGGTGCCAAACTAGTACAGAGACGGACAAACTACGTATCCTTCAAAGGTAACAAAAATGGGAAGACAGTTAACTGAAAGTTAAACTGGGAAGCCAGGATTTTCCAAACAGACTTGGCTGAGAGAAAATTAGTTTCAGTACAAAATGCTATCGAGTTGAAGCCAAAATTCGAGACGTATATATTAGGGATTTTCGTAGAACAATAAAAGAAACCTCTGAATGCTCGCCACTCATAGTCGCCAGTATTGTGGAACAAGTGAAAATCGTGTTTGTGTGAGTAGAAATGGGCTTAACGCATTCACCTTTCTTCTTTTTAGGAAATGAAACCAGTTGAAAATTACTGATGGTCAGGATCTGAACCTCCTCATAAACGAGACAGCTGTCTGCTGGGAAACTGATATCATTACAGAGGCTGTTTCAATCCCATCTGTCTCATCAACAACAAACGATGATCAGTGATATACAGTCTGTGCTTCGATAATAGCATACACTCGTTTTGAAAAGTACAATCAAAACTATCTCTGTTTAAAAGATAATATTTTCATGGTATGTTTGGGACGATAAATAAAACTTTATCAGAAATATTCAGCTTACTTTAACGTGAAGTTTTCATTTAAGAAAAGTTTGAAGCTTTTGATCACCTTTCAAGCGTGCCATGGTATTAGCTTTTATAAATTTTTAGCAATTGTCATTATCAAAAAATGTTGACAATGAAGCGTATGCTTATGCAACGTTTCATTCAACCAATCAAGTCCAATTTATATGAGCAAACAATGAAGTGCATAGTTAATAGTTTACATAAGAACCTTCCTTCTGGTAAACAAGTTCAATCCTGTTGTGGACAGATTCTGTGAAGTTTTTATTTCAGAACGAGGAATAGCGCTTGCAGATGACTTGATAGCTGTCCATTGGTCGTCTTTTGAAGTGTACTGTCTTCCATCCTTGTAAATAGCCTGCTTCAGAAACCCTCGCAAGTTTTCGACGGGATTCAAATCAAGAGCGCAACCATCAAACGGTTACCTTTCAATCCTAACGATGACAAGAACTCGTGTGTTGCCTTTGCAGAGAGAGACGGGGCATTATGATGTTAAATCAAATATTAACCTGCGACGCTTCTTCTGTGGAACATCATTCAGCCATAGATGCACGGGCGACTCAAGGAGCTGACAATAAGCCACATAAGTTATTTTTACTCTATCTGGCACTCGTACTGAACCAACAAGTTCATCTCCAATAATTCCCGCCCAAACCACAATGCCTCCTCCGCCGTGCTGGCGACGGAAACGAGTATGACGCTCGCTCTTAGCCAGTTCCAACTCATCCTTTTCCCAAACCAGGAAGCAAAGAATGCAACGGGAGGACTCATTAGGACTAAACTGAAACTTAGCCGTGACCGCACGTAGTTAATTTACATCACATCGACGGTTTGAAATATTTGAGTGTGTGACCTTAAGCTTTCGTATATTGTTTTCTTGAATATATCGCCGTATTTTTTCGATTTATTTCATTCAATCTCCCGCTTATGACTGACCAGCTACTTGAGCTGCAAAATATCATAAAATATTGTCGTTGTCGCCAAGTTCAGAAAGTTCGATCAATAGGCTAACTGTTACTGTGGATTCTCTCGAGTACAGAATTGGCTATAATGGGGCTTATATTTGTTGGTAAGGAATAAGATCTTCTTTGAAGAGCACTGTGAACTGAATATGAAGTGTAAATAAGGCTTTCATTAAGAAAAAGAAATTAAATCACGTCGCCAAAAAAGGGACCAAATTCGGCGCTAGTGCAGTGAAAGTTCCCACCAGCATGCACTGCAATTTTCTATAGAAAATTGCTAAATTAGTATATATTCTCTTAATTTATCTATACGGTAGAGATGAATTTCGCAATTTGAGACTATTTTTCTGGTTAAATTAGTTAAAATAATCCTAGGCTGCTCAGCCATAGATTAGTCGATGGTGACGTCACTTTTTGGTACTAATTTTTCGTGAGTCCTCCCGTTACGCTCTTTCCTTCCTGTCCCCAACAGTATGGTCCGTCCAGAGTTACCCTGGTTTCATCGAGGAAAAGTACCATCCTCATGTTTGTCTTCATATGCTCTCGAGCCCATTTCAGCCGTGAATCCTTGTGCCTGGCCGTCAAAGGAGGTAGTTTTTCAGGTGTAACACTTTTCCCCATGTTTCTCAGCAACCGACATCTTGTTGGTTTCGAAACTTCAGGGAGATTTACTTCGCTAAAGATAGCCATCGAAGTTTGTTCTGGCTTCTTTAACAATTGTCTTATCACATAACGAATATCCCGAATACTAACAGCTCACAGGACGCCAGAGTCCTAGCGGTTTTGCCTTGGTGAAGGATCGGCTAAAAAGTTCTTTACCGCGTCAACATGGTGGCCTATTGAAATAGCAATATCCTTAACAGGTTTTCCTTTAGCCATATCTTTCACTATTTGGCTTTTTCAACCTCAGACAGAACTTAAGCCCTTCTCATTTTTTAAAGATTTCTACAAAAGGTAATAGAGTGGCACACCAAATAATCGCGTTAATTGCAATAACTCATGAAATCTTGTAGTGTTTCAAATGAATTTCCGATGAAAATGTTGCCATACGTAAACACTTCTGCCAGAAAAGTTTCAAAGCAAATGGAAAAATTGAAGCATCTGAAATATTTGAAAAATGAGTGAAGCTATCGTGGCACGGACTGTACAGTATGTTACTATGGCGAGGTCTTCATATATTCTTCCATATTGTTGAAAAATAAAAATTAATGATCAATTTATTACAGAACTATATAGGTTATGTCTAACGTTCGTTTCGAATCATATCATGCCGAAAACTGGGCATTTGAGTGCTTGTGGCGAGTCGCAACTTGGGAGGGGGGCGTTGGGAACATACCTGGCAACCAACAGGGCGCCTGCCCGAAAATATTTGGAAACCACTGCTCTAGCAAGAGTTTCTTTCCATGAGCTTCTGGAACACGCTTTTTATCGGCCATAATAACTCCTCCAATGTATTTTTAACAATAAAATTAGTGAATAAAGTAAAGGTTAAAGAGCTGCACTCCCAATCAAAATGATTATGAATCAGAAAGTAATGCTGGTATTTATGAGAATTACTGCCGGTCACAAAGGTGTTGGACTTCAATTACGGCTACAGATAGTTTGCTACCAGTAAAGATTTCGAACTTTAAGATGTTCAACTCTGAAAATACAAGATAAGGTCAAATAAATTTATAAGGATAAATGCGATGGTTGTTTTTAAAGTAAGTATGGTTTTAAAATGCCGGCGTAGCGGTAGACATTTCGCGCGTGTTTGCTGGTTACCTTCTTCTGTTGGCAAGCCACAGGCGCCATTACGGAAACATTCGACCATGTTAACATTTGTTTTTGAGTGTTTAATATGGATTCTCCCATTAAGAATTCCACCTCCTGTGAAATACGATCGGTGTTTCGTTTCTTTTTAGCGCTAAAGACGTAAGAGCGGCGCATTTTCATCGTTGGATTAGTGAAGTATATTATAAAGAGAGATTAAACGTCATAACCGGTGGAATGGAACGGAGATGCGTTAGAGTTTTTTAAGATGACCGTGCGCATTTTCATGACAAGGAATATAAGGCGGTGGATTTCCATGAAGAGAGGATTCAAAAACTAGTTGTACGATACGATAAGACCTTAATATTGGTGGAAATTATGTAAAATAGAGATTGAGGTACAGATTTTTTATAAAAAAGAAAATTGGTGAGTAAATTATTCGTGTTTCATTTATTTCAAAAATGGTACTTACTTTGAAATAACTTTCACACAAAGGCTGGAGAAAGTAAATTAAAAGGACGCATACAAGATGTAAACTTAATGTGTATGATTATTGTGACCGATACTGTTGACAATCATGATCGTCTTCTTTTTGCCTGGTCGTTCCCATTTGTTTTACTTGCTTCGCGTATTATCTTTTTCGGTAACAATGAATATACTGTGCACAGATTATAAAATTTAAAGTTTCGGGATAATTAAAAGTCCTATCATCAGAAAACATTGGAAATCTACAACCTATAAATAAAAAGTTTTTTATTATCTAGATAGAAAAAGCATAGATGTGGTCGGGGGCAAGTTTAAAGAGCGAATGAACAGAGCTGCGTGAAGGAGCCGAATGTCAGCTCCTGTACAGTCTGCAGATGTGGGCTAGTCGAGAGTTGTGTGAAGCGGTACAGCTGAGGTCATAATGTTAAGGCTGGGTCTTGTTCTGCTGATGTAGAGAGATTCTAATGTTGCGAGTTCGATTGGAATAGAAGAGTCAATGAGTGAGAAATCATTCTTGCTGATGGGATGGCTGTTTTGTCAGCATGTAGGCAGGGAACTGAATGTGAAGGTTTTGCAAGTGGTAAACCGGTTCGGCTGGATACACATAAATGTTGGTCAATGCGGGCTTTGAAGTGTTGTCCAGTTCTACCGATGTACGAGGCATTGCATCCTCTGCATTTGAAACGATAGATGACACTTTGCATTGAAATTTATAGGAGGACCCTATGGTAAATGTGTTTTTGTATGAAAATTTGACGTTTATACGAGGGTAGGCTTCAGAGAGTAACGTTTTCAGTGGGTTTACTCAGCTAACAACTTTTGTTGTAGTACGGAAGCGAGTAAAAGAAGTTTTATTTACTGACGGAAGGTTTGCTAATGCCGGGATTGAGCAGCTTGTCTGGGAACATTTTGCAGTAGTGGTCTAGAAGATAGTCGACATTTCATTCATTGTTAGATAATCTTTTTATGTTTTTCACCTGCTATCTGATTTCTCCTTTTTCTATTTATTTCCTTATTTTAACTCAATATTTTAAAGTATTCCAAATCCATTACGCTAAAGAACATTCAGTTTGAACAGTGTGATTTTTTTCTGTATAAGCCAGTTGTAAGAAGCACTGAACAGGTCGTTACATAATTGCATTGAAAGTGTGTTTATAATATATCTATAAGTATATTAATGAAATCTCGCGTGCTCAGTCGGCTTTCTCAAAGCAATCCCTGTACCGTAAGTCTTGCAAGCGATATGAGAATTGGATCTCTCTAACATCCATGGGAATGAAAATTATGGCCGCTGAGCTATTCGGGAATTGCGGTTAGTAAGAGCATGCAGGGACTTCTTTAGCATTCAGCGCGACTTATTGAATTTTGATGACCCGGAGTGAGCCCGAGACTTTCAGGACCGTAATTCTCATGCATGAATTCCTGTCTGCATCCATCAAGCTTTCTGATTCGCTCTTTCAAATTTGCCAGCAGTGTGGCCGTGTCGAGGACCTCGCCAGCCCACAATATTTGCATGCAATCTGTGCATGCTTGCGGGAGCGGTGAGTCGATGTCCCCCCAGTGTGCAGTCGGAAGATGTGCCATTGACCCGCCAATACAATATACAAAAGGAAGTTACGGTCTACCACGAGCCTCCTCTGTGTGGAGACTCGTTTGCAGAGTAGTGTTATATATTATAGGCAGGAAGCAAAGAGCGTAACAGGAGGACTCATGAGGAACTAGCATCAAAAGGTGACGTCATCAATGGCGTCATTTCGACAAACTGTAGAACTGAGCAGCCTATGAGTATTTTAATTAATTTCGCCGGAAAATCGTCGTTAGATGTAAATTTAATTCCTTAAGCACATACATAAATGAAATGAACATATAATAATTGAACGAGAAACATAATTATCAATAGAAAATGGAAGTGGTGGCTGGTGGGAACTTTCTCATCACCGGAGGCAAGACCTGGACAGGTATGGCGCTCTGATTGTACTTCTTCTTTGAAGTGAAGCCTTATTTACACTTCATGCCCCTGCATCCTCCGTGGTTACGATCGTGTTCAGTAGCAAGCTCCAGAGTGTGCCCTGCATCCTCCGTGGTTACGATCGTGTTCAGTAGCAACTCCGGCCCCAGCAGACCCCTCCTGTTCTCGATAGAAAATAGCACAGCACGAGTGCTGTCTTGTTATTTGTGAAATTTTGTGATGCTATTTACATTCATCTAGTTTTTTTTCTTTTTTTCTCATATCCTTCAAACTATTAGGCTTTGAAAAAGCTACCATTGGATTTAGCAGGAAAATCTCTATGGAAATACACCATAAAAACGCTAAAAAATCCTTATGAACGAAACGGCATGGATTCAAATTTGATGTTTCTAATTTTTTCAGATTCGAATAACAACTTTTAAACTGTTAGGTCTAGAGGAGAAATAAAACAACAATCAGATTCAGCAGATCAAATCTATTAGAATACTTATAAAAAACATACTAGTGCCATACTAGTACCGAAACGGACAGTGATTTCCAAAAATAACTTTTGCCAGATTTGCCAAACTTTGGGCTAGAATTTCGACGTTTTTCATAGGGTATCGAAAAAAAAAAGTTTGTTGTGGAAGAAAGAGCATCTTTTCCCCTTCAAAGTACGCCCTGAACGAAACTCATAGCTTCAATAATGAACGCACAGTAAACTGAAAAGTGAACCCCACGTTTGTGTTCCGAGAGTTCTGCCCGAGGGGGAAAGCGCGGGATAAATATCAATTCCTTCAATCTCCCACTCCTGACTAGACAGCTACTGGTACTTGAGCAGCACCCATATACAAAATACGGTAAAATGATTGTCGTCAAGCACAGAATAGTTTGAGCAATATGTGTTCCTATGGTTTCTCTCGCATTAAGACTGTAACACTCCTTATATTTTTGGTTAGGTTTAAAAGCCCAACCTACGAAGACCTGAGGTCCGACCCTCAAATATTTCAACTCGTCGGCGTGACGTCATTCAGAGACATTTGGTTACGGTTAACCGTTTTAGTCGCATTGAGTCCTCCTGCTTCACTCTTTGATCACTGATTATAGATTATTAGTCAGTTTGGACTCGTGTGCCGATCGTGGATGCTGAATTTTAGCTATTTATTGATTTAGACTTTCAATCAGTTAATGCATATAGCTCTGCCCAGTTGTCAATGTGTCCTCGTCTGGTGACGTGGTTGATCGTAACACAATAAACACTCATTTGTTTGTTTATCTGTCTGTCACCAAGATAACTAGAAAAGTTATGGATGGATTTTGTCGAAATTTACATGGATTGTTAGGTATGTTAGGAGGAACATATGATTAACTTTTGGTGAAGATCCGTCCATCCGTTTGTTTGTTTGCCTCATTCTTCTCAGTGCCATAACTCAAAAACTTATGGACGAATTTTGATGAAATTTACCTGAGTTGTTAGGTATATTACAAAGAGTAAATGACCAAATGTTTTGAGTGATCTGTTTGTTCATTCGTTCCGTAATCACTGTTTCTAATATTATGCTTGTTAGCACAATACCTCAAAAATAATGAATGGATTTTTATTAAATTTATAGGAGTTGTTAGTAATTTTAAAAGATATAAATGATTAAATTTTGGTGCGGATTGGTTTGTTCGTTTCTATGTTTGACTCATGTTTGTCATCATGTTTGTTAGTAACATGACTGAAAAAAATCATGAACGGATCTTCACGAAAATTCCATAAACTGTTAATGCCATGAAAGGGCACAAATGATTAAATTTTTTAGTTGATACAATGAAAATTATGGTTTTAAAGCAAATTGAATTTTGCATTACCGTTGCCTCGCTTGGCTGAGGTATTCGCTATCAGAGTGCTCTAGTTAATACTATAATTACAGTGGAATAAGAAAAAGTGCATCATGATGATTCACTTAGCATATTTATGATGCACTTGCGAATTTCAGTTTTGGGACAATAATGCTTCTAATTTTGATGCATCAAAGTGCATCAAAATTTTTCTCAGTGTGGACTTGCTAGACAAGCTACAGAGAAGGGACCATAGTCGGGAGGGTTGGATCTATGACGACATCGTTCTACATTCTAATCCTTATAGGATCAAGCGCAGTTTCGTAGAAGCTCTCTGTGCCGTAATGTTTGCCATTGTTTCCGTCACTTACTGACTACTGTCCACCTTTGTTACTGTAGGGACAATAGTAGTATATCAAATAGGCGTACCAGAACACATATTTTGCTTTTGTAAAACACACATTGAATTTTTCAAAGTCAATGTATGTTTTACAAAAACAAAATATGTGTTCTGGTACGCCTATATGATATACTACTGACAATGTTAGGCCGAATATAACCCATAGCTCCAGATTCCAAGTTTATGTATTTATTCCTATGACAATGCGAGCTTAATGTGAATGGTACCCACAGCGATGAATGTCGTAGTAAAAGCACAGGAATATCGCGTACATGAGCAGTGCGCTGCCTTCTCTGCTCCTTAGGTTAAGAACCACATCTCAGAAAACGCTCGATATGATGTGCGTAAAGCACGAGATATCGGTGTGAAGTACTATTGGCCAGATCAAAAAACGGTGCGTGAAGTGGCTATTGCGTGACCAAACGTAGCGTGAAATAGCAGCTGATAGACTGTGCACTCGTCCTGATGGAGAGAGTGCACACAATAACTCGCTAGTTAAACAAGTGGTATCGTGACCAATATTTATTTTCGTGCTAGATACACAACAGATATGTCTAGGCACGGTATACATAAAGTAGAATAAGTATTTGCCCAACTCTATATTTTATGTATTTTAGAAAATTCAGGGTCTGCTTTAGGATAATTAATACAGGAAATTCATATAATATATATAATAGAATATTTAAACAGAACAGTCAAATGTGCACTTATAACAAGAAAATTGAACTCCAGCAAAAGTAATGAGGGACAAAAGTATTTGACCAAAAAAAAATATGACATTTGTTCTTGGTGGCGTGACCTTTATTGGCAATAACAGCATAGAGACGATTGTTAGAGCTGGGAATTAACTTTTCACATTCACTTGATGGTATTTTTTCCATTCTTCCATGCAGATAACTTTTAATTCAGTAAGGTTTTTGGGACACCGATTCCGGACACCAGATTTAAAAAGACGCCACAAATTTTCTATTGGATTAAGGTCCGGTGATTGGCTAAGCCATGGAAGAACATTTATTTTCTTCTTTTGAAACCATTCTTTCATTAAATTCGCAGTATGCTTAGGGTCGTTGTCTTTTTGGAAGGTCCACCTGCGCCATCCGTAGAATATTTTTTGATACTTGGAAGCATCTTCTTTTCTAATATCTCAATGTACATGAAATTATTCATCTTGCCATCAGTGATATGAAGATCCCAACACCATGGGCAGTAAAGCAACCCCACACCATGATGGTGCCCCCTCCATGCTTCATGGTGGGGATAGGCTTCTTGGGGTCATAGGCAGGGCCACGTTTCCTCGATCCATACATGCCGAGCTTCGTTTCGGCCAAAAAGTTCTATTTTTGTTTCGTCAGACCATAAAACCCCATCCCAAAACTCATTTCCTTTGTCCAGGTGGTCTTTGGCAATTTTTAAGTAGCTCTTGACATGTTTTGCTGTAAGAAAAGGAGGTTTGCGAGGAGTGTAAAAATAAATGCCAGTACGGGTCAATGCCCTAACAATATTTTTCATGCTGACATGCAGTCCGTGAGACGCCAGTTCACTCTGAAAGTCAGCACAAGTTGTCATGGGGTCATTAGCCTCCTCAGGTAGCATGTAGCGCCGAGGACGACCTATGATCTGACGCCGAGCTCCAGCTCTTGGCAGGTTGGAGAGCGCCCCAGTCACTTGATGCTTGCAGACTATTGCTCCAACCGTTGAAAAAGGAACATTGACACGTTCTGCTATTGCTCTATAAGTTAATCCCTCACTACGAAGTTGAATTATCCGTTTACGAGTAGCTTCAGGGATTTCTTTAACTTTGGGCATTGTAGTGAGAGTGTGCGCGACTTCAACAAGGTCTAGAGAGGTAATGATTGCGCCGGCTGTGGTTTGTTTACATTGCATTTGTTTCGAAACGTTTCGTGGACGTTCTAGAATAATTTCCAAACTAATTTATTCAAATTATACTATTAAATATCAAAGATTCAACATCATATTTATTTTGGTCAAATACTCTTTTCCCTCATTACTTTTACTTGTGTTAAATTTTCTTGTTATCAGTGCACATTTGTCTGTTCTGTTTAAATATTCTATTATATATATATATATGTTATGTAAAGTTCCTGTATAATTTATCCTAAAGCAGACCCTAAATTTTTAAAAATAGATACGAAATAGATTTGTGTAAATATTTATGTCTAGGCACTGTATGCAACGTTGCTTAAGTGACATCAATAATTTTTTCGTGTTAAAGTTTTAATTGTACTTCACTGTCATCCGCAGCGTATCAATATTTACTGCATTACACAACAGTAATTTATGTCAGCTGTGCAGCACGTAGATGTCACCAGCAACACTATACGTGCTGAAGCAGCCCTGTTTCCAGAGCTGAGACTACCGAATAAAATACGTTGTTTCGGTAGTACCGGCGGTAGTTTCATCTACCAAAGTACCTAATCTTTACTGAATCTTCTACCGATACTGAATGGATCTGCCGAATGACTTTCTTAGGTAGATTTGAGTTTCTCACGCCCATAAAAGAAGCTTCTTATCCCTCTATGAACCACCGTCCTTCCTGGAAGATATTAGGAACATGTCATTTATTGTCGTTCAGTTAAGCTTTCTCACGCCGTATTACACTTCATTGAAGAGAAGAGACGTTGCGCTATGAGAATTGTTCGTAGTGGGTCATACTGTTTCGCTCACTCAACTGTCACGTCCTTGCGAGCTTATTGGAGCGTGAACTGTCAGTGGATGATTTAGTTAAAGGCTTGAAAAAAGTGTTCTATTGGCTTTATAATGTATTCAAGGCTTTTAAAGGTATTTTTTATGCATACATATATAAGGAGTTTTTTTAAATCTACATGCCTGGTGGGCACGTTTCCTCTGTTTTATAAGCAGCTTGCTGGCGTTCTTGCCCCTAAGCTAGCAGTGATTTTCCCGCGCCTGATACGGTTAGGAACCCAAGGGTCCCGAGTGCCTACTTCGCAAGGGATGTAGCATCTGGCCGCAGTTCCTGCTGATAAGAATAAATTTGTAAAGTTAAGTAGGTTCTCTATTTTTCCCCTTCTGTTTCTCGAGGCGGGCTGTCGATCGAGACAACCGACCTAATTCGTGGGACTTCTCTACTCTCTCTTGTATAGAAGGTCTCGAATGGGGCCGTCCTAAGGTGTCTTTCCCTATTCTTTGCGCCTTTCTCCCGCCAGTTTTAGAGCACTGAGCCAATCGAGATTTTCCGGTAGGAATGCTGAGATAAAATATTCTTACTTAGGTATCCAGAAAGACCGAGTCTGCACTTTAAGGATCACTCATCGAGTGAATACGGTGGTTAAACTATGACTATAATAACAATAATAACGATACGGTTAGGAAATTTTATCCGTTGTTGGTGTTCTGGGAATATTACTCCCATTCCCAAGGGTCCAGTGTCACCCCAAGTCGCCAACCACCGGCCCATTACGCTGACGCCCATTTTGTTGAAAGTGTTCCAGAAATTGGTCGCTTGTAAACTTGGTAGTTTTGCTGAGGTTATGGGTTTGCTGCCTGCTGGTCAGTTTGCGTACAGAACTGGTTTGGGTTGTTGTGACGCCTTGTTGTCGGTGCCACATCGTTTACAGTCTGCGCTGAATTATCGGTCTGGGCACGCCTTGTGCAGTAGGACTTAAGCACGGCGTTTCACAGGGTCAACCACACGAGTCTATTATACAAGCTTCAGTCGTTTAGTGTGGATGGTGAGGTACTGTCAATCATTCGTGATATTGTTTCTGAGCGGATGCAAAGTGTGTCTATTGACGGCGTTTTGAGTGCCTCAGTCGCGGTGGCGTCAATCGGGATAGCGTGCTTGGCAAGCTGTTGTTCGTTCTGTATACTAGTAGTATGTTTGCTCTCTCCGCTGGGAAACACAATGATCAACTATGCCGAATATTCCACTTTGATAGCAGTGATCCCGGCTCCCCGCATGCGTAATACTGTCGCCCAGTCTCTGAATACGGATTTGTCACGCATTAGTGCTCGGTGTTCGGCCAATAAGACCACGTCGATGATTATCACTCGGTCTCGGACAATTGTACCGCAGCATTCACATCTGGAGATTGATGACACTTTGCTTCAGGAGTCTAGCTCCTTTGAGATTCTTGGTGTTGTCTTCGATGAGAAGCTTACTTTTGAGCCGCATATTAGGCGACTGGTGCCTCGTGCTTCCAGTAAAATTGGGCTCCTGCGTAAAATTAATTTTGTGTTTGGTGACAGTGAGGTTGTCTGCAGATGCTTTTATGCGTTTTTGCTGCCTGTATTGGAGTATTGCTCACCGGTCTGGGCTTCAGCTGCTGAAAGTCACTTTGTCTGTTGGACCGACTTGTTAGTTCGGCCAGCAGACTGTGCGCAGATAATGATCAAGTGAACCTGTCCCGCAGGAGAGAGGTGGCCGAACTCTCTGTTTTTTAAGGTGTACAATAATGAGAGGCATTGGTTGTCTTCTTCTGTCCCGGCCCTCAAACTCTCTAGGAGAATTTGCACTTGCTGGGGTCGGTTCGCACTCTTTCATGTTGGAGAATGTTAGGTGCCGAACTAATCAGTTCGGTCGGTGCTTCGTACCATGGTCTGTTAGGTTTTGGAACTCATTGCCGGCATGGCTTTCGGTCGTGTTGGCCTACAAGCGTCAAAGTCAGCTGTAAATGTTTTTTTGTTGGATTTCCTTTATTTCCTGTCCGTGGGAGCCCGGGCACGAAGTTTTAATAATAATGCCGAACCGAAATACCGAATCATTCGGTAGATTTTTTGGAAATCTACCGAAATACTGAACCGAATGACCCGTTTTCATCTACCGAATACCGATACCGGCGGTAAAAAAAATAAATACCGAATGCCAGATCTGGCTGTTTCACGTTTGAATGAATCAAACGAGCCTCAGTCTTCAGAAATACGATGTAACTATGAGCTTTTATTGGTCAAAAAAGTGACCATTTCTCTGGAAACGCATTTACCTTGAGCAACCAACGTCCTTTGGCAAGTATAGAACTGTTGGTGTTTTAGATATCAGAGACGTTCTAGGGGTCCTGTAATATCCTCAGAAACACCTTCTGGTAAATTTATTATTTTTTAACGTAAAATTTTCATTTCATAATGTACATCACACAAAATTGCATAGATGTATGCGGGTAGTTCACGTTTTCCTATTTTCTTAATTTTCGGAAATTATCCCTCTCCTTTAATGTAGCCAACAATGCCACCTCAGACGTTTGATTGTGAGAACCAAAAACTCAGTTTCTCAATTATAAATAAAATAGACGCTGAGAATTCTCTATACTGTAAACCAATAAATCTACTAGATTTTTTTTTAGACTGACAGATCTATCAGTGTGCAATAAGTACATCGCATTTGTAGGTTGTCTTCGTAACTTGTCTGATCCTCAGAATCAAAGCTGTCGATGTTGTAACTGACTTGCATTAGTTGTACAGGAATGAGTGCCACAGTAAGTTATGTTATAAATGTATAAAAAAAACTTTGTCAAAAACGGATGCGTGTTTTTTCCAAGCATGGCAAACAATCAGACGACAGGCCAGCGCGTTGGAGCATTTGACAAAATAGCAACAATTGGCAAATTATTTTGCGTTTATTTATCACGTCGTTGATGTCACAAATGAACAAAACCCATTTTATGCTTATTTTTGCTTCACTGTCAACGGTTGCCTACCTAATCAACACTGTGATGTGTTTCATTTATGTGTTTTCCTCCATCGGAGCCTCCGAGTGTCTAACGAGGAACTAAAGAGAGCTCGTCAAATAACAAGCATCAATCGAACGTGTTTTGCAGTACTACGCTTAAGGTTTTTCTGCGCAATTTTCATTTCTTTAGGACCTATGTAACGAGGATCTAATTAATTTCGTGACACTCGGGCAGCTTTAAGATTGTTTTATTAAACAAATATAAAGGACCGCCACTAGTAAAGTAAATTTCCTGAAATTTGTAATTTAAGTCTGAACTTTTGAAATTATTCCAGATGGGTCTACAGTGGTTCTTTCATGGTATTGTTACCAGGAAAGGAAAATTAGCTAATGTAATTTCAATTATCATAAAAAAAACTCAATAAACTTAAGGTTACTTACTGCCAGTGGCCAGACCAAACAATTTTCATTGGATAGATCGATTTTTTTTTTTTTTAATTTTCCCACTGGAGTTGTCATGAGTGTATTTATTGAGACCAATTACTCTTCAGTGTTTTTAGATGCTCTTATTACCAGAAAAATAAAGTAATGTCAATATTTATAGCATATTTGTTGATATTAGCTTTCAATATTTTTCTGAGAGAAACCATTAATATTAATGGTTGAATTTGGGGGTTGAAATTTAAAAAACTTCACTGTTTTTACAATAAATATGTCGCGCATATACAATGAGCGTAGTAGCAATAATTTGTTCATCTACTACGCATTCGTACTTCATGCACTGGTCTGCACCAAGCGACTATTTAGCTAGGCAGCCTTCACTTGAGAGTCTGTTTGAGTGTTTTTGTTTTCTTGATAATGATGTGTTCTAAGAATAGAAAAGAGAACCAGACTACATATAAAAACATGTGTACTATCTACAATGCAAACGTTTAGTGTCATATAATATGTCCATCGTCAATGCTGTAAAATCAAGAAAGAAGTCATACATGAAATTGTTGAAATACGATTCTCAGGAAAGTATTCACAATAACACTCTAAAAGATGTAAAAAGAAGAACACTACCTAGCACCACGTACTGTTCTTCGCTGAACACTTATGTCTGTTTTTGGACGAGCGAGTCTCTTTTACTGCATAGAAGACAGCAGCTCTAAAAGGGGAATTGGTCAGTCAAATATCTCTGCAACCGCGGTTATCCTGCGATTTGGACCGCTTTTGAAAGGCATCGATAAAAAAGCAATATCGTCGACCGTTAAATCATTATTGGTCAGTAAAAGTAACGCAGTTTCACGTTGATCAATACTCGTTAAATCAGCTGGTCATGCGGTATCTGGTGTCTCCAGTTGGCGAATTTTGATAACATTGCACTGGAGTAAAAAGTGTGACGACGCAAACCCCATTGATGCCACTGGTGCCGTCTCTTTCCACTGACTCCTGCATTAATTTTCAAGTGAACTATTAATAGCACTATTGTTACTACATGTCAACCGCTAATTTGCAAATGATGAAGCAGAAAGTAGCGCGTTTAACAGTTAACCATTCCGTACAATGACTGCCAGATGTGGTCCACATATCCTTTACTCAATGTTTCTTTTGGTGCGTGCAGAGAACCGTTTAGATGATGTCTAGATCGGCCCGCAGTGGTACTATCTTAGAGAGTCCGCGTCTCTCCCTCTAGGACGGTGGATCGAGCCTCGTTACCACACAGGTGCATTCTTCCGGTGCTTGGCTTGCTGAGTCAGTACTTCTGGCATTCAGACGACACTGCGGGGTTACTGACGCCTACCAGAAATGGAGATGGTCAAGAGGTCGATATTGTTGCAGGATCCTTCCATGTCTGACGCCATAGCTCTGACAGTCCGTGCTCGACGGCAGTCGTGCTCTCGTCTGGAAGCAGCCAGTATCTATCTGCAGCACGAATCCGTGCATGTGGTTTTCCAGAACTTGGGGTGTGCCGTCAACTTAATTTTTCCTTTACGCATGATCCCTGTCAATAAACTAACTGTAGTGGAAGGTTCGTATCTACTCTGTCTTGTATGCTTTATTGGTGCATGTCTCCCACTAGCACCAAGCGCTGTCATATCTAATACTAAGAATGACCGTCGTGTGTTTATAAATATATATATATATATTTATATGTTTGGTGTCACGCTCTTAACGAAATAGATAGGCGGAAATTAGCCCAGGCTGGAGGCTCTGGTGCTCCTCTCAAGCTCCATTGAAAGTGATAGGCAGAA
>LQNS02278080.1:3724311-3749797 GCA_001587735.2 Parhyale hawaiensis | reverse complement strand
AGGGGCAACTGCCCTACCTGGGCTCGGATGACTAGCGAAATTCGGGCAAATTGCATGGGATATTCGGGAATTTCATGGAGGGAGAAAAAAAGCTACATTTATGGAAAACGAAGAGGAAGATATCAAAATAAAAAATTTGTGATATTGATAGGCATGTATTCACGATTAGAAGTTTAATAAAACTCATTTTGGCAAAAAAAACAGTCAATTAACCTCTGACATTGACAGACTGCATATTTGTGTTAATGACATGTGCACAATTGCACATTTGTTTTCATGTTCGATGTAGAAATATTGCATGTTCCATACCATGTCCTGTTGTAAGTTATGTAACCCTTCAAAATGTTTTCCTTAGATTTTGAAACACATACGAGTACTATCATGTCTGCATTGGCATATTATCACGTATAGTAAAGAATTTTAATATTCTAAATTGGTTTTCCTTAGGGGAGTGTGCGTGTATATTTGCTTTATGCGATTGTGGCAATTGCGATCTGAGTGAATGTTGTGTTGAAGAATTGCATCACAGTTTATGACTAATAACAGGTCAGTGCTCTGTTCAGCTGAATATGGCTTTGGAGACATGGTCGTGACAGAATAAGACTGTTGTACATTCTTACATCTGCGGCGATGCGACGTTGATAATAGCCACAAGTCCATAAAGCTTCTTACCGTCAATTGAAATGCAACAGAAATCTTACACTGGTCTTGAAATAAACCGCACTTAGTCTCCTTTTTATTATGTAATTAACACGTAATTTGAATGCACTAAATACGAAGATGAAACAGTTTTCTCTGTACCAAGCTAGGATCTTGAGCTACGCCGACGATAAAAAGCCCATCTTACGAATTCCGTATGATTTCTGTTCATTAGTGGTCGACGGTAACATTGTAAGCATGCCATGATGTTTAGGATGGATTCCTATCACGCATAACATGAAATTCATGACATACTACAAACAAACTACAACGGCGTAATTTTGAAGCATCTTCCCGAAGCCATATCATTCCGCTGAGAAAAAACATTGACCTGTTATGAGTCATAAAACTACGTGTGCAATTTCAACATCACGTGCACTACGGTAGCAATTGCCAATATTACGTAAAGCAGACACAGTGTCACAAGGATGGCTCATAGTAGAGGTGGGTAGCGGTAATTTGTTCCCTTGAAGCGGTATCGGTAAAGCGGTAACAGCTTCCCAAAGTTCTGGTATCTATAAAGCGATAACTTAAAAAAATTACAGGGGTAACCGACTGACTGTAATCCAATAATAAAGTGTTAATATAGCGGTACGTGCTGCTATTTTGAGCGGTAAAGCTCAAAATCAGTTCAAAAGTCACCAAATTAGCCTGAATTACCTTAAAAATTTCCGAGATACCTTATATAAGTTTTAAAATCTTCTGATACGCTTAAATACGAGAAAGAAACGGTTCGAAATTTTTTATGCCGATCGTAGCAAATTCTCCATGAAAACGTAGAAGTGGCTACAACATACAAAATTAACATTTTACCGTTGTTGCTTTAAAATTCTTCAAGTTCCGGTATCGGTAAAAAGGCAAATTTCAGGCAGAATTTGGTAACGTAAAGCGGTAACGGTTTCGGGCGAAGCGGTAATACAGCTTTACCGCCTCATTACCGGAGGTACTCACCTCTGGACTGGGCTACCTGCATGAAAAGTAAAACCATGCGGAGATAGTTGAGAAAGTTGACCGGATGAGGAAACCAATGTGATACTTGAAATCAGTGCGCCGATAATACTCTAATTCAGTTGAATATACTTGAACCTTATTTTTATTCCTGACCAATAAATTATCGATATTGGATGCATTCGACTGGATGGCTAAAGTCGATCAAAGATCAAAGCCAAAGTCACTCGATTTGACTCTTCCGGATCCGTTGACAGGAACTTTGGCTGCAGTTGGGCATCATCACTTTGAAACGCGTAGCAAACCTTACAACCAACTATATCATTTTGAGCCAATAACAACCACATTTTACGGTGTATTTTTGAGCTTTTGAAAGTCTCACACGTAATCTAATACTTGTCAACACCTGAAACTTAATCACCGGATCGTTGCATGCCCACCTGTCCGAAGTTTTGGACCATTCAAGTTGAGTGGGTTAGGCTATGATGACTTTGACTCACCCAATTGATAACGCCCAACATTGTCAAAATATCGTCTTCTTAATTAATAATCGGCTCAGCACAGAAATCCGTCCCTACACAGAGAAACTGGTACCATTTTCGTATTTAGCGCATCGAAGATTTTTTAGTGTATAAGTTGAAAAACCCGAAACAAATCAAACAATGAATAAAACTTTTTCGTTGATCAGTGTTATTCATTGTTCTCGTGATTCTATAGCATTTGAAGTGTTATATGTATTACCACTGCTGAATAATTATCGCCTGGTAAATTATATTTACACGTAGCATCACTACGGACAGGCAACGAGTATGCCTATACAGTGTACTTGCCATCAAAGGCCATAACACAAGTTCTGCTAAACTCTATTGAAGTCACGAAGTTTCACGGGGCATTATTAATCATTTTAGACGATTCCTTGAGAAAACGTAATAGATGGTTTAAGATCTACACAGCCTAAAAACTGTAAAGCAGGTAAAGTCGTATTTCACAAACGATTTTATATTGAAAAATGAAAAAAGGTGGAATCGCTTAAGGGATCGGTAAATGACTGTAAGTAAGAATAGATATCTGCAAAAAAAAAAGGGGGGGGGGAAGCGCTGCAGCGAAAGTTTTGCTCGATAATTTCTCTTTAATTTTGCAGCAGTATTGGTCACATAGTAGTCATTTGATGATTTTCTCTCCGATATACAGCAAATTAGAGGAGTTCTTCGAGTTTGTAAAATTCGGGCAAATTGGGCCTTGGCCCCCAAACCAACCTCACCCCGTACGCCTATGGATTTACAAAGCGACCCTTTCGGACTCGTGTTGGAGCCATTGCGGTTCAATGCTCACTGATGTCGCACAACTGACGCAGCTATTGCGTGCCCAACAGGGGGTCCTTCAAGCCCCGCTATTGGTTCGTGATGACGTAAGTGCTCATGACGTCACTGAGGCAAATTGCTGCTAGGAAGACTGGTGTGAAAGTACCTGCTTTTAATTTACCGTGCCTTACCTTCTGCACGCCTGACCTGCTTCTGACGCCCAGTGGACTGTGACTGAGGACACTCCCGGGAGCGACCATTATTGTGTGTGCACCAGTTTCCCGGACCTCCAAAATCATGATGCAGCACCACGATATAACCTCCGGCGAGCCGATTGGGCTACCTTCGAGGGAGCCAGATGGAGGAATTAGATGAACAGCTGCCCGTCGACCAGATGGTGGACCAATTCACGGGAGCCCTGACGAGGGCTGCGGCAGGGGCCATCCCCATATCCAGAGCTGGAACCGCTCCTCGTTGAGTTCCATGGTGGAATGACGAATGCACGCGAGTACGTGCGGAGAGAAAGAGACTACTCCGACGTTACCAACGAAATAGATGCTTGGCCAATAAATTAGTGCGCAGGCATAGTTTACCCAGCATCAGGCCCGGAAAACCTTTTGGAAGGAATATACAACTACGCTAAACGTTAATACTCCAATGAGCAAGGTCTGGCAACGTGTTAAAAAGATGACCGGTAGACCACGCCACGGCCCTCAGTGTATAAAGGAGAATGGCGTAACGATTGTGGAACCTGACCAGGTCACCGACCGCTTGGCTCGACAGTTTAGCGAGGTTAGCAATGGCGCACTTTGCCCGGCTTCCTTTCAGGCGAGAAAGAGAGTATTGGAACAAGTATTTACCCCTGAACTTTGCTACCCATCGCAACGGCCGTGCAAACGATCCAGTCACCGCACTGGATGTCTATAACGCCCTTACACAAAACAAAAACATAAGTACCAGCCCTGACGGTATACATTACAAGATGCTGAAACGCATGTACCATTCAGCGGGTCGAGCACTCCTAACAATATACAACAAAATTTGGACGACGCCCAACTATCCGGAACAGTGGCGCCTCGCCACTGTACTAGCTTTCATAAAGCCAGACAAACCCCCCATGGAACCAAGTAGCTACCGTCCCATTGCGTTGACCAGCTGCCCCGGAAAAATCGTAAGGAAACTCATGAACACCCGCCTGATGAAATATCTGAAAGCCAACAAGCTCCTCTGCAACGTGCAACACGGTTTTCGCTAGTCCCGTAGCACCGCCGATGCCATCGTGCGTATACAAAATTACATCATAGAGAGCAAGAAGCCTAAGAGTCATACTAGCTGTGTCTTCTTCGATCTTAAAAGGGCATACGACACAGCCTGGCGACACGGAATTCTCCTACAACTGCTGATAATAGGCATAAGAGGTAACATGGCCTATTACCTGCAGAAATTCTTAAACGAGCGGCGTTTCAGTGTCTGAGTGGGGCGGGCATTCTCCCCTGATATGACGCAGGATGAAGGGGTTCCGCAGGAGAGCGTCATTAGCTGTACCCTGTTCCTACTAGCAATAAACGACAGCATAGCAGACCTTCGCCAATACGTGCACGGGTCACTATACATAGATGACCTGATGCTACACTCTTCAAAACATCTGGGAGATCTACGTCGACGATTACGGCGAGCCATCAACCGCGTTTGTGAGTGGGCGACCGACCACGGTATTGCCTTCTCTGCTGCCAAGACCTCTGCCCTCCACATAAGGCGTGCCAGTGTTTTAATGTCACCCGAACTTACAATGTACGGACAACGGATAATTTATCTCGAAGAGGTGAAATTCTTCGGAATAATAATAGAAGACTGTCATGGAAACCCCACATCGAGATGCTGATAACGCAATGCATACGTAGGCTCAACCTACTCAAGCACTTGACGACACTGTCACAATCTTCGCCGAAAAGATGGATCGTGTAGACGCGGCTTTAGTGGGGTGACTGGAGACGTGAAGCCTGAACACATGTTAGTCAAAAGAACGAGTGTTTTCAGCTTATCGTCCGAAGCTTCGGTTGAGTCGTTGTAAATAAAGCTTGGAGTTTACAAAAAAATGTGTAAAAATGTTAGCCGTAGCTCAGTTTGCTCGGCAAGTGCCGTTATTTAAGTCTCGGACAGCTCTGACGGTCTTTTACTCAAAAATAAACTCCACTTTATTCACTTCCGACTTTCATCAGTGCAAGCTGGACCAAAATATCAAGATTAATGGCTACGGACCTCACACTGGAGCGCAATCCAAAAATTTTGGGCGAGATGTTCGATCCCCCTTGAAGGCCCTATAATGCGGGCGGGCAATGTTCGGCAAACAACGGTCAGAATCTCGAGGAACATGCCATTGAACATTGAGGTGCTATTACTCGAAACGGAGAAATTTTATGGTCTCGTAGGATGGGCAGCCGACTTTTCAATCAAATAAAATTACAAAGTGAACAAAATCTGCAAGTTTTGGAGTGCCATAGCTACTAGAACTATTATCCAAGAGTGAGAAAGATTCAAATATGGATGTTGGTCTGACAATGCCCGCTGTTTAGGAGGCAAAGTTCGCACAGCGAGCAAACCTTAGGAAGCAGCGAATACCTGCCGGACAGTGAGCAAAATGTGCTGCCAGCCGGGCAATGTTCGTCCGTGTAATAGGGGCTTAAGTTTTCCGCCAACGCGGATTGTGTTCGCAACAGATGCTGTACCCGGTTGCGGATCCTCTCTTCGCTTGGGGGCGCAAGATGGGGCAACAAAAAGAGACCTTACTCCTGACCTTTCGGCCATCATTAAAAGTGTTATGCTCTACGCGACACTAGTGTGTTATCCCAACGTCTCAAAAACAGCCGTTAGCAAGCTGCAAGCGATACGAATGTGGCTCCGCGCATAGTCACTGGCTCCCACCGCATCTGTACATCACCTCCATCACGCAACCTCGACCCTGCCAGTTTGGGGTTATTGTCAAAACAGTCCTGCTCACGCTACAATAAGAGCAGATGCCGGCCCTCGTTTTATATGATATACTCTCCAATCAAAATTGGAAGAGGATATTGCCCCTCCACTCAGAAGAGGCTCCCTCCTCCCGAGCAATACTGTACTGTCCTGAAGTCACCTCATACCTCAGCCGTTGCAGCTGCTCAGCCACCCAGTAGGATTCTTTGCTATCAATGCCCTCCTCAGAGTGCGGAGTCTCTTCTCTCAAGACCTCTCCGTTCTGTCCTTTCTCAGCTGCGTTCGGGCCACCCTTCGGTCTTAGCCGATTCTAAATTCCGAGTAGTATGGGTTGATGATCCTTCCTGTCAGCTCTGCAGACATGGTGAGCAGACTGTCAGTCACATTTTCGTATGTCCTAAATACCCCATGGATCTCACGGCGAACAGCCAGTCTCTGGTTGGACCCTTTGGGGCTGTGCGCTCTCTTGCCTCTCTTCGACTTCCCGTTACTGTCCATGTTTCCTCCGGAGCCTCCATCCCAAGTCGGCGATGGGATGCTCTGACGAAGGCAATCTAGAACATCAGAAAAATATAGCTAAGGAATTTGCTCCCGCTCCACGGAAGTCGTTCAGTTGTTACAACTCCACTACGTACTTATCACTAAACATTCACGAGTAAACACTTCACGGCGGCAACTTCTGTTAACAATGAGCATCAGAGCTCAAGTTTAATTCAGATTAACAAAGTAAATCTGCTCAGATACCAATTTGACAATTCCGCCAACTTTCGCGAACAAGAACTAGTTTTCATTTCTACCTCATAGTGCCGAAATTTGGTGAAACCGAACTTCAAGCATTCGAACGAAAACCAGTTTTACTAAGGGCGCGGTAACACGTACGCAAAAGTTGCTTAGCCACACAATTATGTATCCGATTGCGTTGTAGCGCTGAAGGTTTCGGCTTGGACATTGCTACTCCACTAAAAAAGAATATCTAAGATATAAGTCGTTTCGTACAGTTTGTACGTTATAACATGCAACAATGGTTAAGTTTTTAGAATACCTCTTACTTCTGAGCTAGCGTAAGTTGCAATGAAGCATAGTTTTAGCGTGACATTCAAGCGCCATAAGGAGGAGTCACGGCAACGTGACGGCCGAAGAGAAAAGTTGAGTGACTGAGCAATTTTTGCGATAGTGTGGTCACACTCTGAGGTTACTGTCTCGGTGGGCTCAAACGGTGACGCCCTTAATCTGCTGCCATTGTGAAGTGAAAAAATAGCTTGGGAGAACCTAATGATCAAATGAAGTGCAAAAAAATGAAGTAGTGTAGAAAGAGAAAATTTTCGAAGTGTGGAAAATGTTTACCGTCAACTGTTAATTCAGTGGAATCGAGATCAACACGAGGCATTTTTGTGTTTGCAGTCAGAGTGTTTCTGAAAGTCAGCCACGTAGATGGGTGAATTTGCTCAGTTGAAAAATATTTCATCTGAAGCTGACATGTTTCTGCTGGGAAGATGTGACTCGCGTTTTTGCAAATCGTCGACGTACACAAATAAGACATAGGCTAGTTACACAGTCTCGCCCCCATTTGCCACGGGTTAAGTTGTATATGTAACTAGGGCGCGTATTTCCGCCAAGCAAGGCAACGGTAAAGAAAAATTCAAATTGGTTCCGAAACCAAAAATTTCTTTGTATCAACACCAAAATCTAACAATTTATGCCTTTCAATAGTATTAACAGTTTCGGTAAGTTTCCTGAAAATCCCTTCATAACGTTTTGAGTTATGCTGCTAACAAACATTAGCTATAACAAACGTACGTAAGTCAAACACACAAACGGACCAACCAATCATCATCATCAAACTTTAATAATTTGTGTCTTTTGCATTAATAACAAGTCCTGTAAATATCATAAAGATCCATCCATAATTTTTTGAGTTCTTGTGTATAACAAACCTAAAATCAAACGCTGCGAGAAACACACGAACGAACGAACGAACGGATCATCAAAAATTTGGTCATTTACTCTTCATATTATGCCTAACAACTCATGTAAATTTCATGAAAATCCGTTCATAACTTTTTGAGTTATGACTCTAAGAAAAAATAGCCAGAGAGACAAACAAAGAGATGAACGGATTTTCGCCAAAAGTTAATCATATGTTACTGTTAGCGCGCCTAACAGTTCCTGTAAATTTCGTACGTAAATATCCGTTCTTTAGTATTTGAGTAATCTTGGTGACAGACAGACAGGCAAACACGGCAAAAACATGACCTCCTTGACGGAGGTAATTAGAATCGAAAAGATAGCTGGCTGTAGAAGGACAAGAGGCCCATTTCCACAGAGCAGCCGGCACTTACGCTTCAAGCTATTGCCTTCAAGTCAGAATCATGGAGACTTCTGAGGACGAAAAGAAGAAGATGAAACTCAGGCAAGGAGTTGATCGGGCAATCATAATTAGTTGCTGCAGATCCGGGAAGCTCGGAGACGTTAAGTTAATTATGGCATAAATACAATGGATTGCGGTGGCTTAGAAGCTTTAGCCGTTAAGAGTTTGGTACACCTAGAGCAGGAGTTCGTACCTGTGGAGGATGTTGCCCCCAAGTTGGTCAGGACATTTGTAAATGCACTGACTCATTGTGAACTGACAACTTCGGAGGGTAGTCTTCCAAATGTTCACTATGAAGTACGGGAAAAACTGCTAGTTAAAACGAATACAAAAAATGGAAAGAAAATCAACTCCAGGCAGAAATACGAGATAATTGCCGCTAGCAGCCTTGAAGCAATTCAGCTAATCCGTTTACGTAGTCGTGACACGACTCCAGCAGGCGCAAAATTCAACTGTATAGAAACTTGTCGAAAATCTCTGCCGCTGCTGCAATTATAACACCTTACAGCAAGTGGTAAACTTTTAACAATCGCTCCTGATTATGAGCACTTAAAGTCCAAAAAGGTTTATATTCTAAGAATCAGTGCAGTGTTCACAGACGCCATGCTCAAGTCACGGTCACGACTACGCAGTCGGATTAGTTGAGTTGATTCAAGGCTGCTTACAGCAACGAAAATTGTTACGTGGGCACCGGGCTTACTGCAAGTATCCACGTCTTTTAGGAACCCAATAATATCACTGTAGTTGCTATGGGAATTTCTTTGTTAGTGCGCAGAGAAAAGAAAATATCTCCCAAAAGATTTTAAGCTTGTCCTCTGAATGGGTAGGTATGTAAAAAATGTGATAAGTACATATGGGAATTACCCAATTGCTGAACTAACTCTATTTGCGAACAAACAGTTCTATTTGATAGATGAAAATAATAATCCCATCAAATAATAACTGTTTGTTCGGAAATGGAGTTAGTTCGACAATTGGGTCATTCCCCTACATCGTTATGCAACCACAGTTATACCTTGTTGGTTGTTTGACTCTCAAGCTCAATTTGCCCTGAGCCGCCTTCGGTTTAGAGGGTCCCAGATAGATTTACCCCGAGCCCCCATTGGGGTAAACTCGGCCCTTGAGCCAAGAAACTGGGAGTTTGAGGTAATTGCCCTCTGCCGTGATTCCATGACGGCTAAGGCCACACGAGATAGTGTCCTATGACGTACGTCTGCTTCACACTGGATACTGGAGACGATGTTGGAGTTAAAAAAAAGCGAGTTCCGTTTCATCTTCTCAAATTCATACTTGAACGCCTCGTGGCGTAAGACCATCACCAGGGGAGGGAGCAAATTTCATCGCCGCCATTTTTGATGGCCAGCTAATCCTAGTTTTTTTGCATGGGTCACATCGAGGGCGATCCACCAAACTCCATACAAAAAATTATGAAGATGGCTCAACACCTTCGACCACTTATTGGGTGGACAGACAAATATATATATATTTACAGATATATATATATATATATACTTAAATCTTCAACAAAAATATTATCACCTCTCTCACTTCGTTCGCGGGTGAACAGTTACACCGAGCAACAGCGTAGGGAAAGAATGATTTCTTTTTAGACATTCGACATCAAACCGGTTAAAAAAGGTGATTTAACAACACCTTTCAAATCTGTACTTAATGAAGAAGAAAAAAGCCATCAGTATCATAAGAGAACGTTTACTCCTTCGTTTCCACTACATTGGCAACTACAAAGAAACGAAAAAATTGGGGACATACCGTATGGCAAGGGCAACGCGGAAGCCATGTTCGGGAATGTTCCTAGTAAGTGGATCAATGCGCACTGATAGAACAAGTGGGGGAAAGAAACGAACGAACCGAGCAAAGATAGTTTCGAAGCGAATGCAGGGTGTCAATGTTGACTGTATTTTGAGCGCCTCAGTCGCGGTGGAGTCTGGCGTCCCTCAGGGTTGCGTACTGTTGACATGTGTAAAGTGTAAACAATATCCTATGCTATGTACATATATCTCTCATTGATGCATTCAAGTGAAATACCATGTGTTGTCTAAAACGAATTAGCCATGTACGATTCTCTCTGACTGTGTTATGGTAATCGCTGTTGTGTAGGGAAAATTGTACTCAGACACTACCGGGACGAACACGTTCTCCTTGTCTAGGTTGCCATCGCGATAACATCGCGTACCTGCTCTGGTAACTGTTGTTGAATTTCACCAATGTAGTTCTGTGTGAATCTACAGTGTCTTACTACCCAACTCATTTCATCGTTATCTAAATAGATCGCATCCAACGCTATGCTGAAGTCAACTCGTACTTGGCCAGCTGCTGTTTGTTCTCTAGACCAGTGACATGCTTTCTTTGTAAGAGAGCAGGCTGATCAACTATGTTGACGATTCTACTTTGGTAGCAGCGATACCTAACCCCAGCATGCGTAATGTTGTGGCCCAGTCTATGAATAGGGACCTGTTACGCATTACTGCTGCATGGTGCTTAGCCGGGAGTATGAAGCTGAATGCCGGTTAAGACCAAATATATGATAGTCACTCGACCTCGGGCACTTTTACTAATTATATCTAAATTATATCTATCTGAAGATAGATGACACTTTGTTCCAGAGGTCTACCTAGTACTTTGGAGATTCTTGGAGTTGTCTTTGATGAGAAGCTCACTTTTAAGCCTCATTTTAGGCGACTGGTGTTTTGTGTTTCCAATAAGATTGGGCTCCTGCGTAAGGTAAATTCTGTGTTTAGTGACAAAGAGGTAGTCCGCAGAAGCTTTTATGTTTTTTTTTTGCTGCCTATGTTGGAGTATTGCTCACCAGTCTGGGTTCAGCTGATGACTATTATTTGCGTCTGCTGGATCGACTTGTTAGTTCAGCCAGCAGGCTGTGCGCAGAAAGAGATCTGGTGAATGTGTCTCATGGGGAAGGGGTGGTGGACTCTGTAGGTTTCATAAGGTGTGCAACAATGAGAGACGTTAGCTGTATTTTGTCCCAGCCCTCAAGGTTTTTACAAAGATTACACGTGCTGCGATTGATGCGCACTCTTTCACTTTGGAGAATGTTAGATGTCGAACTCGTTATTTCAGTCGGCGCTTCTTGCCCAAGTCTGATTCGGTTTAGAATTCATTGCTGGCATTGGCTTTCGGTCGTGTTGGTCTGCAGGCATTGAAGTCCGCTGTAAATGGCTTTCCGTTGCGTCTTCTTCAGCAGAGTTTCGTGCTTCCCGGTGTTGCATTGGGCTTCGTTTGGATTTTTCTACCTGTCCTTGGTGGCCCGAGCGTGAAGTTTTAACAATAATAATGATATATTAAATCACTAGAATTTGCAAAAGCGAAGGAAGTTTGGCAAAGTATCCTACATATATATCTACCCAGGATTACGACTTCGCAGTACATAGCATGAGTGACCCTTACTAAGCTAACCCAGCCTTTGCCTCCTAATGGGATGTAAGAGTTCGATAAATTAAGTGCATCACTTCAGGATCAGCGGCACCCGCAGAGACGTTTAATCTCGTCCCTGCTCCCAGCCGTTCAAAAAGTCCTAGGCTGCATTGCACTGACTGCCGCAGTGCTGCAGAAGACCGTTAACTGCGTAAACTTCCATGTTTTTCCTGTGGATTCCAGTGGCGCCTTTTGAAGCTGTCGATCAAACGACATGGAGCAAGGAGCCACAATGGCGCAGCACGTACGAGACGCGAGATGTGGCGCAAACGTAAACAAGGATTCCTCCTCCTGCTGCTAGGATATACTCGGCGATGGCAATCCATGTCCTTTTTAAAGTTGTTTACCATGTGTTAACGGCTATAAAGCTCAACTCTTCAGAAAGCTCTGTACCACTCGCTGGTCTACACAACTGTTTTTCCTGCTGCTGCGAACAGACTCCTATCGTGACGAGGTTGGGTAGTTTTGTGTAAGGTATTTTTGTCTAATTATATTCCTACTGAAAAAGCGTTTGTAGCGAAGTAGAACAACGTGGTGCAAACAGGGTTAAGAATTGCTATAGTACTTCACAAGATGACATCGATATTACATCTACAGCTTGAGCTCAGCGAGAAGGTCGGGTTCTTCAAAAATCTCTTGGCTGACGTACCCGTAAGAATAGCATTGTAATAAAGCGTCAGTAAATGCTTCCATGGATGTGGCGCGGGAATAACACTGAAGACTGATGAACTATGATAGAAATAACTCGTGATAGCTTTAAAAATGAAATCTGAGAGACAAGCAACGGGCTTCATCTTTCTCATCACGATGTGCAACTTACAAAAATCCAGTTGAAAGAATCCCAAATGCAATATGTTAGTTGACCATTGGAAGCGCTAAATTCCCCAGTATCGGCCAAATTTGTGCAAATACTTGCGGAGCTTCTTTTGATGCTACGTCCAATGCTCAGCTTATTATCTTAATACTATGCAGCGGCTTAGCAGCGTATGAAAGTCATATTCAGGACACTTATACATCTTAATAGCTCGGTTTTGCCGTTTAAATATAACAGACGGAAAACCGGAGTTTCCATTTTGGGCACCTAATGCAGAAATAACAACGCGCTTCACGGTGGGTATTTTTTTATCTCTCTATCTACGGAATGATTTGAACAATTAAGTCGGACCAGGACTGCCGGCTCGCACATATCAATAACCCAGAACTGACCCGAAGCAAACGCAAGGGCAGTTACTACTCGATAACGCACGTAGTAAATGGAATAACTGCACGCGTCGAGCGCACATGCGAACGTGTTATTATATGCTTCGTCTTCTGCGGTTGAGTATGCGAGGGTCGCGTCGCTATTGGCGTGGCAAGCTGCTAGCATTTGAAAATAAAATAAAATACACACATTAGTCCTTACATAAAGAATGTGATTATTTACGTAACGGGTTAACGCTACAGCTTTCTAGTTGAGAAGATGCTGAATTATTGTAACAATAAACTGATGACGCGAGCCGTCGCTTTCCCTCGGGTGATGCTCATTGTTGCAGCCTTTCAGTTCTAATCCTTCCTCAATTACTTGTCTCGCGTATAGGAATGAGTCAACAGAACCAGGCTGGAACGATTTCCGTACGTTGCTCTTAATGATGCATTGGCGTTTGAGTAAATGATGGAGCGCCTGGGCTGGTCGGGTGCTCGATGCATTTGGCAGATCGATTGGAAGCGCAGTGATGCATGGCGGTGATTGGGTGAGTGGTGAGGAATCTCTCAGGGATTGCGAGACTTACTTTGGGGTTACTGAGTGATACATGCCTAAATGTTGGGCGCAGCTGCATGTGATGCGTTGGTCTAGAGCTTCCGAGGCATACGCAGGATAATATATGTAGCAGAGGTCTATTTTTCTCTTACACTGTTCATAATTCAATGTAATGGTACTTAGTTTGCCTGTTGTATAGGTTAGGGGTCTCATTATATAGCATTACAAAGGTCACCTCGGCTTCTGAGAAAAACATAAACTACATTTTTGATGCTTCATGCCTGTAGTGCCAAACTTAGCTCAGATGATAGAAGGGAACTTTCCTAGAACCTTGTAGTAAGAAATATGCATTTATTTACTTTTTGGTTTCCGACACTCAAGATTTTCTTGCATGAAATCAGTGTGAAGACGCTCTTTGGGGAATTTATATCATCAGCCAAAACAAGACCTTCTTGCAATGCACACATCGTAGCTTAGACAATTAGGAATAAAAACAAAGCTCATAGTGATCTCAAGCAATCTTTCAAGTATATACTTGGTCCCTGATCTCATTAGAATTTGTGTCGACAGCCGACGCACGGCGCACATGCAGTTCTTCATAAGCATAGCATATTGTAGGTACTTCATTTTATAAAAGCTCAAGAGACAGCAGAATTATATTAAACTTTACGGTAATCATCAGAGTGCGTATACGCGTACCTCAAGATTTACTGGTGAAATTTACGTTGCATGACGTTGTAGAAACAAATCTTCACCAGTGTGTATAGTCCAGAAATAGTTCAGGCAATAAAAAGTTCTTTTTTGGGGGGTTATCCAATCCATAGACTGGACCAAATACTGTACTATTCACACAATATCGGATTTTTTAACAGCAAGTCTCAAGGCCCATTTGTATTGGCTTCAACAGACATTTTATCATTAACATAGCGACATTAACCACACATCAAGTACCTTCACGGGGAACAAGCAATTTATTATTAGCAGGAGACGGTGAGAGACCATCATAGAATCCACAGAATTTTAAGACACAAAAAAGACTCAAAAGTGACTAATTAATTAATCGTGTCGCCTACCAAGTTGCTGTCTATTTTTCTAGGCACGTTCCTTGCAGCAATATGAAGACTCAATATACATATGACTGAACAATTAAGTGCATTGTAGTCCGTAAGCAATAATACATGACACTGTACAACACAATAAGCCAAGAAAGCTTGCAAAGCGGCATGAATGCCAGCAAGGCACTGTTTTTTTTATTGTTTGCTTGCTTACTTGCTTGCTTGCTTGTTTGCCCATCCTAACGTGAAAGATTAGATAGGAGGAAATTCATCTGTTAAAAGAAAAGAGGATCCTTGCTCTATCAAATTTTTGAACTCGAAGGACTGAAGACAACAAAAGCACCACTACGTTGTAGCACAGATTCTAGATAGTACTTCCACTACGAGTATTTTTTTAGAGTTCATAATACGCAAGTTGAGCGGATTTCTGAGTTTATGATAAGCAAATTGAGCAGATCAACGAAGAAAAAAGAAAAATTATTTCTCAGAACGGAAAAAAAACCAAAGGATGCGGAGCTGTGTTGACGTAACTATGTTTTGGCGTTCTATTACGGCGCTTGGTGCAAGTGGGAGACATGCACCAATAGAGAATACAAGACAGACTATATACGAAGCTTCCACTACAGTTCGGTTATTGCCAGAGATCATGCGTCAAGGAAGAATTAAGTTGACGGCACATCCTAAGTGCTGGAAAACCACATGCACAAATTCGTGCTGCAGATAGATACTGGCTGCTCCCAGACGAGAGCACGACTGCCGTCGATCACGGTGTTATGAAAACATAGATTCGCAAAAAAAAATATGTTCATATATAAATATAATTTGCACGGCTACCTATACACATGGGACGGTAAATAATGTCTCTAGAAAATAGGTTTATCAAGTAAAAATGTAGTGTTCGACATTCGTGCCCGAATGTACAATGTTCGACGCGAAAAACTGTTATGTTCAGTCGAGACATGTGCTTGAGGGCCGCGAAGGTAGACGTGTTGCAGGCTTGAGCTCTAATCTTATGTAAACAAACTGTAGGCTCAATCCACGGCCAAAGTGTGGGAAATATGTTAGCTAATCCTTAAAATGTACAGGATAGATTGTAGAATAGAGTTAGTTTTAGCAGTGAGCTTATAGAGCGAGCACGCATTTCATGTTCTCTCGTCCCCCGCTGGGGGGCGAGGCACCTTTTGCCTCTGCTGCAGTGTTCTCTGTGACATACGTGTCAAAGACTCAAAGTTGGCAGTCGTAATCGAATCAATGTTTCCTCAAAATGCAGCAAGAGCATTGTGATTGAGTCAACGTGTTCTTTGTGCTAAATTGAACCAGTGTGTTTGCTCCCCTTAAAAGTTGCACGAACTCTAAATGACAATGCAGTGCGTGAAGAATTGGAATTGTATGCATCCCCCGAGAGTCCAAATGCATAGATTGGAGAAGCTGTTTACGTTCCGTGCAGGCGGAGCCATCAGTTGCAGCCAATTCCAGAGAGGTCCCCAATTGAGGTTCATCACTTCGTCTACAGTAGGTTAGTTCCGAGGAGGAGATGAAAAATGACGACGTCAAGGCAGAAACTATCTCTTTTACTGTCTTACTTCTCAGTGTCAATTAAGTATTCAAGCAAGTGTATCACTGGACCTTCGCAGTGCGATGTGCTTCACGTGTTCTTATTAGCTAATGAAGTGTCTCGAAGTGTGTGTGGGGAAGATGTTATTAGCCAACTAAAATGGTGTATTACTGCATTGATAGAAGTGGAATTCCTGTAGAGAAACCGTCAGAAAATGTTTCATTATGTGGTAAATGTCTTAAGATTAAGGAAATGTATATGTATGTACATATAAAAAATAGAAGCTTGTAGTTTGTTCATTGGATTCTTATCGCGCTGTAAAAAAATGAAATATCTGAAAAAACGTCTTAGTTTAACATTTAGACAATAATGATAAAATTAGACTAAAATTGTGCTGCATTTATATTTCATGTGGTGAAACGAGTTATTTGATGCGTGCGGGAGCACGCACTGATCTATGGTGAGTCAACTATCTTGGTAACCTAAAGGTTGTGCCGTCTAGAATATGAAAATCGGAGGGTCAGCAAAAAAAGTCTTAGGAAATGAGCGAAACACGCTTAGCCGTGCGGTCTTTTTCCTGGAGTTTTCATAGACACAGCATCGATATGATGAAATGTTTGTTGACATGCATTCTAGTACATCTTCGCTGTCTGAGAGCACCGTTTTTGCCACCTGGCTCAATATTTCGACTGATTAATTTGTGTTTCCGATGGTACTCAACCATAAAAAATATTTGCGGTCGAAGTTACACATAAATATATCTCCAGAGTACTTGTGAAGTGTTCAATTATGACCGGTACGGTATCAGTTGTGATTCAAATTTATATCAAAGTGTGTCAAAAAAGCGTATTTAATTGTTGCTTTCATGTGGTTTCCTCTTTGTATTGAATTTTCCATGCTGTTTTCCAATATATTGTGAAATCTTTAAGTGTGTTTTACTGATCCAGCTGCAGTATGAGACCCAACCGCTAAGTCTTTTAGTTAGGTAGGTTGGGGAATAGCTCGCCCCTTGGGGACATGTCTAACTTGTTATGTGCATCGTTTCTATATTATTTCAGTCACAATTCTGTCATGTGCTATTTTCCGAGAATGATCAACTGGATCGTTCGTAATTAATCATTCATTTACAGTAGGCATATCATTCGTCCATTCGTTCCTTCATTATTATCATCAATGTCAATTAATTATATCTATCACCACGCCTTATTTATACACCCCGTAACAACGGACTGTCAGGGCTATGGCGTCAGACTATGTAGAAGGATCCTGCAACAACATCGACCTAATGACCATCCCTGTTTCTGGTAGGAGTCAGTAACCCCACCCGACTCAGCAAGCCAAGCACCGGAAGAATGCAGTGGTAACGAGGCTCGATCCACCGTCCTAGAGGGAGAGACGCGGACTCGCTAACATCTAGCTATAGTACCACTGCGGGCCGATCTAGACATCATGTAAACAGTTCTCTGCAGGTACTAAAAGAAACATTGAATAAAGGATGTAGCTATGGACCACAACTAGTCATTGTACGGAATGGTTAACTGTTAAACGCGCTACTTTCTGCTTCATTATTTACGAATTAGCGGTTGACATGTAGTAACAATAGTGCTATTAATAGTTCATTTGAAAATGAATGCAGGAGTCAGTGGAAAGAGACGACACCAGCGGCATCAATGGGGTGTGCGTTGTCACACTTTTTGCTCCAGTGCAATTAATATTATCTAAATTCACCAACTGGAGACACCAGATACCGCATGACCAGCGGATTTAATGAGTATTGATCAACGTGAAACTGCGTCACGTTTACTGACCATTAATGATTTAACGGTCAACGATATTGCTTTTTTTTATTGATGCCTTTCAAAAGCGGTCCAGATCGCAGGATAACCGCGGTTGCAGAGATATTTGACTGACCAATTCCCCGTTTAGAGTTGCTGTCTTCTATGCAGTAAACGAGACTCGCTCGTCCAAAAACAGACATAAGTGATCAGCGAAGAACAGTACGTTCTGCGATGTAG
Source organism: Parhyale hawaiensis (assembly GCA_001587735.2). Lineage (NCBI taxonomy): Eukaryota > Metazoa > Arthropoda > Malacostraca > Amphipoda > Hyalidae > Parhyale > Parhyale hawaiensis. Next base: position 3,731,698 of record LQNS02278080.1, on the reverse strand, counting down.
TGTTCTTCTTTTTACATCTTTTAGAGTGCTATTGTGAATACTTTCCTCAGTAATTGTATTTCAACAATATCATCTATGACTTCTTTCTCTATTTTGCAGCATTGATAATGGACATATGATATGACACGCAACGTTTGCATTGTAGATAGTACACATGTTTTTTATATGTAGTCTGGTTCTCCTTTTTATTCTTAGAACAACAGCATCATTATCAAGAAAACAAAAACACTCAAGTGAGGGCTGACTAAATATTTGCTTGGTGCAGACCAAAGCATGAAGTACGAATGCGTAGTAGCTGAACAAATTATTGGTACTGCACTCATATTTAATGCCCGACATTTTTGTTGTAAAAATTGTGAAGTTTTTAAATTTCAACCCCCAAATTCAGCCATTAATAATAATGGCTTCTCTGAGAACAATATTGGAAGCTAATATAAATACATATGATATAAATATTGACATTACTTTATTTTTCTGGTAATAAGAGCATCTAAAAACACTGAAGAGTAGTCGGTCTCAATAAATACACTGATGACAACTCCAGTGGGTAAATTAAAAAAAATAAATAGATCTATTCAATGAAAATTGTTTGGTCTGGCCACTGGCAGTAAGCAAGCTTAAATTTATTGAAAGTTTTTTATGACAACTGAAATTACATTAGCAAATTTTCCTTTCCTGGTAACAATAGCACGAATGTACCACTGTAGACCCATCTGGAATAACTTCAAAAGTTCAGACTTAAATTACAAATTTCAGGAAATTTACTTTTTTAGTGGTGGTCCTTTATATTTCTTTAATAAAACAATCCTAAAGCTGCCCGAGTGTCACCAAATTAATTAGATCCTCGTTACATAGGTCCTAAAGAAGAGGAAATTGCGCAGAAAAACCCTAAGCGTAGGACTCCAAAACATGTTCGATTGATGCTGGTCATTTGACGAGCTCTCTTTAGTTCCTCGTTAAACACTCGGAGACTCCGATGGAGGAAAATACATGAATGAAACATATCACAGTGTTGGTTAGGTAGGCAACCGTTGACAGTGAAGCAAAAATAAGAATAAAATGGGTTTTGTTCATTTGTGACATCAACGACGTGATAAATAAGCACAAAATAATTTGCCAATTGTTGCTATTTTGTCAGAATGCTGGATCGCACTGGCCTGTCGTCTGATTGCTTGCCATGCTTGAAAAAAACACGCATCCGTTTCTGACAAAGTTTTTTTTTTATAAATTTATAACATGACTTACTGTGGTACTCATTCCTGTACAACTAATGCAAGTCAGTTACAACATCGACAGCTTTTGGTTCTGAGGACCAGACAAGTTACGAAGAGTGGCTACAAATACTACGTACTTACTGCACACAGCTAGATCTGTTAGTCTAAAAAAATCTAGTAGACTTATTGGTTTACATTATAGAGAATTCTCTGCGTTTATTTTATTTAGAATTGAGAACTGAGTTTTTGGTGTTCACAACCAAACGTCTGTGGTGGCATTGCTGGCTACATTAAAGAGAGGGATAGTTTCCGAAAATTAAGAAAATAGGAAGGGATGAACTGCGCACATATATCTATACAATTTTGTGTGATATACATTACAAAACGAAAATTTCACGTTGAAAAATAATATATTTACCTAAAGGTGTTTCTGAGGATGTTACAGGACCACTATAACGTCTCTGATATCTAAAGTACCAACAGTTCTTTAGTTGCCTAAGGACGTTGGTTGCTGAAGGTTAAATGCATTTCAAGAGAAATGGTCACTTTTCTGACAGATATAAGCTCATAGTTACTTCGTATTTCTAAAGACTGAGGTTCGTTTGATTCATTTAGACGTGAAACAGCCAGAGCTGGGATTCGGTATTTTTTTTGCACCACCGGTATCGGTAGATGAAAACGGGTCATTCGGTTCAGTATTTCGGTTGATTTCCAAAAAAATCTACCGAAGAATTCGGTATTTCGGTTCGGTATTATTATTAAAACTTGCGGCCGGGCCTCCACGGACAGGAAGCATAATCCAAATGATGCAGTTTGCTACACTGGGAAGGCTTAAACCCTGCTAAAGGAAATCCAAGAAACAAATCATTTACAGCTGACTTGGACGCCTGTAGGCCAACACGACCGAAAGCTGATGCCGGAGATGAGTTCCAAAATCTAACAGACCAGGGTACGAAGCACCGACCGAACTGATTAGTTCGGCACCTAACATTCTCCAACGTGAATGAGCGTGCACCGACCGCAGCATGTGTAATTCTCCGAGCGAGTTTGAGGGCCGGGACAGAAGAATACAACCAATGCCTTTTATTATTGTACACCTTATAAAACATAGGGAGTTCGGCCACCCCTCTCCTGCGCGACAGGTTCACCAGATCATTATCTGCGCACAGCCTGCTGGTCGAACTAACAAGTCGGTCCAACAGACAAATTAAGTGACTGTCAGCAGCTAAAGTCCCGACCGGTGAGCAATACTCCAACACAGGCAGCAAAAAAGCATAAAAACAACTGCAGACAACCCCACGATCACCAAACACAAAATTCACTTAACGCAGGCAGGAGCCCAATCTTACTGGAAGCACATGGCACCAGTCGCCTAATATGTTGCTCAAAAGTAAGTTTTCTCATCAAAGACAACACCAAGAATCTCCAAAGAGCTAGACTCCTGAAGCAAAGTGTCATCAATCTCCAGATGTGGATATTGCGGTACAAGTGTCTGAGACCGACTGATAATCATCGACGTGGTCTTACTGGCCTGACACCGTGCACTAATGAGTGACAAATCCCTATTCAGAGACTGGGCGACAGCATTACGCATGTGGGGAGCAGGTATTACTGCTATCATAGTGGAATCGTCGGCATAGTTGATCATCGTGTTTTCCGGCGAAGAGAACACGTCACTAGTATACAGAACGAACAACAGCGAGACAAGCACGCTACCTGAGGGACCCCAGACTCCACCGCGACTGGGACACTCAAAACACCGTCAGCAGACACACTCTGCGTTCGCTCAGAAACAAAATCACGAATGATTGACAGTACCTCACCATCCACACCAAACGACTCAAGCTTGTATAATAGACTTGTGTGGTTGACCCTATCAAACGCCGCACTCAAGTTTAACTGTACAAGGCGTGCCAAGACCGATAATCCAGCGCAGACTGTAATTGGTGTGGCACCGACAACAAGGCGTCACAACAACCCCAACCAGTTCTGTACGCAAACTAACCGGCAGGCAGTAAACCCATGACCTCAGCAAAACTACCAAGCTTACAAGCGACTAATTTCTCGAACACTTTCAACAATATGGGCGTCAGCGTAATGGGCCGGTGGTTGACGACATAGAGTGACCCTGGACCATTTGGAATGGGAGTAATATTCCTATTACGCCAACAACGGGGAAAATTTCCTAACCGTATCAGGCGCCGGAAAATCACTGCTAGCTTAGGGGCAAGAACGCCAACAAGCTGCTTATAAAACAGAGGAAACATGCCCACCGTTTATATATATATATATGCATAAAATTATCTTTAGAAGCCTTTAATATGTTTTAAAGCCCATAGAACACCTTTGTCAAGTGTTTAACTAAATCATCCACCGACAGTACACGATCCACTAAGCTCGGAAGGACATGACAGTTGAGTGAGCGAATCATTATGACACACTAAGCCCAATTTTCACAGCGCAACGTCTCTTCTCTTCAATGAAGTGTAATACAGCGTGAGAAAGCTCAACTGAACGAAAATCGATGGGATGTTCCTAATGTCTTCTAGGAAGGACGCTGATTCATAGAGGGCTAAGAGACTTCTTTTGTGGGTGTGAGAAATTCAAAACTACCTAAGAAAGTCATTAGGCAGATCCATTCGGTATCGGTAGAAGATTCACTAAAAATTTAGCATTTTGGTACTGGTAGATGAAACTACCGCCGGTGCTACCGAAATACCGAATTTCATTCGGTAGTCTCAGCTTTGGAAACAACGCTGCTTCAGCACGTATAGAGAGTTGCCGGTGACATCAACGTGCTGCACAGCTGACATAAATTATTGTTGTATGATAAAGTAAATACTGCTACGCTGCAGATGTCCGTGAAGTACAATTAAAACTTACTAAAAAAAAGTTATTGATGTAATTTAAGCAACGTTGTAAATATAAGGTAGTCTATCTGTTGTGTATCTAGCACGAAAATAAATATTGGTCATGATACCACTTGTTTAACTAGCGAGTTATTGTGTGCACTCTCTCCATCAGAGCGAGTGCACAGTCTATCAGCTGCTATTTCACGCTACGTTAGGTCACGCAATAGCAACTTCACGTAAAGTTTTTTTGATCTGGCCAATCTATTTCACGCCGATATCTCGTGCTTTACGCACATCATATCGAGCGTTTTCCGAGATGTGGTTCTTAACCTAAGGAGCAGAGAAGGCAGCGCACTGCTCATGTACGCGATATTCCTGTGCTTTTACTACTAAGTTCACCGCTGTGGGTAACATTCACATTAAGCACGTATTGTCACACGAAATTTTGATACACTTGGATGCATCAAAATTACAAGCATTTTTGTCCCAAAATTGAAACACGCAAGTGCATCATAAATATGCTAAGTACATCATCATGTTGCACTTTGACTTACTCCACAGTAATAATAGTAATAACTAGAGCACTCTGAGAGCGGATACCTCCGCCAAGCGTGACAACGGTAACGTAAAATTCAATTTGCTTTAAAACCATAATTTTCTTTGTATCAAGCCCAAAATTTAATCATTTGTGCCCTTTCATGGTATTAAGAGCTTATGGAATTTTCGTGAAGATCCGTTCATGATTTTTTGAGTTTTGTTGCTAACAAACATTATGACAAACATGAGTCAAACATACAAACGAACAAAGCGATCCGCATCAAAATTTAATCATATATGTCTTTTAACATTACTAACAACTCAGATAAATTTCATAAAAATCCATTCATAATTTTTTGATGTATTGTGCTAACAAGCATAATATTAGAAACAGTGATTAACGAACGAACAAACAAACAGATCACTCCAAAAATTTGGTCATTTACTCTTTGTAATATACCTAACAACTCATGTAAATTTTTATCATCAAAATTCGTCCATAAGTTTTTGAGTTATGGCATTGAGAAGAATGAGGCAGACAAACAAACAAACAAATAGACGGATCTTCACCAAAAGTTAATCATCTGTTCGTCCTAACATACCTAACACTTCCTGTAAATTTTGTCAAAATTCGTCCATAACTTTTCAAGTTATCTTGGTGACAGACAGAGAACAAACAAATGAGTGTTTATAGTGTAACGATCAACCACGTCACCAGACGATGACACATTGACAATTGGGTAGAACTCTATGCACTAACGGATTCGAAGTCTAAATCAATAAATTACTAAAACTCAGCATCAGCGATCGGCACAAGAGTTCACACTAATAACCTATAATCAGGGAGCAAAGAGCGTAACGGGAGGATTTAATGGGACTAAAACGAAAATTAGCCGTGACCAAATGTCTCTGAATGACGTCACGCCGACGAGTTGAAGTATTTGAGGGTCTGACCTCAGGTCTTCATGGGTTGGGCTTTTAATCATAACCTAAAATATAAGCAGTGTTACAGTCTTAATTCAAGAGAAACCATAGGAACACATATTGCTCAAACTTTTCTGTACTCGACCACAATCATTTTACCATACGGTATTTTGTATATGGGTGCCGCTCAAGTAGCTGGCCAGTCAGGAGTGGGAGCGTGAATGAATTAATATTTTTTCCGTGCCTTCCCACTCGGGCCGAACTCTCGGAACACAAAAGTGGGGTTCACTTTTCAGTTTACTGTGCGTTCATTATTGAAGCCACGAGTTTTGTTCAGGGCTTACTTTGAAGGGGAAAAGATGCTCTTTCTGCCACAACAAACTTTTTTTTCGATAACCTACAAAACCTTCAAAATTTGAGCCCAAAGTTTGGCAAATCAGTCAAAAGTTATATTTATGGATCGCTGGCTGTTTCGGTCTTATGGCACTAATATGTTTTTTTTTTTTTAAGTATTTTAATTGATTTTGATCTGCTGAATCTGATTGCTGTTTTATTTCTCCTCAAGACCTAACAGTTTAAAAGTTATAATTCGAATCTGAAAAAATTAGAACCAACCAATTTGAATCCATGCCGTTTCGTTCATAATGTATTTTTTAGTGTTTTTATGGTGTATTCCCATAGAGATTTTCCTGCTAAATCCAATGGTAGCATTTTTTCTAAGCCTAATAGTTCGAAGGATATGAAGAAAAAAAAAATAGATGAATATAATAGCATCACAAAATTTCACAAATAACAAGACAGCACTCGTGCGATGCTGTTTTCTATCGAGAACAGGAGGGGTTTGCTGGGGCCGGAGCTTGCTACTGTACACGATCGTAACCAAGGAGGATGCGGGGGCACACTCCTCACGGGCACGATCGCAGACGGACTGATCATGTAGGGGCCGGAAAATTTCAACATCCCCTACCTCATTACCATGACCTCCCTGCGCTCTACCCCATAAGAAAGAGCTCGTTGAAATCTGTATTTTGGTGTATGGCAGCGCTGGGTTTGCTCATGTGCCACATACTCCCAGCTTGCGTTCGCTATCGGGCCCAAAGGAACAGTGCGAGTTTTAATTAAGTCGAAAAAAATACAATAATGTGTAGAAATATGTTTTATGAAGATCACCGTGAACTGAACATGAAGTGTAAATAAGGCTTCACTTCAAAGAAGATGTTCAATCAGAGCGCCATACCTGCCCAGGTCTAGCCTCCGGTGCTGAGACAGTTCCCACCATCCACCACTTCCATTTTCTATTGATAATTATGTTTCTTGTTCAATTAGTATATGTTCTTTTCATTAATATATGGGCTCAAGGGATGAAATTTACATCTGACGACGATTTTCCGGTGAAATTAATTAAAATACTCATAGGCTGCTCAGCTCTACCGTTTGTCGAAATGACGCCATTGATGACGTCACCTTTTGATGCTAGTTCCTCGAGAGTCCTCCCGTTACGCTCTTTGCTTCCTGCCTACAAGCTACAATATATAACACTACTCTGCAAAAGAGTCTCTACACAGGGGAGGCTCGTGGTATACCGTATCTTCCTTTTGTATATTGTATTGGCAGGTCAATGGCACATCTTCCGACTGCACACTGGGGGGACATCGACTCACCGCTCCCGCAAGCATGCACAGATTGCATGCAAATATTGTGGGCTGGCGAGGTCCCCGACACGGCCACACTGCTGGCAAATTTGAAAGAGCGAATCAGAAAGCTTGATGGATGCAGACAGGAATTCATGCATGAGAATTACGGTCCTGAAAGTCTCGGGCTCACTCCGGGTCATCAAAATTCAATAAGTCGCGCTGAATG
>LQNS02278080.1:3713738-3724211 GCA_001587735.2 Parhyale hawaiensis | reverse complement strand
CTAGCTTTAATTTCGTGCTAATTCGTGGCCACTGGAGCTTTTTTAACAATGGGCTGGCATGATCGCGTTTGGTGAATTTTCCATTGAGAACAACTTTTGCTGCAAAGTTCTGTGCTTTTTGTATATGATATCAGATATTTAGGGGCTTTGCCCCAGATCAGACTGCAGTAGTTGAAGTGAGAGAAAACAAGCGAGTGGATAAGAAGGAGGCGAGATTACTGATCGGTAAGTTGCGCCCGGCGCTGCTGCAGGCAGGGTTCGCCGCTGTCAACGCGAAGACTTGGTATGGGTGATGCACGGAAGGCTCCGGTGCTATTACTACTGCATTGTGCACAGCGTTCAGTCGCTTTAGGACTTAAGTCCTGGCGGACTGATATATGACACAGCCATAGTCTAGTCTGGAGCGTACAAGAGTTTGGTAGAGGAATAAAAGGGTTTGCCGGTCGTCACCCCACGACAGTGTCGTTAAGTGCTTGAGTACGTTGAGCTTACGTATGCATTGCGTTATCAGCATCTCGATGTGGGGTTTCCATGACAGTCTTCTATTATTATTCCGAGGAATTTCACCTCTTCGAGACAAATTATCCGTTGTCCGTACATTGTAAGTTCGGGTGACATTAAAACTCTGGCACGCCTTATGTGGAGGGCAGAGGTCTTGGCAGCAGAAAAGGCAATACCGTGGTCGTTCGTCCACTCACAAACGCGGTTGATGGCTCGCCGTGATCGTCGACGTAGAACTCCCAGATGTTTAGTGACCCGTGCACGCATTGGCGAAGGTCTGCTATGATGTCGTTTATTGCTAGTAGGAACAGGGTACAGCTAATGACGCTGTCCTGCGGAACCCCTTCATCCTGCGTCATATCAGGGGAGAAGGCCCGCCCCACTCAGACACTGAAACGCCGCTCGCTCCAGAATTTCTGCTGGTAATAGGCCATGTTACCTCTTATGCCTATTATCACCAGTTGTAGGTGAATTCCGTGTCGCCAGGCTGTGTCGTATGCCCTTTTAAGATCGAAGAAGACACAGTTAGTATGACTCTTAGGCTTCTTGCTCTCTATGATGTAATTTTGTACACGCACGATGGCATCGGCGGTGCAACGGGACTAGCGAAAACCGTGTTGCACGTTGCAGAGGAGCTTGTTGGCTTCCAGATATTTGATCAGGCGGGTGTTCACGAGTTTCTTTGCAATTTTTCCGGGGCAGCTGGTCAACGCAATCGGACGGTAGCTACTTGGTTCCATGGGGGGTTTGTCTGACTTTATGAAAGCTAGTACAGTGGCGAGGCGCCACTGTTCCGGATAGTTGGGTGTCGTCCAAATTTTGTTGTATATTGTTAGGAGTGCTCGAACCGCTGAATGGTGCAAGCGTTTCAGCATCTTGTAATGTATACCGTCAGGGCCGGGACTTATCTTTTTGTTTTGTGTAAGGGCGTTATAGACTTCCAGTGCGGTGACTGGATCGTTGTACGGCAAGTTGCGATGGGTAGCAAAGTTCAGGGGTACTTGTTCCAATATCTCTTTCTCGCCTGAAAGGCGGCCGGGTAAAGTACCCATTGCTAACCTCGCAAAAATGTGGAGCCAATCGGTCGGTGACCTGGTCAGGTTCCACAATCGTTACGCCATTCTCCTTTATGCAAGGAGGGCCGTGGCGTGGTCTACTGGTCATCTTTTTAACCAGTTGCCAGACCTTGCTCATTGGAGTATTAACGTTTAGCGTACTTGTATATTCCTTCCACAAGGTTTTCCGGGCCTGATGCTGGGTAAACTGTACCTGCGCACTAATTTATTGGCGAAGCATCTATTTCATTGGTAACGTCGGAGTAGTCTCTTTCTCTCCGCACAGTACTCGCGTGCATTCGTCATTCCACCATGGAACTCTATGAGGAGCGGTTCCACTTCTGGATATGGGGATGGCCCCTGCCGCAGCCCTCGTCAGGGCTCCCGTGAATTGGTCCACCATCTGGTCGACGGGCAGGTGTTCATCTAATTCCTCCATCTGGCTCAATGCCTCGAAGGTAGCCCCATCGGCTCGCCGGAGGATATAACGTGGTGCTGCATCATGATTTTGGAGGTCCGGGAAACTGGTGCACACACTGTAGTGGCCGCTCCGGGGAGTGTCCTCAGTCACAGTCCACTGGGCGTCAAAAGCAGGTCAGGCGTGCAGAAGGTAAGGCACGGTAAATTAAAAGCAGGTACTTTCACACCAGTCTTTATAGCAGCAATTTACCTCAGTGACGTCATGAGCATTTACGTTATCACGAACCAATAGCGAGGCTTGAAAGGCCCCCTGTTGGGCACGCAATAGCTGCGCCAGTTGTGCGACATCAGTGAGCATTGAACCGCAATGGCTCCAACACGAGTCCGATAGGGTCGCTTTATAAATCTATACTATAATGAGAGAGCCGTCTGTCCTTCAGTCCGTCCGTCTGTCCGAAGCCTTATTTTCCGCCTATCTAATACTGAAGAAAAGAATTCCAAAGTACCCAACTTTTCTTTTTTCTAAACCGTATCCAGGATACGAATCCGGGAATTCACAGGTTATTAGTGAAGGCCTGGTCACGGGCTTTTGTGAACTTGGTTGCTTTTGTGCGCTTAGTAAACTTCGTAGACTTTGTGGACATGGTGAAATTTGGAGTAGTGTGAACTTCTTCGATAGGATGGTAAGATATTTTCAAATACATACTTTCATGACTTGTTCAACAAAAGGGTTGAGTTTGGTGCACTAGTTACAATAAAAATTCCAGAGATAGGAAGGACTTTAATTTCTTTCAATTTCCTTCATACAATTTCCAATCGTGGATTGCTGCAGTGGGAATGAGTTCTTAATACACTCCTCACAAGTACACGGCCGAGAATATCTTTATACTACGGCGGCCCCTGTTGTACGTCTGGCAATGGCAGCTTTGCGCCTCGCTGCCGTAGCCATGTACCTGGGTGACGTCACGAGCGGAGAAAAAAAAGCTCTCGCATTGGTTGATGCTGTCCCCTTAAAAGTGCAAGTAGCTACCTTCTTTTATTCTACCATAGGGTAAGGTCTATAGCGGAGGTAGTTCCTGTATGAATGTGTAGGTGGGTCTGTTACCCTGTATTGAGGAGGCACATGTCGGTAGTTCTGAGCAAGCGCTCAACAACCAAACCTCGTGTGCTGTTAACATTATTACCCCACGTTGGGTGTTTTGCATTGAAGTCGCCCAACAATAGGAAAGGACGCGGCAGCTGAGCCACTAGGCCAGTGATATCCGCTCTGTGGATTTCTTGGTTCGGGGAAATATACAGATTGCAGATAGTGGTGGCCGTGTTTCGTAACTTGATTTGCACGGCCATGGCCTGTGAGAGTGTGTTCACTGGTTGATCCAGGGGGGGGGGAAGAGGGGGTGTTCATGGCATTTGCCCCCCTTCCTCGAGAATTTTATGGAGGCATTCATAACAAAATTTGCCCCCCCCCAAATAACATAACAAAGAGAGTAGAGTGAAATATTGATACATCAGAATAGCTGTGATTATGCGAATTGCCAAAGTGGCCAAGTTTGTCTCTTTGCTTTCTAATGTTTTCTGTATAAGTGCTACAAATCATGAAGGGTAAGTTGCTCAACTATAACAAACAGACTAAAACGTTGTGAAGAAGAATTACTTTACCCTCTCCATGAGTAGTGCTTTTAGCTGAAAAATTCCATTAGTCATTTACATAGATGTTCAAGTCTGTACTGGTGCTTCAAGGACGGCCCAACTATGGAACAAAGAGAAAGTTCATGGAAAAATTTCCCGGGATTATTGATGATAGCACAATAGTCTCCAAAATAGTTAAATACGTTTATGATGAATGCCATTTACTTGTATATCAGTGCCCATAGCTTCATAGGGAATACAGGGTCATGCCTCCTCCACAGGATTTTTTTTTTTTTTTTTGAGAGGGCATTCGATACAACGAAAGTGCCACCCTCACGAAATGATACTGAACATTTTTAAAGAAGTGGTACGTGAAAGAAAGTGTTTGATTGTGATTTNCAAAATAGTTAAATACGTTTATGATGAATGCCATTTACTTGTATATCAGTGCCCATAGCTTCATAGGGAATACAGGGTCATGCCTCCTCCACAGGATTTTTTTTTTTTTTTTGAGAGGGCATTCGATACAACGAAAGTGCCACCCTCACGAAATGATACTGAACATTTTTAAAGAAGTGGTACGTGAAAGAAAGTGTTTGATTGTGATTTAAAATAAGGTATCATAACTTGACTATTGGTGCTGATTACATTTCCTTGATCATTTCCTATTTTCTCAACATTCTCTGCGAAAAAAAAAACATTCGTCTTACGAGAGATACCACATATCAACACTTGAGGTTGTAGCTACCTGACGCCAGAAGACAGCAGGACTACGTAACGTAATTCGCGCTGATTCTTCATCAGTAATTACCGTGTCTACCATAAGCCTGATATTTTTTCGTGTACTGTCTGTGGTGAATGGTACTTAGTGTATTTTTGAATAATTTTTTTTAACAGTGATGCTATAGCTTTTGGAGAGCGTTTTGTCAAAGCATGTTGTCAGTTTGCTAGTATGGTCACGAATTTTCCTCTTGATCAGTGTTCTGGAATTGGATATAAATTTTAGTCAAAGATAATACTGAGGCGAATGTAACGCAAGCTAGTGCGCTCATAAGAAATAAAAGGTGTTTCTTGGTTGAAACTTGCAGAGGACAACAGGTGGGGCTGGACTCCATTTTCCCTTTATCTATTACTACGTGTAAAAGATCACCTTTGTTATTTTCGTTTGTGATTATACATATGTTACTTATGAGCCTCGGAATCTGTATGGCCACTGTAAGGCCCAGATTAAATACGATTACCTTAGTTGATTAATTAGGAAAACAAAATGAAAACCATGGTTATACGCAAGCTTCAAGGAAAAATATGTAGGCAACTCATGAATGCCAAAAGGTTACATGTTTGCTTTGTTGAGCGTGTTCAAGTACTGGTCGAATCTCTGACGCTTAATAAAAACAACAGACTTGGTTGAGTGTGAGTCAGCTGTGAAACTCTCGTTAATTTCATAATTGCCTCCGCTAAGGATGTTACGTTCTTCCTTATGTGTTGCTTGTTTGTTTGTCCATTTGTCACCAAGATAACTCAAAAAAATATAGACGGATCTTTACAGGGATTGCTACGCATGCTAGAAAGAGCAGATGATTAACTTTTTTCTGTAAAATAACTCAAAAAGTCATGGACGGAGTTTTATGAAATCTGCACAGATTATTAGGAATACATATTTCGAAAAGCAAATGACCAACTTTTTGTTATGATCTTTCGGTAAATTTTGTTTCTGCTCTCTTTGAGTTTCTATTTGTCAGAAACAGAACTCAAAAAGTTATGAACGCATCTTTATGAAATATTAAATAATCTTTATAAATGATGAAGAGCACCATGGAATGATGTAAGTTTTTAGGACATAGTCTATGTAAATTTTTTGTTACCATTGCTTTGATCGGCAAAGGTAGGTATGCATTCTCACAATGCTCTAGTTAAATGTATTATCAAATTTTGGTGGTGGTGATAGAAAGGAAATCCTAGTTTCAGAACCAGTTTAATTTTTTTCGTTACCAATGCTTTGGTAGGCGGAGGTATGCGTTCTCACAATACTCTAGTTCATTTACTTATTATTCTACTGGTTTTACTTTCTTTTATTCTGAAGCAGTTTGTTATCCTTACTCAGTTACCCTCCGTATTTTCGGGAAACCCTTACTATGATTTTGTTATTTTCCGAAGCGTCTATAATTAATAATTGTGCCCATGTTGGTGTTTTTTTTTTCATCGTGAGAAATGCATTCCTCACAAGATCAAACTCTGTCAACAATCATTCATTGATATGAAATGAAATGATTTTCTTTCAAAATTATAGATAGGTGGTTTTTTAAAAAGACTTCCCCCTTAACAGTCAATGTCTGCACCAGGTACTTTTCGTTAGGGGGAGGGTTGGAAGACGGCTGTAGTACATAAAATATGGAGGGACTTCACAAAATTTATAAATGTGTATGATTGCTAAATGTTAACAATATTGAAGGGCCACATGTCACGAGCTTGGCTCAATGGAGGAGAAGGCTAGGCTGAATATGGGATAGCTTGGCTCAATATGGGCCGGGGTGGGGGGTTTGGTCTCGAATTGGGGAGGGAGCCTGGCACCCCTCCCCTTCGAGAAGGGGCTACATCCGCCAGTGGGTGTGTTAAGGGGACGGCACCCCTAGGCACGGAGACTCTGTTTTGACGAGGATAGCGAGTCCCGCGATCCTGGGTAGGGAAAAAAATATTCAGCAGTGCAGTTACGATGAGAAGGAGGCTTGGTATGACCAAGCATGGTCTCTTGTAAGCATACGCATATAGGTTGTGCCGTTCTATCAGATGGTTCAGGTTAACTTTGTTGGTCTCGCGACCTTTCATATTCCATTATAATATTGTACTCGTGTGCTATGTTTCCTGATCGAGCCTCTTCCTGTCGTGTTATGGTAGGAGTAGGGGCTGTCGTGTGAGGTAATCACTGTCTGTATTGGGAAGTTGTCAACCTTCTTCCTTTCTTGAGTGTTCCACGACTGCAGCGTCACTGCAGGCGGCGAGGACCCCGCCCGCATGGTATCGGGAGGACACGCCGCGGCCCGCGGGGCTCGTCCACCGCCCGAACCTCGGTCCAGTGAGGACATACGCTGCTCATTCGGACGATGTTGTCAGTCGAAGTCGCGCCGCGCTCCGGCTGCATGCGTCATCGCTCGTCCCGTGAGGGCCAAAGACGCCATACGGTAATGCCGGTACTTTTTCGGAATTTTAAAAGGTACGGCATTTCTTGTAGGGGTCGCTGCTCTGTATGCGTTTCCGCGCGAGAGTTTCGTTGCCTTTACTAGTTGTAAAAGTCTTTGGTCGCACTGATTGTGTTTTTTACGTATTACTGTAGTTTTGTTTTCCAATTTTTTTGTGGGTCGATCCGGTTTATGCCCGTCCGGTCCGTCCCCGCCCCGAGGCACAGCCACCAGGGATGCGGCACAGCTGGAAGCAACCGGCACAGCAAGGGCAAAAACAGCCCCACCAGAGCAGAGGCAGCAGGCGCAGAAACAGTCTCAGCAGAGTCAGAAGCAGCAGACATAGCGGAGACAGGGACAGCCGCAGCAGAGCCGGAAGCCGCAGGCGCAGTGGAGACAGAAATAGCCCCAGCACGGCCAGAGGCAACAGGCGTAGCATCTCCAGCAGAGCCACAAACATCAGGCGCAACAGAGGCCGAAACGACCCCGGCAGAGCCAGAGGCCACAGGCGCAGAGGCAGCCTCAAACGAGTCAGCGCGGGCCGCGCCAGTACCATTGGTGGGAGCATCGGACTCAGCGGAGGCCGGTACAGCATTGGCAGGGACCCCATCGAGAGGAGAAGTAGGTGCCGCAAGGACGATGGGAGCCTCCCTGTTCGCGGCACACTTACTCAAGATATAGTCCGCCTCCGTCAAGGTCTCCCGAATAGAGGAGTCGACAGGGGACTCGCCAGTAGGCGCAGCAATGTCATCAGAGGATACAGCGGGCACAACCACAGCTGCAGCCTCAGTCACAGAGGAAGAATCGGTAGAATCATAGGCAGGAGCCATGGGTGAAACCGGGAGTGTATGGAGGGCGTCAGAGGGGCACATGGTCACGAGCAGAAAGGGAGGACCAGCAGCACTCATCGCTGGGACCGCCGACTCAGCTATCGCGCTACCGGGTCCAAGTACAGTGAGAACCTCAGTCCCAGGAACGGCAGCACGAGCCCCAACAGCCCCCCGTGTAGCAGCAGCGCCAGGTTCGGTCCCTAAGTCTGTGTTGCCTCGACAGCCAGCGGCGTACGCGGCGGCGACGGCCTTCGTCGTACCGGCGGGTCCGGGTCACCGCTCGCACTCTCGCTCGAGCCACGTAAAGCACGGGCGTATGACGTGTCCGGTCAGGCCTGGCGGCTCTCCACCAGTCTCCTGGCCTCGCCGTAGCTAACGTGCTCCTTGGCCTTAGTAGCCAGGACCTCTTGTTCATATTTGTAAGGGTTGCAAGTTGGTGAGTTTGCTGGGTGTGACTTATAGCAGTTGGCACACCTAGTTGGTGCAGTACATGGTTGTTGGTGTCATGAGCAATTTTGACATATGGGGTTGTTCTGCGGCACGTTTTTGCTCCGAGTCCGTATTGGTGGTACTTGAAGCCGGGGTGGGGGATATACAGCCGCACTGGGCACCTCACCCAGCCAATTTCCACTGCTGGTGGGAGGATACGAGCGTCTAAAGTGAGGATATATATGGGAGTATCGATGTCTCTACCAGTTTCCTTCCTCTTTACTCTGTAAACGCATCTCACTCCTGACTCTGAGAGGGCCTGAAGGAGTTCCTCATCGGTGTACTTTGGCTTATTTAGGAACCAGATCGTGCCCTTATTTTGGTTGATGCGATCATTGGGGCTGAGGAGACATCAATTCCCCCGTCATCGCTCTTCACTTCAACCAGGAGTGTGCCGGCCTTCGTCTCCGTCACCTTGGCAGGCTTGCCTCCCAGCGTCTGCAGGAGGTCTCTATACGCTCTTATGACATCTACATTTAGCACCGGTGTCGTCTTTCTTTTTGGTAGGGATATTGAAGAAACTTTCGAAGCCTCTCTGGCCAAACGGGAAGCTCGAATCGTGATCCCGTCCCAGCCGTCTACGCTCTCACCGCCGTGACAGGCATCGACGCCTACCGACGGTGCGTTGGCGGGCTGATAAGGCAACGGCTCATATCTAACTTCGCTGCGGTCGGAGTCCAGCACAGTACCCGCGTCCACACTCGCGGTAGATTGCCGCGACGGGGCCAGCACTGGCGGATCAGAGGTTTCAAGGTTCGGTTCCGTATCCATTAGAAAAGTTCGATCCGTCATTCAGAAAGAGGAAAGCACAAGGGGGGCCACGAAGGGTCCGCCCCTCCACACGGACGGCCGACCTCTCTTCTACCAGTGGGTCAGCAACACAAAATAAATAAAAGGAAAACCACGGTCCGGTGGGGCCGGGCGCTGCCTACGTTGGTTCTACCTACACTTCAGATTGCGATGAAAGACGAAGATAAATATCACTGCAGTAATAAAGAAGAGAGAGAAGATGTTAAGTTGGTATACTAACGGTACCACCAAGAGAAGGTGTAGTGAAGCTTGAATACAATTACTGTATATTAATTGTATCCCAGAGGTCGAATCCTTGTCAGTTGATGCAAAACTTCCCTTCACCAAAGATAACAATATATTTCATAGGTACCAATAAACGGGTGCTAAAGGGAGTTTTTAAAATCCGTGAATTTTTAGCTATACTTTTCGCCAGTATAAAGTTTTACCCACCAGTCAGCTTCTACAACTAAAATAAATATCTCGTCAATAAAGTGAGGGTGGAATATCGATTATTAGTTATGGAAATCTGAATTCGCGTATCGTGACTTTGAAGTGCTCGTGGCTTCTGTTTGATTTCGTATGGACGAAAAAAAGTGTTTGTGTTTTTGCTCGTCGTCAGGCGGGTTATCCAGTTAAGAGTACCACTGCGTAAGAGAAGCTAACCGTCACGGATATCTCCTAAACATTCTGTTTGCCCGCTGCTTGACTTCCTTTTATAACTGCGATCACATTGGCTCCCCCATTACTGCAGAAACCTACTCCAGACATGTTTACAAACGCAGTATGCACTCGCCTTCCTGTTGTAAATGCAGTAGGCCGTTGCAAGGCCTCCTGAAGTACAGGGGTGAGTCGCAATCAGGCCAAAACCGAGCTACCGCAACCTGAAGAGTGGTTACAGTGACCCGAAAAGTGGTTGTGAGAACGCCATCTACCGACGTGCGGTGTAAACGCAACAACATTGAAATTCCGTTTTGATTGAAATTCTGTCAATATCAATTTCAAGTATCTGAAAAATAGAAATTTGTGCTCAGTGACCTGAATCACCGCAACCTGAGTTGTGATCGTCATTTGAGCTATGATTGCGACAAGAGTTGCAACTGGCTGGGTCACCGGTGTAGCACCGGTAACCCAGAGATGACGATTGGGACACACCCCTGGTCTGGGTCTGTGCGTCACAAAGATGGTCTAATAGGTCCAGTCACTGGACTAATTATACTTTGTACCTTCTCTACATATTTCAGGCTGATCTGGATTCAGCACTCTAATTATTGAAATATGCAACCTTTATGTAGTTAAAATGAGTTTCCTAGCCAGATGTGTTCGAAGAATGCAGAGAAGGTACCAAAAATATCAGGCTGGTCGAATCATTTGTCCACAGACTGAAGGGGATCGGACCATTTTCGAGACACAGACCCAGGCCATGACTGTTGTTGTTGTTGTTGTTGCAGTTACGTAGGGGGCGGCTCTGGAGGGGGTCGGGCGTGTGGCGGAAGGTATGAGAAGGAAGGTAGGGAAGACAAGAAGTCATGCACAGATAGAGGGCTGTCCCATAGAGAGGTAGGAAGGAGGGCGGTAGGGTGG
>LQNS02278080.1:3701669-3712564 GCA_001587735.2 Parhyale hawaiensis | reverse complement strand
AGACTGAGGAGAGAAGGCCCTCAGTGGGAACGGTGTCGAATGCTTTGCTGAAGTCAATCAGCAAGGCCACCGTGCGATCATGGGGTTTAGGTTTATTCATGCCGCGGGTTGCTTGGAAGGCCAAAGGAAGTAGAGCAGTTACACCGCCAGTACTGTAGGAAGCCTTGGCAGTTTCCAGCCAAATGACGCTATATTGTTGACCACCTATCTACATTTTTATAATCGTTCTTACTTCGCACTATTTTTACGGGGTTGCAATCACATGAATTTCGGAACTTCCTACGGTACTCTGCACTTTGCAGTAACATATAGGAATTAATAAAAGTTGTATGGTGAATTATATATTTACAATGCCTTGCGCGGCAATAATGTAGTCTTACAAGTACATATCACAAGTTTACAAAGAGGTTTCGTCTTACATCGAGCATGAACACACAAAGCAACACATTAGTTCCAGCCGCAATCTAAGGAAACAAGCGTGATAAAACACAAAGTAAGAGCAATAAATAATGTTTAGATGAGACACTACTAACTATAGATAATATGGTGGTGGGGTATAGTCGAACATCACTGAGTGAACCCACAGTGTAGTCAATATAGTGACGAGACTCTGAACATGAGGCAGCAACTATAAGGAGCAGGATGATATGCACGAGCAACTGTGGTGGCTAAATCTAAAGCTTAGACATGGCACGTCGCTACGATGTGACGCCAACGATCGGTAAGGAGAGCCTGCTGGTAAAGTTACAGATCAACTACAGTGTCTTCTCGCAACTTGCTGCTGATTCTTGATTCACCGATCAATTTGCTGGCCATGTCCGCCCTTTGCTGGATCTATAGCCTACATCTTCGATTACACAACTAAGCAAAAACCAATGAGCAGGTTTCTAAAGCTATGCAGACCTATATTCGTTTGAGTACTACAATCAGATCGCTTACCTTCAAGGCTCTTCAAATAAGCAGTTAGTATGAACTTACCGAGCTCACAGTAGGAGAGAGCTCAAAGCAGATGGTCTCGTGCTGCCGAGGCCACCTACGCATGCTCACGAACAACTGGAAGCGAGGATGGGCGACTCCCTCGTCGTTTGGAGATATATTTAAACACGGTAGCATAGATACCATAGCATGAACGACATGCAAGCCGCTTATCCTGGTATCACGTTGTTCCTGCGAATGCCTAATGTGGCCCCGGCACAATAGTGTGACCACCAAAGCCGCAGTGAAGCACTTCAGCCAAGGTAAAAGCAGGCTGTACACTCCACAGCTACCCTCCATAGCTGACGGCACAACGGAGATATACTCTGCCCACGATGCACTAGGCGCTGGGAGCAGCGTGTGATCGTAAACTTTAGAGCAGTCAAAGACAGGAAGATAACAGCACAGATGGAACAAGACGGCCAAGCCAAACATAGCTGTGGTGGAAGCAAGGCTCTCTTGCGAAGCGAATAATGGTCGCAGCAGACTGAACGTACAACTTATTTGCAATTTCAACACAATTTTAACTTCATTCTTAAATTATTATGTTAGTTTCAGCCTCCCTAACGGAGCACAAACTATAGCACTCTGAGAGTGCATACCTCTGCCAAGCAAGGCAATGTTATCGAAAAATTCAAATTTATCCTGAAACTCTGATTTCCCTGCCATCGCCACCAAAATTTGGTAATGTGCGTTTTAAAATTTCTAACAATTCTTAAAACTTCACAAAAGATCCATTTGTAATTTTTTGAGTTAATACAACAAGCATAAAAATAAAGGTAGAGACAAACAGAGAAACGGTCAAAGAGATCAACAAAACAAATTGACCACTTATTTGTGGTAAAAACTTCAAGAACTGCAACTTTTGTAAAGAAGGGTCGGTAAGTTTTTGAGTTATGCTACCGAGGAGAAAAAAAAAAAGAGGCAGACAAAGGGTCAACGGGATCTTTACCAAAAGTTAATCATCTATTCATCCTCGCATAGCTACCTGACAATCCCTGTGAATTTCGCATAGATTAATTCCTAAATTTTCTGAGTTCTCTTGATGACAGACAAACTGAAAAATCATAGCCTCCTTGACAGAGGTAATTAACTGTTCTGAGCCACGAAGAGACATGAAAAAGTATGGCCAAGGGCAAGAAGAAGGCAGAACACGGGCATGGGAGAGGGGGGGGGGGGTTCTTACACAGAATCAACCGTGCATGAGAACTGTAAGTTGGGAAAGAAGAGGAAAAACAGAGCAAAGCTTCATCAGTAGGAGTAAAAAAATGAAAGGAAGCAAAGTGGCACGGACGAAAGATGTCCTGAAGGCCTAGCTTAGCTAAGGCAGTCTACGGGGTCCTCCTGAGGCGCTGCTCCCCATAACACAGGAAGAGTAAACATAACTAACCTAACCCATGGACCTAGCTCATGCCTCTGAGGGTTCATTCTCAACTAAAAAGTAAAACGCATTATAGCATCGGACCGATTTCTCCGAAGCGTCGTTGAGAACTGATGGGAAGAATGCTAAGTGCATGGTCTATAAAGTATAAATCATGAGTTCTTAACTTTCGCGAGCGTGCGGTCCAATGTACAAACTGCCATGTGATCCATAAAGTTTGTTTACCACAGCAGAAACCAGATCAACTATTGAGTAACTAGAATAGTTAGGCGGCAGTAGACGGACCAACAGGCCCATTCCCAAGAGACACGCGACTTACGCCACGGCCCGCTATGAGCTATTGCCATTGTCAGTATGATCTAGATGACTGAGGAAAAAAGTAAAAAACAGGGGAAGAATCTCAACCAAAGAGACGACCATGCATGCAAGCAAGCACGATTTATGGCCGCTATCTGCGGAGCTTCGACACGTCTAGCTAGTTGGGACGGAAGAGAGAAGATTATGGATTGAGGTGGCCTCTGAAGCTTTGGCCTCCCAATTTCTCTTACTACCCAGAAGAAGACCGTTCGGTCACGTGTTTAAATAAATGGTCTATTCCTAGGAAAATTAAGGTTTAGTGGGAAAAGTACATGGTTAAATCAATATCTGGACTACAATTCCACACAGTAAAGATTTACAGTTGATGCAAGACGGTACAACGCACGCACACAGTGATGCTCCGTTTAATATGGTGTTACACAGCGGCGTGAGCCTACATAAAAAATAGTAACTCAATACGTGCCATATCTCACCCTCAAGCATACGATATTCTAGCGGTAAGTTGTCTAATTTGATACCTAGTAGTTCATACGTTAATCCTTAAGCACTAATTCACTATATATCATTATAATGGTCACTAACAAGATCGAGTAGGTACTGTAATTAGATCGAAGTGATGTGCAAGTTGAAAACACAACATGCACGGTAAAATGGGCTAGTGAGAACACGTGGGGGCGCTCGCTGCTGAAGGTTACTTTGCTGCTCCATGACGCGATAGCACGGTAGATCACTGCGGTATCATGATAAGGAGGAACTGCAGCAGTCGCAGACTCAAGATGGACTCACACGACAGTCTTCTGTTCTCCATCCATAAGCTTCTACTCCGTACACCAATGTTTTGTGAAGTCCTTATAAGCGCGACTTTGTCTAGTAAAGCATTTGCTTAAGTGTTAGCGGTCGCGTCATTGGGCTTGGCAAGAGTCACTAGTCAAGTTTCCAATACGACTCTTCAAATTTAGAGCGACTCGGAGCACAGAAAGCTGCACACGTGTTAGCTGGAAACAGCAACACCTTCGAATGCAAAGTAGTAGCAATGGGAAATGCAAGAGAGCCGTCTGCACCAGCCCTTACGACATCAAAGAAAAAGCTCCAGCTGCTCTCGAAAGTCACACTTCACAATATGGGTGCAATGCACGCACCAACACAGCAGCAGTTCACGGAATGAAAAATTGTGCACTTTACCGCAGTCAAACTTTAGCTACAAGAGTTAGAAAAACGAATGTGGGTTGTACCAAGGAATGCACTATAGCGATCCGATAAATGCGACATAGAAGCGTCTATTCTAGGTTATTTTTAGCAGAAAGCAGCAAATATTTTTCCATTGCGCGATGACTTACATCACAGAATTGGATAATCTTTCCCAAAGTCCGAGCACCCATCGCTTGTCTTGAGCACATTCACGCACGGCAACACAACGCTCTTCAGCTGAAGTAAAACTATAAAAATATTATAATCCGAGTACTCTACTACCATAGGTGACTATCTTATTCTTAAGAAATTAAGGTTATAGTCGTCACTACATACAGTTAATGACTATACGCCGCAGCTCACTCGGCAGAGAAAACAATTCATTACCTGCTAGACGGAGATGAAAGTGCCTTCAAAAGGAGGGGTGGGAGTTGCTCGACTTATTGTGAGTCGAACTACCTATACCATAACGCAAGCAGGAGAACAGTTGAGTTCAACTCCATAGAGAGAAAAATGAACCCATTCCACGGCCACAAAACTGCATTAACGTAATTGTAAGGCAATAATTTTAATAATTAATACAAAAAACTGACAGTTCGAAGATATAATACAGGGCTAACTGCGGACCCCACAGCACAATTGAGAGAACTACCTACTGTTCACCAGCAAGGACTCTGATATATCGGTACCTACTACGTCAAGCTACGCACGCACTAGCTACATGGCACCGCAACATGCAAATTGTTACATTGCATGAACTTCACTGATGTGTCAGAGCGTTGTTTCCTGGAACCCCAAGACAGAACAATCACAAACACTTTACATCAGGGCTACAGAATCGGAGTCCGTCATTTATCTAGGCCAGGAGTCGGAACGCAAATTGGTAGCACCCATGGGTCGGAGTCGATCTTGATCAATCAGACTTCGCAACCCTGCCTAGCCTTACACTCGTCTAGAAAGAATAATTTTCCCAGTTTCAGGGAACTTTGTCACTGTAGGACACCAATTATAGATGGATCTACAGCTTATACTTAGCTAACACGTCGAGCTTCTCAGATACAACTCCATGACATTCTCACAGGAATACTAATATTACAAGATCAGTTTAACCTCGGCATCCGCCACAGGGCGATCCGTATAGTGATGCTGGTCGGGGAGGAGGCTTGAGTAGGAATACCTTACCTCGACATCGGCACTCCTCTGCCGTATTGCATAAGTTGGATCAATGTGCTGCTACCGGTGGGAAAATTAAGCGCGAAGCAACTCAGGAGAAAAAACGAAGACGAGATAAAGAAAAAAAATACTTGTGCTGGTGGTCAGCCACAGGACAAAACAGAAATGAGAAGAACACACAAGCAGCACGCGCGCGAGGGGTCACTTTCGTAGCATGCTACACGGAAGCAGGCAAGAGTTCCATGGGATTAGTCGCTCACCAATATTCGGCGAGCCACCTTACGGACCAGAAGGGACAGTATACAGGATCTACCAAACTGTACAAATTTACTTTATCAGTAGGAACTGCAGCCAGCTACAACATCTGCAGAATAGGCACTCAGACAGTCCCTAGGTGAGTGATGCCAATATGTATTTTGGCAGGGAAAAAGACCGCCGGAGTACACCCATGACGGCATTCACTACTCTACTCGAAGAGGAAAATTCAAGAATTAAAAAACCGACTCATCACTCAAGTACATTTCCAGGACTGTCTACCCATTTGCATCGATTATCACAGAATTGGAAATTCAACACTTTACACGTTCGGATCTGGATGCGTGACTAGCTCTCTGCGTTTGTAAAACGATTCTGCAGCGAAGAATTTGTCATTTTTGTACAACTACGCAGACTTACCAGCATGCCGCTTCACTCCAATTGTGCAACGAAGGGTAGCTATTTACCAGTCATGAGTATATGCAATACATCAAACTTACCTGACATCGATACCAGCGCTCCAGTCACTAAGGCTAATTGGGGGTTTACGTTTTCAGGAATGGCAAGCTGTGATCTTTCAAATCTTTTGAGCGTGGCAACACCTCAGCATCGAAACTTGTGGTGCAATGGCACGAGAGCGCTCACACTAGCACAACTTGAAGGGCGCACTGTAGTAAAATTTTAGCAAATAATCAAAACTGCGCAACAGAATGAAAAAACATAAATTGATCACTACCGTATATATGCAATAGCGTACAACAGATCTCAACCGACAGAATGCTTATGATTTTTCCAGAAGTCAATATCAAATAGTAATACTACCCTTCTGCTGAAAATCAACAACCAAACTCCACCTGTGAACAATTTCGGTGTATAATATTATTATTATTATTATTATTATTATTATTATTATTATGAGGGTTTACCCGCCGTATTAGATACAAAGACTATATAACAGCGATCCAATTTTGTATGATATAGTTTAGAAGTTGAGTCGAACTCAAATGAGTTCTACTGGAACAATCTTGGCCAAGTGCACCATGTCTGGCAGGAAATAAGGCGCGAGCATCTCCAACTCCACACGGCTCGGTCGAACGATATCGCTCAGCTAAGCGCCGCAGAGAATGAGACGAATAACGAAAAGACAAAAAGAAAAGAAGACAGAAGAAAGCGGACACTCGCGCGGGGGGTCCCTTCCATGGCCCCCCACACGGGAGCAGATAGGAGTCCCATGGGATTGGATTGGTCGCTTACCACCATTCGGCGGCCCACCTCGCGGAACAGAAGGGGAAATATAGAGTCTACCTAACTCTACAAAACTAACCTCAGCAAGATCTGCGGCCAGATGCTACACCCCCAGCGGAGAAGGCACTCTGGACCCTTGGGTACGTGAAGCCCAAATACATTGTGGCAAGGAAAGGACCCACCAGAATATACCCCTGAGGGCATTTCGGTGTATATTATTATTATATTAAGGGTTTTCCCACCGTAGCCGACAGAAGCACGATACAACAGCGAAATAAATTGATTTCGGTGTATGAGGCAAATACCAAAAGGCAGAGTCAAAATTAAAGCGAAGAGAGCTCGCACTACTAATTGCCACTATATTATAACACTAATTGCGACCTTAAGTAATGATTACTCCATTCGAAACCGATCAAAGGATTATTACTGTTGGTAGCTAGGTTGGTTCCAGTTGGTCTAGATATTGCAAAGGTGTTGCAGTAGAGAAATAGGTGGAGAAAACGAGAAACCCATGCATGAGAGGGCTCCAGATGGGATCGAAGCACATGGATTGAGTAACTGTGTAAAGAAGAGAAAGAACAGAACAAAAGCATCATTAGAAAGATCATGAATTCATGATCATGGAAGGAAGCAAAGTGGGCACGAAGAAAGCTTTCCTCAAGCCCTTGCTAAGGCTTGGGTAATCCGCAGGGTTCCCTTTGGAGCGCGGCAGCCCATTAACATAAGATGGGAAAGTCCTAACTCTATGGCCAATTTTATGCTCCAGAGTGTGTAGCGATAAACAAAGTTCAGTATAAAATTCGTAGTAGGCCTAAATACATTTTAAGAAAATAATACTTGCACATAAAGAGAAGGGAAATGGAGCTTAATATCAGAATTCCTTATCGACTGATTGCTTCTTAACACAGAACATCTACGGCCCGGACGACACAAATATGCGTTGCAATTACATCTTAGTTAGGCTACCACAGCCTGAAAACTTCCAGTAATTTATAATACGGTTTCTGTAAGTGGGTCTCGCCAGTCATTAGTGTTCTCGGAGCAGCAACTGGGGCACGATCTGTGAAGAACGTGCGACGCTGGTGATACACAGCTTATGCCGACGTCACTCTATAAAGTCGCACGCACGACTTGCTGCGAGGATGTGAAGCCCTCACATCGTCCCTAGATATAAATCTGCAGCATAAACGAAGTGAGAGCTGCAGATCCTCGCGCCAAGTTGTGTGTGAAACTGCATGATGTACCGTCAGTAATACGATAGGGTAGTGACTGCAACAGCAACACACGGGTTTCTCAATGAAAGCGGATTGACAAGAAAATGTTTGTTAAGAGTCGCGCGTCCAATGGCTGAATTTCTGGGGCTTGTTAGTAAACAGCGAAAGATTGCAAACTTGCTGAGCGTCAGTTCCCTCCAAATGTACAGAGATATCCAAATCTGCACTAGTGACCCAGCTGGCCACCAGCCAGCTAACGTAACGGCACACCGTTTGGTCGACACACAGTTGTGTTTACAATGACGTAACAAAACGTTCGGACGCTTCACGAGGTCTGACGGCGTCGAAAGACGATCGTGTGACTTTCCGGCTTGAAGTGAAGGTCTTGCCATACCACGAACATAAATGGAGACAGGCTAAAAGAATTTTTTTTTCTTTGCTCCATTAATCGAATCTCCACAGAGCTTATCATCATTCATCTACAATATAATAATACCGATACGGTATTTATCAGTTAATTTATTTATTCCTTGATCTGTTCATTTCCTGTCACGCTTTGATGGAGTCTGATTTATATTACTTTCTCCAAACAGTGAAACCATATTTGCTCTCAGTTCATTAAGTGTAAATTGAGTAGATGATCTATGAAGCACAGGAGAAGCGATTTTTTTAAGTGCCCTAGACACCGCAGTCACTTTTACCAAATTATTATTATATTGAGTAGTTTAAGTCTCCGTCTCCACAGCAATGGCGATCTAACAGAGGAAGAAGCAAGGGACACATAGTGTGACGATAGACACGTGAAACCCATGCACGAGGGTGTTCCCCCACAGGATCAACGCGCATGGGAACAGCAAGTCGGGAAAGAAGAGTAAGAACAGATTGAAGAAAGATCAGTAGGAGTAAAAGACGGGAAGGAAGCAAAGTGGGCACGAAAGACAGCCGTCCCGAAGGCCTAGCTAATGGCTAAGATAACCTACACAAACCCCCTGGGGCGCTACTCCCCATAACATAGGATGGGCGAACCTAACTAACCTAAACTTTTACCAAATTGCTCATTTCCTTTGACGAAGCAGTTTTATTAATCTGTAATAAGATACGCGGGGCAATTTCATTAAATTCAGTAATGCTTGAGTGATTGAGAGTAGTAGTAGAAGTTTTACTAGCGCTTCAGTGGCACAATGCCTACATCACGCCGAACTATTCCTGTGTTTAATCCAGTCTCGTACGCCGCTAGGGCGCGAAGTATGTCTCATTTTATATTAAAATGAAGTATTAAGGAGGGGACTATTATTAATTTTACATAAAGTATATATATGAATTGACCAAAAAAAAGGATAATGTCATAGCATGTCATAGTTGGTGGTATCTATCGTGATGAGTTTATCACAGTTTATTATAAAGGTCACATCTAATAAGGAAGGTCTTAAGAGCGTCTCTGTTGAATTGGCCACGAGGACCCTCAGGCAACATACTCTGCAGTATGGAGTAAGCATCCTGTCCATAAAGGTCCGGATAACAGTCTCTCCGCTCGTTGGAGAAGGTAGGACACTCGGCCATCAAATGTAAGACGGTGAGAGGAACGACGCAATCGTCGCAATAGCGCTGCGGGAGCCCCATTCGCAAGTAGTTAGGAGTAAGTCTCGTGAGCCCAATGCGCAGTGATTGCTAACATAAATTAAACTTTTTTCGTATGTCATGTTAGGGAATGAAGGAATGTGCTGCTCAGATCAATAGGAACAGAGAGCAGTCAAATCTTATGACATTTTGATTTAACTGTTGTAGCGAATCCATCAGATGTAGGTATATTAGTAAGGGAAGTATGATCAATGAAGAAGGTTCATTACAATTCCTCGCCGTCATTTTCAACAGTGCGAGAAATCTAGTGCTTGCACAAACAATAAGTCTGACTCAATGTTGCCTTTGGTCCCCCTTCTGTTTAGCATCGCAGACCTTCCTCTCCCGATGTAGAAAAGATGTCTTCGCTTACAGATAAATAGGTAAAAATATTCATGTTTAGATAGCTAATTCCACGAGTAGTTTGATATCAAACTTCAAGAAATAGAGGCACCACCAGAAACCGATGGGCTAAAATATTCTATATGATGAGATATAAAATGCTTGTTTACAAGCGATGTTGCAAAGACAATAGTTACATAGTACCGGGAGAAGCGTTGCTCACCTACTCAAACAATAATTACCTCACCCCTAGAAAACTGAGGATTCATTCCAATCAAAATATATAGAGTAAATTACACGTTTACACCCACGTTCAGCATCCTAGGGTTGTTGACGAACCACAACCTTTTCAATACCTTCAGGCTACCATAGACATAAACATGCAGCGACTCTTTACCTTTAGCACACGTTTTGTGCTCACTAAATATTGAGTATGAAATTTCGTGAAATGCATTTGAAAACGTGAAAGATATTGCATATTATGAAGTGCAACTTCTTTACCGGAGGATGCCATAAGTGGTACTGAAGGGACCTCATCTATGGGCAGGGTGTAGCAGGGGCGTGTCATCGGTAGCTGACGTGGCAGGGTGGCCAGGCTCCAGCAGCGCCGTAGGAGATGGCGGACGTTGCACGCGCTGTTGCTGCTGTTGAATCAGGTTAGAGGCGCCGTAGAGCATCTCTTGATATTGTGACGTTATAGATGCAGAGGAAGGCTGAATGGAGCCCATTCGAGAGGCTGATGCGTCAGGGAAAGGATCCATAGCAGGAGGAGAAGGGGTTCGTTGGTACAATCTACTTTGCGGATCATAGCTAGACCCTGACGACCTAAAATGTTGAGCTACCTCTGCATCAGATTCGTTCCTGGCAGCTGCGTATGGATTAGGCCGATGCTCGTCGATGTACTGGTTCTGGAGGCGACGCATTTGATTGAGGCCCCTGAGGTAGAGGCAGCTCATGCCCATGTCATAAGCTGTTTGTGTTTGGGGCTGCCAAGCTACGCATGGGCTATTATGTTCATCCAAGTTTCCTAAAGCAGGATGAATACTGCCAGGCATACCAACACTGGACTGCTGGAGAGAAGATGAGTGAAGTGAATGCTGGCCAGGCTGGATGGAGTGCTGCATCGGCCCCTCCATGTGCGATATGCCACCATTGTAACCTCGCACCGCATACCCAAAGCTTGCCGG
>LQNS02278080.1:3590612-3600711 GCA_001587735.2 Parhyale hawaiensis | reverse complement strand
AAGTAGGATCATTTCTCCTACTGCATGCGGTAGGTTACGATGATAAAATATCCATTAATTCCAATCATCAGATGATTGACAAAAAAATTATGACCTGTGAATGAATTTTATTACTTTTTAATGACCAACCAGTTATTACTTTTTATGACTTTTGTGACCTAGTAGACACCCTGTATATCTGTTAAACTAACCTATCTTTCATAAATTTAACAAAAAAAAGTGAAAAAATCTGAATTTCAGGAGGCAAAGGGTTAATTAGCGATACAGCGAGCAGCGCGGCGCGCCAACTTGAACGCCGATCACACGCACACGATCTGCGTACACAAACACGCACACAAGGTGTCATGAACGACGGTAGCGCGACCGGGGCGCACTATCGTCGTTCGCGACGATTTGTGTGCGTGTTTATGTAAGCAGATCGTGTGCGTGTGAGCGGCGTTCAAGTTGGTGCGCCGCACTGCTCGCTGATTAGGTTAGGTTAACCTAGGTAGCGTTTATTTTAGTGGTGGCGCGAGCAGGAAAGCTTACTTGACGCAAAATAGTCGTGAACAACTTACCAAATGAAGTATATAATCGGGGCCGGGGCGACCAATTATAATTATATTGCAGGTTTTCGCGCCGTATTGGATACGATGACTACTTTATAGGCTAACAGCGATCCAATTTTGTATGATATAGTTTAGGAGTTGAGTCGAACTGAGATGAGATCTATTAGAACAATCTTGGCCAGGTGCACCACATTTGGCAGGAAATAAGGCTCGAGCATCAACTCCACACGGCTGAGCCGAACGAAATCGCTCAGCGGTGCGGGAAAGAGACGAAAAAAGAAGATAGAAAAAAGCGAACACTCGTGCGGGGGTCCCGTCCGTCGGCCTCTACACGGGAGCAGATAGGAGTACCACGGGATGGGTCGCTTACCACCACCCAACTCGCGAAACAAGGGGAACTAGAGCAGTCTGAGAGCGCATACCTCCGCCAAGCGAGGCAACGGTAGCAAAAAAAAAATTAAATTGGCTCCGAAACCATAGCTTTCTTTGTATCAACTCCAAAATCTGATCATTTGTGCCTTTTGATAGCAATAATAGCTTGTGCAATTTTCTTGAAAATGCGTCCACAACTTTTTGAATTATGCTGCTAACAAACATGAGTCAAACATACAAATGAACAAACCGATCTGCACCAAAATTTAATAATTTATGTCTTCTAACATTACTAACATCCCTTATAAATTTGATAAAGATTCATTCATTGTTTTTTGAATTATTGTGCTATCAAGCATAAAATTAAAAACAGTGATAAACGAACGAACAAACTGATCATTACCAAAATTTGGTCATTTGCTCTTCGTCATAACCTATACCTAACAACTCCTGTGAAATTCATAAAAATCCGTCCCTTACTTTTTGAGTTATGGCATTGAGAAAAATGAGGCAGACAAACAAACAAACGGATGGACGGATCTTCACCAAAAGTTTATTATTTGTTCCTCCTAACATACAAAAGAATCCCTGTAAATTTCGTCAAAATCCGTCCATACCTTTTTGAGTTATCTTGGTGACAGATAAACCCGACGAAAACATAACCTCCTTGGCGGAGGTAAAAATAGAGAACCTATCTTCACAAAACTTTCTCAACAGTAACTGCGACAAACTGCTACATCCCCTGTGGAGAAGGCACTTGGGACCCTTACGTGCGAAATGACCTAATATATTGAGGCAGTGAAAGGGCCCAGCAGAATATACCTCTGAGGGCGTCGGGGCGACCAAAACTAAATAGTCTGGGATGGGGATTTCTTGCACTGGCAGTAGTTTAACAGTAATTACATTGATCTGATACTGATCAATCGTAATTCATAATGAATCTGTCTACACGAAAAAAATTAGCTTCCTCAAGAAAACTTGTTTTATTGCTTGTTAAGTGTTTTCCATTTCCCCAAAAAAGCCCCGGCCAACCCCTCGATTTTTACAGTATGAAAATCCGGAGCCGGGGTAAGCAATTTTCGATAAAGCGGGGCCATGGGACTGAAATGACCAACGCAGGGTTGGGGCCCCGGTCGATCCCTACCCCTTCACACGGTCACCATCCACCCCTTTGTTCAACGTACAAGACGGATCACCATCAGCTGTAGTTCCTCAAAAATATGTTTCATAATAGAACAGATATAACTTAAATACGCGAAGTTTGTTGATCATGCGGTTCGCGTCGAAGATCTAGGATTTGTTTTTGTTTTTTTTTTGTAGCAGTGCAGGAGGAAACAGCTGGTCTTTGAACGTGACTATTACCGCCCATAGATATTGCCTTGCCATGTGGTGTTGATATAATTTTTCATGAATCTGCTGTATTAACATTATTTAAATGCCAGAGGTTGCGTCTTGCTGATTGCCTATTAAAACATGGAAGAAATTAATCTTTCGCAGAGTCAAACCAAATTATTACCAGGTTCAGTGTTTTCGACGTTTTCCCGGAACGAGGCCTACAAATGCCTGCCTGAATCGAAGGCCTGTTTCAATACTCCAGCCCACCACGCTTAATTAATTCCTGGTCATATACCTCTATATTTTTGTTATTTACGTGCTTCTACAACAATATGGTCCTTTGAACCGGCCGACAATTTGGTGTCTCGAGCCAGCCAATATATATAATATTGAATTAAACACTGTCTAGAGTTACCGTTAAACCGAAAGGACAAATAACACACGAAACAATCAGGGGATGCTGTATTATGTCTAAAAATTATCAACAGGTACAGTAAAAATAAAGCTCAAAAAGCAAGTTCCCACAGCGCAATAAAACAAAAGCAAGAGATTCCATTAACCTAGGATCGCAGATATAACGCAGTAGGCTACCGATCTTGTATCGGCGTGGCAAAGGTAGTCGTCCCTAAGCAACAAAATGATAATTTGACAACACATGTATCAATAGAAGCGCACTGAAGGGTTTTGAGCAGCGTTAACGATAGACAGGTTACATTTACCGTCATAATACTTAGACGAAACTCTTTACCTACGCAACCAAGTCACAGCGATCAGGATTATGACGAGACGAACGCAGCAATGTGAGCGACTTCAAGATAATCGCCTATTATTATGATTAACTAAAAGAGAAGCAGTTACTACTAATGCTATCCTAGACATCAATACCATCGCATAAAGAGTATAGCGGAAGAAGCTATAGGTCTTACCGATCTTCGGGCAACACATTTCGCATCAAGTTTGTGAGGGGTTGTGCGCATCGCAGGAAACCTTAAACAATGCGTCAGGGCATCGCCGTGCCTCATCCAGTATCAGAAGCCTTCACAAAGTTCAGTACAACCAGAGTAGCAATGGACTTACTACCCTAGCTACCGCAGAGCATCTCGTCAAGGTAACATCGCATACTCGGGGCGAACCGGTAACGCAAAGGTAACGGCTCTGGTGGTGATGCGACGTCCTACCGTCATCAGAAACAGGCCCAAGACAGGCCATCATAATAAAGTTTGCTTGAGTTAGCTTGACTATGCTAAGGAATGCCTCTGATGTAGTGGGTTAGCTTAGGCTTGGCGACGCAACGTATGTCGACGATCTTTAGTAGCGTCGAATTGGAGGAGGAGCGCCGTACCTGAGAGCCAGAGAATATTTGCATTGAAACAGTGCTGCCTACACTGCACATGGAACATAACATCTTCATCTTATACGCATTACGTGACCAAATGGGACAACGTCTCAAGCTACTCATTAGAAGCGCAGAGATATGGTCTGGTGCTACAGTCGTTCTCGAAAAACAAAGCGTTCGAGTCAATGATTTGCAGTTGATCACAAAACGCTGCAACACTACACATGCACAAAAGGGCTACGAAGTGAGGGCAGGAGTATGAAGGGACGAAGAGGAAGGATAAAGAAGCGTCGCAGTTTCAGGAAGGCTCCCGCAACGCAAAGGTGGCGCCGAGACACAGACTGAGCACACTACTCCACAAGCACCACTACTTTGTAGTCTCAATCAACGTACTTTCAGAGACCGTGGAAGCAATCACTGTGTCGCTCATGGCTAACTACGCAACATACACCTCGCTCTCGCAATAAACGGCTTACCTACCGTTTTCCGAGACGCTGGAATGTACATCGCAATATGTATCGCACTATATACCATACATACCATATACAGGAAGCATAAATAAGCTCGCAATATTCACTCTCGCAATAAACGGCTTACCTACCGTCGTCTTGGAGACGTAAATCGCATGTATCGAGGAGAGTATGGCTCGCACTCACCCAATGCAAGGGAGTAGCTCGTACAACTAACAGCTTACCGGTGTTGTAGAGGCGCGTAGAAAAAAGTCGGCTAACTGATGAACGCCCTGGAGCACCTATGAAGGTACTGCCAACTATGGCAACCTTACGCACGACGTCATACTTACGAGAGGGCATTACAGAACAGGGCCGCAGCCTCTCTTCATCGTATAACTTGGGAAGACAATGCAAGCTAATGGCAGCTGAACAGTTTGAAGAGCGATAAAAAATTTTACCTTCAAGTATCTATCACGTGTGCAACCTAAGTATGAGCAAAAATTTTTGAACACTTGTATCAAAATTTGGTACATACTTAAGACAGGAAAAGCTACCACCATGAACTTGCAGGGTCTTATCACAGGGAAGAGCGCAGTTCCACCTAATACGTCGCAAAGACGCGTGTATGGAAGCGCAGAACCGCATGCACCAACCCCTCACCGACGCATGCAACAAGAACCTGAAGTAGATCAGTCGCACTCGCACGCCCTATGAACCTCGGACTACGTCCTCAGCTGTTCATCTGTCGCACGTGTACACACAATACAGTTCGGCGGCGTCATGAGGCAACTCAAGTCGTACCTAACCAAACTAAATATTTATAAGAAAGGCACCTCAATTACCTACGAGACCTTACTTCATGGAATGTCTACGTAACTACACAATCGTATCAATGGCGGATCAAGGAAGATGTGCCGGTGATCGACAACCACAACTCTAAAGGACGGTTTACACGATCGTCTTTTAATCTACGTCCATACTCAGAAGATCAGAAAGTTTCGTTGTGCCACTGCAAACCACACTGCCTGTACGTCGGAAGACCTGATAAAATGTTCGTCGTTGTGTCAGCTGGTTTAGCAGTGCCGCTATTCAAGTTTCGGAAGTCAATTCAATTCGAACAACTGAGCATTTTGCAGTCATTTCAAGACACAGCCCGACATTATGACGCGGTGATGTAAGAACGTAGAGTAAAATAACTGTCGTGCGAACTGAATTCTTTTTTAAGACCCAACACCAAGTCAGCCAGTACTGAGCATTTACGTTATTCATGAGTCAAAACACTATTGGCCAGTAAGAAACAAAAGTGAGGCCCCTCTTAAGACATTCAAATGGACAGAATTACCTCACATGAAAGTAGATGCGCCTTGTAAGTCCCAAAATCTACCAAAATTTGTAGCAATACCATTCTGGCACATGGAATACCAGTGTTCTGGTTTACCATTGGAGGGCTATTGCTGCACCAAGCAATGTTTCCCGTTTTCATTGTTATTGCTACTTGCCACGTATTATCACGATCTTATCTAGTCATTTATTTAATCAAACTGCTGCAGTGCGCTAAGTTAAACACGCTAAGAACGGCAGTATTAGTGTTCAAGGGATGGCACAGAGGACTGACAGAACAAAGGCGAAGGTTGCTCGTGAATTCGTCAGCTGAGAGATCACTACAGAATTGCACGGGGCAGGGGTTTTCTCCAAGTGGGTCGCATCTTCTAGAAGTGCTTTCAACTTTGGAATAATTGCATTTTAATTTTATAGTTCCTTCGCAGAATTTATTTTCCTTTACGGGAAATAATAAATAGTAAGGGATCGGTGGGGTCCAACCTTTTTCGTGGGGTTCGCAAGTGCGCAACATTGCCAGCCACTGGCATTAAGGAAAAACAGAAGACAAGGAAAACAACAGCTTGACGTTAGCAGTAATTGCATGTCTTTCCATTTGATGCAATACCCGTGGCGTAACTTTGGGACGCTACTTCACGCTTTGGTTCGCCACCACCTCAGTCGTCACTACCCTCTGTGCCCTCCTGTGTGGCTTGGCGGTGTGGCACGGTTCTCTCCCCTCGAACCAACCTGACGGTCTAACACAGCGAGGACCGGACGGCCTAGCGCACTATACTTACCTCGGTGGGGAGGGAGCGCGCCCTGTGGGAGAGGGCACCCTGGGAGGATACAGAAGATCTCGCTGAGGGGCTGGTGCAGAGTAGTATGGGTCACGTGGCCGCCTGCAATTCAGATACACAATAGCTGCTAGTGCTCAAAACATACGTAAAAAGTAAAACCTCCAACATATACATACCAATACACAGTTGCATGCGTATACCCCGTTCTCTCATAAATTATTTGCCTCTCGCAGAAATAAAATTGCATCAAGTGTCACGTATGTAACAGCAATGGAGAAAAGAGTAAACAACCATGTCCTCTATATACCAATACTGAATTGCCGGCATCACAAACTAGAGAAGAATAACGAAAACCCCAGAAAATAAGACATGCAATAACTCAAGTCTAGGACACCCTTACACACACTACCTGGGTAACCAGCTTAGTATCTCGCTGCTCGTGTTTCACGCAGTAACGCAGCACAATATAGCCGAGACGCCACTGTAGCATATGGTGAGATAGCTGCCTAGCGGACGCGACGCAGCTAGCGCAGCGGCTGGAAGCTGACACGCACGCGCAATACACAGTAGAGTACTGTACCACTCTGAAGAGGACAGTACTGTGGCTATCAAAAGTCCAATGTAGTCTGTGTCCCTCCTACACGCAATAAAGTTACGCGAGTTTCTAATACTTGAAGCAACAAATATTTAGTCCAGTTAACTATGGTATGCAATAAATCATAATCTATCGTGATATAATGCTTGCTGAATTTAAAACAATCGCCAACGGTCAGCTGCAGTGTGGTTGCTCACGGATACATTTTTCAGGCAAGTAAAGCTGCATCCAGTAAGCCTTCCTTTTATTAGCGATAATATGGACCTAAATTAATGAGTAAAAAAGACATGAGAATGAGAAATGGAGTGGGCATTCAATTATCTAGCTACATCTATTAAAATGACTCTGCAAGTCAGCCAAGGAATTACAATTTTCTATTATTTGGTCTCAAAGAAATTTATCCAGGGGATAACTGCACCATTAATATTCTAACGCAAACCGATCTATCGCATATGACGGGAAGGGTCGCTTGTATTTCAATTAACAGGCCCAGCCCATAAACGTAACGCTGCCACCTCGTATGCGAGTCAAGCCCTCAATACGATAGTCGCGATATGTGCCACGTGCACAGTACACACAGTCATGGCTCTAACACAACCTATAGCTAGCTACTAGGGTCACAACCAACGTGCTAACGCCCACGGAGATCATTGGTAACATTTCCAATAGCGATATTCATAAGATTAACCCTTTCTCTCTCAAATTATGGTAGTCGGGAGGAATTTTTGACACAAGATTATCTATAACAGGCATGCTGCGCTTCAAGGACAATTGAGGATGAAGTAGTTATCAGATTAGACCGTAATTCCATTCATATCAGTTTAAAAACAGGCTAATATGAAAAACAATCCAAGACTAACTGCGAGCAATAGTTAGGTGTGTAGCTACAACTAGAAAAGGAAATAGCTATAGCTATATAGCTAATATTCTGAAGTGCTTCACAATATTAGCATCTGCTCTCATTGCCAAGTTGTTCTTAAAGCAAGGCCTGCTTGTATTTTAAATAAGTGATAACAAAAGGAGCAAACCGTACAAGATAAAATCTGGTTATCTAATATCAACTGAAGCAAGGAGCCAAGTATCTACTTCTACGAAGAGGCAAAAGAAGTTTAGTTTTACACGCTTACACTACAAGCATTGCTATCGAAAGTGCATCATACGTGCTAGTTGAAAGAAAAAGGGTTAACGCAATTAGAGATGCAATAATTAGGAGGAAGGCTGACTCACGGGTCATAAGGTTCAGGACGCCGGTCGTAAGTGAGGGGCACGGTGGGTATGGGGCGGCGGTCGGGAGGAGGTGGTGGGCTGCGGCGAGAGCTGAGCGCTGGTGCAGGAGGTGCAGGCCGTCGCTCGTACGCGTCGTAGCTGAACAGAAATGAAATGCACACCTAAGGAGCTGGCACAATAGGGAGAAGTGACTGCAGGCCACTTTGGTGTCCTATTATACTGGTAGGCATAAACTCAACGCACGGTTCATCTGGGACTATTTTCATATTTAATGTACCGGCATCACACAATTGTGCCCTCCATATATAAAAGTTACGGCGCAATGAAGGCAGTCGCGGCAATTTTGTAAGTAGATTTACTGTTAGTTAACACTAAGACAAACATGCCTTGGTTTCTTGTAGGAACATGATTATTAGAAATGCTACCCATGAAGTATGCCGGTCCTTAACCCATGAAACAACCACATACCCCTATTGCCTATTGGTAGGTAAATTTTACCCATGGTTCTTTTAGGATCAGCTCCACTAGCAGCTGCTACACATTTATATCAAGGGTATAAAGAACAGCGGGCACGTGACCATTACGGTTACAATAAAAGAAAAAAAACTCACCTCAGGTTATTTACCAACACTGCACTGGAACATGAATAAAAAAGCCAACAATGAACCACAACACTCCCAAATCGAAGGTGTACGAAGGAATAGCAAGTAATGATACTCCAGGTAAATATGGAAGCCCAATTTCAACTCCAATAAGGTGAGCAGTCAGTTGCCAGAGCCATCAAATAATTTGGATGACATAGGATAATGAAATTGTAATGCCACATACCAAAACTAATAATCTTGTGAAATCTTGTCTGGATTAATTTTTCAATACACCATACTGTAGCCCAGATTACTCTTTTAGTCTCCTTTAGAATTTTTAATTGCACGCAGCTTCAAAGAAATTTCGCTCAAGGCTTTTTCAGGGACAACTTCAAATTATCAACAGTAGCAGGCAGGAGATTCCAGTAGCTATTTACCAAACACTCAAAACCAAGGGATTCAAACGGGAAAATATAGCTTCATATATTTCTTGATTCCAGGACTTAGGAAAATATTCTTTATACATTACATTGACTTTTTTCCTGCGGGTTCGAGGGCACGCCGTCGTGCTGACGGGTGGAATGATCGTTCAAGGGTTTCTCCATTTTACACACGGCAGAGACCAAATTGTTCTCTATGTAGCTTAGTTCTATGAGTAAAAGGGCACAAAAATAAGGGGAGATTACCACGTGTTAGCGGCAGACGCCCAAACCATAAAGCCGGCTCTTGACTTTAATTATTTCTCAATTATCTGGGAGGACTTTTCTAGCTAACATTCTGTAATATTCGTTTCGCACATATAACATTCCAATATGTTAGCCTCAACATTCAAATGTATAGACGCATTCTTTGTATCATGCGAGTTCATGTTCTGGTGGAAGTAGCCACCGTCCTTCAGGTCAGAGCCTCTAAGATAACCTAAAATGTCATTCATGACACCGTACAATAATGTGCCGGTTTACCAGCACTGCTCGTTGAGCGACATGTATAATTCTCAATGACCTTCCAGCCAGAACCTCATTAGTAAAAGCAGTCTTTCAAACCTGTAACCAGAGTTTCGCAGATTTTTGTTATTCTCATAAACGGACAGTAATTTACCAGTGGACTTCTGACTCGATTCTAGCGGAAGCAACCGGTGTTGTAAATGAAGCCAGCAATCATAAATATTCAAAGGCGCCTGTGCTATCAAGTGTCAGCTTATTTGGTACGTAGCTTTACGGTACCAACAATGTCTACTGCATTCTGCTTGTAGCACTTATTCAGATGTAAACCTTGTATTTGTTGTCTGCATCTATCAGTAGCATGCTTGCTACTTATTATCGGATCATATCTTCTAAGCCTTGTATAATAAGATGTAAATAAACAAGAAGATCTTGCTGACATTCCTTCACCAACCAGCACTGTAGCCTGACTGCATTATTCTGCTTTGAAGTTCACTCTCACAACCAAGTATGGTAACGAACTCAATTAGAACTCCACCCTCGGCCAGAATAGGAATACTGTATAGTGCACTTTCTCTGAACTGTCGTTCTC
>LQNS02278080.1:3498807-3514195 GCA_001587735.2 Parhyale hawaiensis | reverse complement strand
GTCATCGATTGGGACAGCTTCACCGAGCTAAGTTAATCTCACTAACTTTAACTTGTGCCAAACTTCAACTTTGAGCCTTGTTTTCGCTTCTTGGGATCAAGTCCCAGATGTCGTTTCCCAACTGATTCCGTTGACACCTGTCATTCTATCCCAAAGTAACGAAACCAACGCTCATGGCTGATGTCCGGCAAAATTACAGCTCTAGAGATTAACTTATTTAGATGGAACTGCCTCCACTGATAATCCCTTTTATGTATTTTCGACATCTAACGTGAGTACTGTAGTGTTAGAGATACGTTCGATTTAAATAATAATAAGTTTTTTGCCTTGAAAACGACTTTCGTTCAGATCGTCGAAAGCTCAGCCAATTAAACTAATAAAAATCCAGTCGAAGTTTTAAAAACCTTTAAGAAATATGGAACCTGGATGTCATCTATTTCAACGAATAAGGGTTAAGAATTGTGGATGCCAAGCTACATTTTTAAATATTGAATTAGTATGTGTAAAGAGCCCCATACACTACACATAAAGCCAACTCAAACTCAGTGCGCAAACCCCAACACATGTCAATTTACGTAGGGTGTAGGGACGCTCATGCTTCAACTAAAGCCCAATTTCTAGGCATGAGCTGAGCTGTTCAGATTCACCTGATATTTGTAGGCGGAGCTTCAAGCTTGTACTGCACAAGGAGGTTTGATATCTCTATTCAACCTCCTTGGAGCCGCCGACTGACTGTTTTTTGCGGTGGAACTGAGAGATCGGGCTGGCGCAGTGGGTGGGAAAGCAAGTATGCACAAGTAGGACGTCCAACTTGGCATTTGCATGAGTTTGCGACATGCGTAGTGAATAGGCCCCTTTAGAGCGGGTTGTCCCCACCCTTGGGTAAATTAACCCACTGGTAATTGGGATACGTAGAAGAAGTAGTACTAGCTAGTAGAAGGATTATTAGAGCAGCAATACCAAGTTGAATCGCGCCGAATAAAGTAATATAGTCAATAAACAGGGATTCTTATCGGCTTTTCTGCCGAAGGTCTCAAGTTTAATGCGATCACATGAGTTCTACCTATAGGTGTTAAGTGGCCAGCGCGTTACTACTGTACCTACTACTGGCAAGAAAAAAGGAGCAGAAAGAGGAAGTAAAGAGTACCTACCTAACTCAACTAATTAAGTTTGTTATCGTCAGAAGATTTAAGCCTCAGATTCCGAGCGGAACGATATCACAGAGGAAAGATCAAGGGACATATAGTAAGTCAATAGAAACGAGGAACCCATGCACGAAGGTGTTCCCACACAGATCAACGCGCATGGGAACAGCAAGCAAGTCGGCAAGACGAGGAAAGACAGATGAAGGCACGAGCAAGTAGGAGTATGAAATCAGGAAGGAAGCAAAGTGGGCACGAAAGAGAGACGTCCCGAAGGACTAGCTAATGGCTGAGGTAACCTACACGAGCCCCCTGGGGTTGCTGGGCCCCATAAGATAGGATGGGCGAACACTATGGCCTATGGGCCCATTCTATGCCCCCTGTGGGGTCAACCAATTAACCTCGTCAGACTTTTAAAAGCAAAAACCTATTACTGTGACGGCTAGCATCGGCTTATGTCAATCTCCCGTTTTGTTCCCAAGTGACTTGTGTCGACATACGTCGATTTGTTATTTTTGAGTGCAGTTAAACGCGGTTCCACCGACTTTGAGTCGATTTACGATATTTTGGAGACATTTGGCAGTACTTGGGCATCAATGTCACCAGTTTAGAGTGCAGAGCGGTATAAGGAGAAAAAAATAAAAAGGATCATCATATTGGTGCAGAGATTGCAAAGTAGCATTATCTGTTGCACCATACTTCCGTGACTGGCACATTAAAGCATAATTTTTATTAAGGGGATCAATCCAGATTTCAGCAAACTTTATTTGTAAACCGATTGTTCTGAAAT
The DNA here is from genome assembly GCA_001587735.2 of Parhyale hawaiensis. Taxonomy (NCBI): domain Eukaryota; kingdom Metazoa; phylum Arthropoda; class Malacostraca; order Amphipoda; family Hyalidae; genus Parhyale; species Parhyale hawaiensis. The sequence goes on along the minus strand of LQNS02278080.1, from coordinate 3,512,263 downwards.
TTTCTCAGTACAGTGCCGGCAAACCAAATCTTTACATTTCAATGGCAAGACAGGAGAAATGTGAGTTAGTATTTCGTTTGCCCTACCCGACATAATAAAGCGAGAAAATGTTAGGGATGATGCGTTCCCTCCGCCCACTAATCGCAAACGTCCATCACCCAGTCATTCAGCGAGAGGTGTGTGCTGCTTCAGTGAGGTTGAGAGAGGGTCGCTCTTGCCGACGTGTTATGTTTACTTTCTTATAAGTTTGAAGTCATATAACTTCACAACTACTGCATACAATGGGTCAAAAGTGCTTCAACTGAAGGAGTAAACCATTGCGTTAACTATGCTAGAAAAGGGAGACTCTGTGATTGCTGTAACCAAAGATTTGGGGATGTAAGAGAGACAAACTTTCAGCTGAAGCTGTCGGGGACAGAATTACGAACAGGGACGGTACCACAGTAGAAGTCAGGCTCTGGAGCACCTACGAAAACTACATTGAGAACAAGTAAGCTTCTGAAGCGCAAGTTTATCCCAAATCATACTTTAATTGCCGTTGAACTCAAAAACAAAAGCCCTGAGCTCCTCCAGAATGTCGCAACAAGGGCAATTCACGATCGCCTGCAGAAGGACCTGGCTCTTCCAAGTCGGCGTACCGGAAAGAAACCCACGCTCTTCACGCTTCATGTTTCAGTCTCCCTCTTCCAGCATAGTTAACCCAAGGGTTTGCTCCTTTATTCGAAGCATTTTTTTGACCCATTTTGTGCAGTAGGTGTAAAGTTATTTGACTTTATATAAAAGTAAAAATAACACGTCGGCAAGAGTGACCCACTCCCAACCTCACTGCAGCAGCACACAACCCTCGCTGAGGGTTGGCTGGGTGATGGAAGTTGGCTATGAGTGGACGGAGGGAATGCATCATCACTAACATCCTCTCGCTTTATTATGTCGAGTAGGGCAAACGAAATACTAACTCACATTCCTCATGTGTTGCCATTGAAGCGTAAAGATTTTTTTTGCCGGCACTGTAGATATAATTTTGAAAAAGAAACACTCTTTGCGCCTGGAATTTTTTTTATTTAGGGCTTAGTTTTTGAGATAATGGGAAATATACATAGAGGCATACATATATATTTGAAGTTTCAAAAGAAGTCAATATATATATATATATAGAGGCATACATATATATTTGAAGTTTCAAAAGAAGTAAATGAATTTTCACGCTAGAAAAAATAATACAATGATAGTTTTGAAATCCTTGAAACATTCCTAACAAAACTATACAATCGGATTTTCCATATTCTACTTGGACTCAATTTCTGCAAAAAAAAAAAACATATCACAAATTTGACCAAAATTGCTGCATTGATTCCCTTAAATAAAGTTAAACATGTTTTTTTTATTACCTTTGATCACTTCTACTATCACTAAGGATGGTTGGAAATATATAAATAGTATTCACATTTTCAAAAAAACCTAAACGAGTTCAAAAACAAATTTAAGCTTTTAGAGATTTTTAGCAATGAACCCGCCCGCCGGGGAAAGTCAAGCTTACTCCATTAACGCGTTAATGGTTAAATTTTCCTGATTCTTCAAGCATTATCTGCTTTTATGCGGTTTTATAAAAAATATTCTGTCAACTAGTCCCTTTTGATTTTTTTGATAAATTTGCTTAATAGCTTAAGAATTTTTAAGTGAATGAATATTCGCTTCCCAAACTGTAGTAGAACTTACAGTTATCCATCTAATTGACTAAAAACAACGTTTTAGTAAAAGAAAAACACTTCAATTACCCAAATCTACATATGAAACGCAGTTCTGCGGGTCGAACGGACAAACTCTGACTCAGATTCTTGGGTATTATTATCAGTTCCGAACTTCCGACTTAGACTCCTGGGATATCAAAACATTCCGACTCTCTTTTTTAACAAAAAGGCCTATTTTCACAGATTCCAATTCCTGGTTCTAGCCAGTTCTGACATCTGGCTCCCCACACAGTACAGATTCGGAGTCTACAACCCCAACGAAAGTATACTGTTGGGTATCTACCTACGCTCGACAGACCGCGCCACACCAGCTGTTCCCTACCAACATCCTCCATGCCGATACAGCATGTGACGTAGCTACCGAGTTCCTTGAAAGTCGGGCATGTGAACGCGTGACCGAGAGTTAAACGAAGCATCTATTCTAGTGGCATCGAACATAATTCCTTAACAAACCTAATGAAGTCATCACATGGAGTGCAACAGCTGCTGTTGCCCGTGCTTGCGACACGTTGTTCCCGAAGGCTCCACCCACTGTTCTGTCTGCCACTCGCCTCCAGTACTGTTGTATAAAGGACCCTCTAGATGATCAATTTTTTCTGACAGATCGCGTTTTTTTCTCAGTTTGCGGACACAAAGACACCCGGTGACGTGCTCAAAGTTTGACATCGATGACTGAGAGCAAGATGGAAAATACTGACAGGGAATTGGAGGAAATTCGAAGTTTGAAAATTATTTCGTTGTGCGACTAGCATAATTACACGTATTTGGCTTCATTATGGTCATAGCAATTAAATCTTATCATTACCAGCGCCGAGGAGGTTATGTTTTTGTATAGCTTGTTTATTAGTCTGCCTGTCACCAAGATAACTCAGTAAGTCATGAACTGATCTTTACCAAATTTACAAGTATTGTTAGGCATGCTAAAATGCACACATAATTAACTTTTGGTGAAGATCCGTTCAACCGTTTGTTTGTCTCTTTGCTTCTTTTACTCGGTAGCATAACTGAAAAAAATTATAGGGTGATATTTATGGAATTTGCACGAGTTTTTAGGCTTAGTAACGTATTACTTGGAGCAAATGACCAAATTTTAGTGTTGATTCGTTTATCTGTATGTTTGTATTAATTTTAGAAGTTTGTCAATAACATAATTTCAAACGTTATCAATGGATCTTCAAGTAATTTTTTAGAATTTGATAAACATGTTAGAAGACAAAAATGACCAAATTTTGGTGATGATTGGTTAGACCGTTTGTGTGTTTGACTAATGTTAATCAGAAATATATGGCATATAACTCAAAAAGTTATCAATAGATCTTCATAAAATTCATATACCTACAGGAATTATTGGAAATGTTAAATGACATAAATGACCAAATTTTGGTGTTGATCGGTTTGTCCCTTAATTATGTGTTTGACTAATGTTTTTCAGAACGTAACTCAAAAAGTTACCCACAAATTTTCTAGAAAATTAAGGAAGCTGTTAATGCTTTCAAGAGGCACAAATGGCCAAATTTTGGTAAAGAAATTCTAAATGCAGGACCAATTTGAATTTTTTGTTAACATTGCCTTGCTTAGCAGAGGTAAGCGTTTTGCGAAGGTTCTAGTTTTTAATAAATTAATACGCACAGCGAATTCTATCAGTGTTTGACTGCATATTCTGGACAAACAGGAAACATTGAGCAACTAGCTACCTATATATTGCCTATAAGTGAAGTGAATAACGGCAGTTATTCAAGTCTGTTACTACTGTGTTTTTTTTTTAATACCGAAAGCCACAATAGAGCAAGACGTACATTTCAAAGCAAGGAATGCAGGCCAATTAATAAATAACAAAATCTGAAATTAGTATCTCCATCATCTGCAACTGCGCACGAGAGAGGTGCCAGTGACAATTATTAGCTCTACTTATCAATAAAAAAGTTCAGTTTTTAGTGGCCAATCAGCTGCTATGAATGAAATAAATGTCGACATTAAAGTGAGTGTAGAAAGTTATTAACTAGGTAGCTACCTATGTAAGGTTAATTTGAGCTCCCATTTAATGGTAAAAATGTAATTATTTTAGAGATCACTTGTAAGCTTGATGAATGTGGTACCACCTAGCTGCCGCTTATCCTCTGTGGTCGTTTATAGTTATTCTATGCTATCTTCAGCATTGCTTTGTGCTCATATTCTAAAATATTTCACGTAAGAACCAGAATAATTCTGGAAAGAGCGTTGCTGTGTAATGATGAATATGAATTTTTAAGATCATCAGTATACATCGAGGGCTTGCAGTTCCATTTGCAGGGCGATGTGCAATAGGGCATGGGCAGCCCGCAACATCATATTTTTGGATCAATATACCTGCATAGCTCTAAATACATCCTTTGCTACCACATGGTGACTGGTCACAGCAAACACTCGGGAGCAGAAGCTGCTCGGGTCACTCGACTACACAAGACACTAAAAAACTCACCTCTGCAGCCCCAAAGCCAAGGCGTCGGCAGTGTAAACAGCCAGACCAGGGAGGCATCCACACCAGCAATAAATACCTATTTATCCCTAAACAACGAACAAGACTACCAATACCTAAACCATGCTAGTTCCCATAGTGGAGCCCAAGTTAGGAACTCCTTAATCAGTGTTAAACTCATCTACCCCTAATAGCCACCTCTCTCCTACCCCACACCCTTGCCAGGTAGTACTCCTTGACACACTCCTAAGCCGGTGATCGGAGACTAACGCCTCTACCCTACTCCTTGACACACTCAATCATCCTCACACTTGCTGCTCCATCACATCCAAGCATTCGAGTCAACCATTCCAGGCCCGTTCTCTCGTACACCACTCCTTGTCCACCCCACTCTTCCAGGACCACTTGCATCATTACCTCTCGTTCCTGTGAAGATGCTACACACTCCAAAATTAAATGCTCTACACTTTCATCCTCACCCCAGTAACACATTTAGCACACACGACTTCCTATTTCATTCCACCGATAGGTGCGAGCATTCACCCTTAGAGCCTGAGACCATGCTTGGAAAAGGTCTCCACCCCTACTTCCATCATACCAGGCTTCATACTTTGGACATTCCTTATTACTGTACCATACCAAAGTTGACTTTTCTTCCATACCTCCTCGCCAATTATCCAGTCCATTCTCTGCACTCGCCTATCAATTTCTTTTCCTCCACTGCAGCACACTCCAATCTAGACCTTCGCCTGTTTCCAAAAGCACTCGCCACTCATCTCTTACAAGTCCAGGTACTTGGTTAGCTAGTTAGTTATAGTTAGGAAGTTTAAGCCTCCGTTTCCGAGCAAAACGATATCACAGAGGAAAGAGCAAGGGACATAGAGTATGCCAAGAGAAACGGGGAACCCATGCACGAAAGTGCTCCCACCACACAGGATCAATGTGCATGGGAACAGCAAGTCGGGAAAGAAGAGGAAGAACAGAATAAAGCATGAGCAAGTAGGAGTATGAAATCGGAAAGAAAGCAAAGTGGGCACGAAAGAGAAACGTCCCGAAGGCCTAGCTAATGGCTGAGGTAACCCAGGTACTTGGTGTGCTCAAATAACGTGAAGGGCAAAAACATCAACTGTACGTCTACACACTTTCCCACTTGCTCTTGCGGACATTCCATAGGTGCAACTTCCTAGTCCACCTTCCACTATCCATACGTTCCAGTCGTACTTTATAGTTCAGTATACCCTTCATCATGCGTTCCTTAAATATGATCCATTACATATCCCCTCCGAGTGCCCCTGTTGCTGCCCACCTAGGCGCACTGAGAGTGGCCCTAGCAACCTTTGTATCACTTCTAGCTTGCTGATATCACTCTCATTCCATGGCACAACATCCATGCCATACATCACACTTGGTACAGCCACCACTTTGCAGATCTCTCTCAGAATTTTTATACTTGCAAGCCCTTAAGCGGGCCGCAGTACACGGTCGACCCAACCATTCATTTGCCTTGCTTACTTTCTCATGTTTAGTTCTGTCACACCCAAGCTCATCCACCCATATACCTAGATATTTGTAGTCTCGTTCGCTCTATGTCCTGACCCCAAAGCTGCCATACCCTATTGTCAACGTCTGCTGCTGAGTTTACCACTAATACTTTGCTCCTCTCAGCACTAAATTTACCATGAAAATCCCTGCCATAACCACTTACATTATCAAGCATCTGTTGCAATTCCTCACCGCTCAGAGGCACTGCACCATCGGCATATAAGAGCAAACACAGTTACTGGACATCAACATCCACGCCCAGTCTTTTCCTCCTCCTCCTCAACCAAGCAGCCAATTCCTCTGTATACAAGCTGAAGAGAGCTGGTGACAACGCACATCCCTCTTGCTTTTTACCCAGTCCGTCTTTATGTCCCCTAGTATTCACGTACATACTCATAATAATGTTCACTATCTTAGTGCTTAGTCCCACATGTTCTAGTGCCCCACACAACAGTTCTCTATTTACTCTATCATATGCTTTCTCAATATCCAGAAAAGCCAAGTACATTCGTCGACCCTCTTTCTTCTTTCGTCCAATGACTTCACTCACAACATACATATTATCTTCTGCTCTTCTATCACTCCTAAAATCATTCTGTTCCTCACCCAGCACTCTCACTGGCTCAACTCACTTACTCAGTCAGTCATTCAAGATAGAACAGAAAATTTTTCCAACAGCATCTGCTAAGGCGATGGGCCGGTAATTCTTCAGTTCTTTCTTACTCTTGTGTCCCCCTTTGTGCAGCAGGGTAACCTTGCACTCATTCAATTTTTTTTAAACACATTCATTTTCCACTACTGCATTCAATAACTTGGTCAATATTCCTATCATCTGCAGACGAAATTACTATACATTTCATTTGGTATCCCATCTAGGCCAGCAGTTTACCACTCTCCAGACGTTGAACACACTTGCTAACCTCTACCCTAGTTATTGGAACATCCATCTCACTCATATCAACACTCACAAGACTCACAGAGTTTTGCTGGATATGCACTTCTTCATTCATCCCCCTATGTTTTCCCAGCAGTCTTTTACAGCAAGTCTCATCCTTCCCCTGTCAGTCACTTACTCTTCTCCTATCAGTAACCCCTCCACTTCTTGGTGATCTGTGATACTGTCCCCAATTAGAAAGTGGTACCGTACCACTCTTGTCCCCTCGTTTGTCTTTTTGTACCAAGTGTCTCACTCGCTCTCTTTCATACTGCACCATGCATTCCCGAAACACTTTCTTTGTATCTCGTTGTTGCTGTACGTAGGCATCCCAGGTAGTCTGATATGCCTGCTCAGCCTCAATGCTCTGTTCTCGCACCTTCTTGAATCGTCTACACTCTCCGTTATTTTCTAGCTTCACTCACCTCTGAAATAAATCAGTTCTTATTCCTTCCACGCCTGCCTCCTCTCACAAAACCAATCATCCTCATTGCTGCCTCGTCACCTGTCGTACACACCTCTCATTCATCTCAACAATTCCATCACCATCACAGTCAATGTCCCCCAGCTCACACCGAATTGTTTCCCAGTCCGCATCCCTCAGTCTCCATCACCTAGTTTTTTCTTTTCTGGCTGCTGTCCTACTTTGCAGCTATCATACTCTACCAGAAGCATATTGTAGTCTGTCACAATATCAAACTTTCCTTCCTCATCTACCCAGATTTTGCTCACATGTGCCCTAGCTTGTTCATTTACAAGAAGATAGTCTAAGGCTGACTGTGCATTGCGTGCTGACCATGTTACACAGCCCCTTCAGCTAATGTCACGTTTAGATTTTTCAAACCCAGTTCATAAGTATTCTCATTCAACAGACCACCATTGCCATTTGTTGCTTCCCCTATAATACCTATATGTCCATTCATGTCCCCCATAACCATTACAGGCACACTTTAGTGTAATTTCAACATTCTTTGCATGCATTCATACATACTTGTTTCTGTTCTCGATGGCTGCCCTCTCCCCTTCTACTGTCATGTAGCACACCACAATCACTAAACACTCTTTCTTCACTACATTCCCAGACTGACTTCTATATTCTATTTTCACTGCTAGCACATCCTCACTCATAGCACTCCTACATACATCTAAGACCTCTACTTCTAGACCAGCATTCTTTCGAACCACGATGGCCACGCCCCCACCCCTGACAGTTCGTAGCTTTCCTTCCTCCCCTTACACACCAGGTCATACTCTTCATTGCTCACTCTGGTATCCGCACGGAGGTGAGTCTCTGTGACTTCCACCACATCCATTTCATGCACTTTCATCTCTTTACACACATCCTCAAGCTTCCCAAAGTCCCTATCCTCTCACGGTCACACAACCTATGCGCAGTTTGCTATTTACCATGGCACTACTTCTGCACTGCTCGTCACCCCCTCATCCTATAGCTACCAGTGTTGCGGAGTCGGAGGATTTGAGGGAAAGTCGGGGGAGTTGAGGGAAAGTCGGGGGAGTTGAGGGAAAGTCGGGGGAGTTGAGGTGAAGTCGGGGGATTTGAGGTGAAGTCGGGGGATTTGAGGGGGAGTCGGAGGATTTGAGGGGGAGTCGGATGATTTGAGGGGGAGTCGGAATCTCACTTGCTCTAGGAGTCGGAGTCGAAATTTTTAGTTCAACTCCTACTCCCGGATCCCATTTATAAACAAATATTCAATTCTAAATTTTCAGTCACAATTAAAAAAAAATGTAAATGTGGATATTTTTTTTTTCACATTTCTCTTTTACAGCTATAGCTACCATGTATTTTCCTATTCCATATGATGAGGCCATTGAGAAAATGTTGGGTAGATCTTTCGCACCTTGTACATTACGAGAGACGGCTTGGAGGGGGGGGGGGCAAAAATGATCAATTTTAGACCGATTGTTTTGAAATTTGCATAGTATGTGTATTTTTGAAAAAGAAACACATTTTGCTCCTACAAATTTTTTGATTTAGGCCTTCCTTTTTCAGATAATGGGAAATTATAAATATAGCTGTAGATATGCATTTCTTCTAAGTTTCAAAGGAATAGAACTCAATGAGTGTTCATGATAGAAAAAAACAATGACAGTTTTGGAATCCTTGAAACAGTTTGGACATTAAAATGAGGACATCAGGACATTAAAAAAAATTTGGGTAAAACTTTTGCACCTGGTACATTATGTGAGGGGGGGACAAAATACTCAATTTTCTAACGATTGTTCTGAAATTTGCATAGTGTATGCATTTTTGAAAACGAAACGCATTTTACTCCCACAATTTTTTATTGAGGCCTTAATTTTTGAGATAATGGAAATATATATGAATATGTACCCATGCATTTTTTTCAAAATTTCAAAGGAATAGAACTCAACGAGTTTTCATACTGCAATAAAAACAATGACAGTTTTAGAATCCTTGAAGCATTCCTAAGAAAACTAAGCAGTGGGATTTTTCATTTTAGCCCTTTTTTCAATACAGCTTAAAACAGATTTTCCCCCTATATTATAGTTAGGTAGTGATTCGACAGAATAGAAAATGGAGAGGCCAGCTCAGTAGTTTTGTTAAGAATGTTTCAAGGATTCCAAAACTGTCATTGTTTTTATTCTAGCATGAAAACTCATTGAGTTCTATTCCTTTAAAATTTAGAAAATATGCATAGGTATATCTTTATGCTGTATATACTTCCATTATCTCAAAAACTAAGGCCTAAATCAAAGAAATTGTATGAGAAAAATGAGTTTCTTTTTCAAAAATACATAACTACACTATGTAAATTTCAGAACAATTGGTAGAAAATAGATTATTTTGCCCCCCATGCCGCCCCCCCCCCTCACATAAGGTTTCAGGTGCAAAAGTTTAACCAAAATTTGTTTAATGTCCTCATGTCCTCTCTTTAATATCCCAAATGATGCAAAATATCATTGTATATGTACAACACACCTAGCATCTTTAACTTGATATATGTTTATACTAGCAAAAATCATTTGGACATGTTTCATGTTTACATCAAATATCTACTTGTTGGACCTAGGAGTCTGAGTCGGAAAATCTTGAGGACCAGGAGTCAGAGTCGGAAATTCTGGAGGGCCAGGGCCTTGAACCATCCGACTCCGCGACCATGATAGCTACCTGAACTGGCCTGCCCTAACTACGTGGTCTATCCTTCTCAGGACTACAGTAGCGGCCATAATGGTTCGGACACCTAAAAACTCATCAGAAAATCTTTAAATACATCAATATTATTGAAGGCATTGAAGTGTAATTTTATACAGTTGAGCAACATGACATAGCTAAATTGTGTTCATATTTCAGCTATTCAGGATAAAGAAAATGAAAGTTACAAGCAAATGCATTATAATAGTAAGAATTTAGTCTGGACAAAAAAGTTCGGACACTTCATTTTTTCCATTTTATTTTAGAAAAAACCAATGTTGCCATAGAAAGAGTTATGTAGATTGGATTAAATACACTTGAGGTCATTATCGATGCAACATCTACTCTATTAACATGCCTCGGGGAGTCCCAACTCCTTCTTCTATTCGTGAGTTTAAAAAGTTCAGACAACCTTAAAAAATAATAAACACATGAAATGAGGCTACAAATACAAACTACGTTACGAATTTAACTTTTTAGCATTTAATACTTTGTGTGGTACCTACCCTTTACTGTCGATAACAGCTTGACATCGTCTACCAACCACAAGAGCTGACCAAATTGCAACAGGGAGCGTTATCTTCCATAAAAATTGGTTTATGAGTTGAAGAGGCTTTGAAGATCGGCACTATATGTTTTTGTAAAAGTTCCTTGTATACCTGTGCGTTTACTTTCCTTGCAAACGAACTAAGGGACCCGTGCCGCGTGCTGAGATCATACCGAAGACCACAACGCTTCCGCCGCCAAACTGTACACTTGACTTGACGCAATTTTTAGATGATCTTTCATTAGTTGAACGACGAACACATCTTTTTCCATCGGAGCCAGATAAACTGAACTTAGATTCATCGCTAAAATGAACCCTAGACCAGTCTTCTTGAGTCCAAAGAACGTGTTTTGCTGCATAATTCATCCGAGCATTCCTATTCTTCTTGCTAATTGAAGGCTTGATAGCTGGAGTTTTTGGATGCAAGTCTGCTTCTTTTAGGCGGTGTGAAACTGTCTTCATAGACACCTTGATTCCATGTGTATCACTAGCTTCACGGGAAATCCCTGTAGCGAGTTTTAACCTATTCTTCTTTGACAATCTAAGCAATACACTAGCCTCTCTTCTTGAGGTTTTGCGTGGTCTATACCACTTGAAACACTAGCGGTACTTGAACTATTCTGGTCATATTTAGTCAGTATATCACTAACCACACTTTTAGGTCAATTAACTTTGTCTGCTATTACCCTTATTGAAAGTTTATAATCATGACGCAATTTCACGATTAACTCACGAATAGAAGAAGGTGTAGGGACTCCCCGAGGCATGTTGAAAGAGCGGATGTTGCATCGATAATGACTGCAAGTGTGTTTAACCCAACCTACGTAACTCTTTCTGTGGCAAATTGTTTTTTTTTTAAATAAAATGGAAAAAATGAAGTGTCCGAACTTTTTTGTCCAGACTAAATTCTTACTATTACAATTCATTTGCTTGTAACTTTCGTTTTATTCATCCTGAACCGCTGAAGTTTCAGCACAATTTAGCTATGACATGTTGCTTAACTTGTGTAAAATTACACTTCAATGCCTTCAATAATATTGAAGTATTTAAAGATTTGCTAATGAGTTTTTAGGTGTCCGAACCATTATGGCCGCTACTGTACTTCAACCCCTCAATCATTCAGATGCACCCTATCCATTGCATCCATGTTCCTATTGAGTGATGGGCTGACATCAACAGTACAGTGCGTTTTTCCCCACTGTGGAGTGCCTCTATCTTCAGTTTCACAAGCTCTTTACACAACCTTCTGTTCGCAGTCTGCCGTTCTCTCTCATACCCTTGATGCTCACTAGGCCTTGGCAAAAGAGCTACTACTGCCACATCAATGCATCCATTTTGCTTCACATCCTTTACAGTTCACACACTCTACGATTTCCTCGACAGTTTCCTCAGCTCCCAAGGATATCAAGCTGTTTCCCCCACCCCGAAGAACTAGCATTCCCTCCTAATTTTTCTTCCCTCAACCTAAGCCACCTGTCCTATTTTCTTCCCCCTGCACCTCTCAGAACCTTGCACTCATTCATCGACCCTGTAACTCGCTGTCCCAACAGTGCTACCATACTGTCCCCACCAGCTTCAGTGGCATCCTATTCCTACCTGTTCCTTCCTCCTGACTTCTACTTGGTTGTTGCATACCTGCAGGACAGTTGCTAGGTGGCTGAATGGCTGTACTCCTGGAGGTACACACCACCCCCGTCACCACTAGCTCTACCCACCCCGCTAGCACAGCCTCTGCCTCTACGTCTCCTGACCTCTGTCCAGCTACCACCAGTGTCCTCTTTGCGTTCAATTACTTCCGCAGCTTCTGCTGCCCATTCCCTACAGGATAAGGCCTTGGTGGTACTGCATTCAGCGATCTTCATTGTAGTCTGCAGCAGTGCGCTGCCTCACTGCGACCAGTCTCTTCACGATCAACCTGCTGCTGAGCTTCATCCCGGTAGGTCAGTTCGGGTGAGTCCAGCTCTGTCAGGAGAGTCTGCATCCCACACTCTATCTTTTGGCTAACCATCTGAGTACCTATCTCTATCCTCCACTGGCTCCACACCCTACATTGTTTGAGAGGCTATCTTTTTCCTATGCTCATTCCCAGTCTGGGAGGCTGTATCTTTCCTATTTTCCCCCTTACTAGACCCTGCCTTCATCTTTTGCACCAGCTCCTTTAAAGTATCTAACTCTGCTTTCATACTCTGCCTACAGTCCACGCACACAATGTACAGACAGTACGGTACGTTCACTTGCGCAGCTCATCCTTTCCCTGAAGCCCCAGTTCATCATTTCCAAACCACACTTCACATGTGCTACGCTGCACAAAAAAGGATTCATCTCCATCCCCTCTTGCTTTGCCCCTACAGTCTTTATTTACTCTTCTAATTCTAGTTCCCGTTTTTTGGTCTTTCTGGCTTAGAGCCAGAAGTGGTTATGTCCATTTCTGGCGAAATTGGGTTTTACTCAGCACGTGCGTGCTTGTGAGGTATATTTTTAGAGTTCACAAGTGTCTATGCCATATCTCTTGTGACACTAAAAATATATCTATGTCACAAGCTTCCACTTGATGAGTAAAAGCCAATTTCGCCAAAAATGGACTTGGCCATTTCTGACTCTGAGCCCTCGAATTATGTTTCGTGTGGGTGACACTCGTGTAACAAATAACCATGCATTGCGCTTGCAACGCGCCTCTGAATTTGTGTCACTTACACACATTGCCATTGCCCATATTTTTAGAACCAGTTTCACCTGAATGCCATACACACATAAATTTGAGAGTCGTTACATCACCTCAGTGAATCTGAAAAAAAATCCAAAGAAGTTAAAAAATGAATTTTAACTCACCAGTGTAGCAAAACTAAAATCTTCAACTTCATTTTTCAACTTATTCATAAAAGGTCTCCATTTCTCCTTGGCCTCATTGCTTTTCAGAGAATCTTCATCTAAAACTTTCACACTGAAATTGGGAAACTCTTCTCTGAAGGCGTCATACAACATTTGGTCTTTTTGTGTGAGTTTTAAGGCTTTGGGATCCACCACACAAAGGATCTGTAAAGAAATGAGCATAAGA
>LQNS02278080.1:3366613-3383726 GCA_001587735.2 Parhyale hawaiensis | reverse complement strand
GGCTAGAGCAGAGAAATAATAAACTACAAACAATCAAAGAAACCGTCCGACAGTGGCACTCGTCAAATAGCGACGATCGCCGAATGGACGTCGTACTGTGCCGCCTACGTATTGGGCACACGAGACTCACTCACAACTATCTGCGGATGGGTCGTCCACAACCTTATTGTGATGACTGCGTCGTACCTCTCACTGTCTTGCATTTAATGGCCGAGTGTCCTACCTTTCCGACGAGCGGAGGGAATGCTATCCGGACTTACATGGTCGGGATGCAGACTCCATCCTCCGAGGAATGCTTTCTGAAGGACCTCGCGGCCAATTGAATAGAAATGCCCTGAAGACTTTTCTTACCAGATGTAACCTCTATCAAAAACTGTGATGAATCCTATACGATAAATGCTATCGTCAACTACGGCTCTGTCCGTTTCTTTGTGAATTACATATAGCTACTATTTGTAAAATTAACAATGATATTCTTTATAGTAGGTACTTTATAATAAATAAAATGTGATAAATTCCGCGCCCTAGTGGCGCACGAACCTGTGGCTAAACGCAGGAATAGTTCGGCGCGATGTAGGCAGTGTGCCACTGAGGCGCTAGTAAATGTTTCTACTACTACTAGCTACTACTTTCTACTACTACTACTCTTAACAGGTTATAGACGAGCAGTCTGCGTCGAATATATTTTTATACTTAGTATGCACAGTGCGGTTCCGAGGTAGTAAACGAAAAATGGCGTTGTTGAGTGGAGCTTCCACAGGTTTCAGCTAGTGCTAGTTTTGTTGTCATTATTTAGATTAGTTGTGTTTCCCTCAATACAGTGCTAACTCTTATCAGTTATGTCCTGATAAATATACAAGCAAACCTAGAGACAAACTGAGTGACGAATTGCAAAATTTCGTCAGTTACTCTTTGTATCAGTCCCAACTAGAGCACTCTGAGAGCGCATACCTCCGCCAAACAAGGCAACGTTAGAGATAAATTCTATTTCGTAGTGGCTCGCTTCCGGTAGAGTACCTCTGTCGCATAGCACCACGACCCGCGTTTTCGTGGGTACTCCAGATTAGGAGGACAGGAGAGTCGTCACACTTGTTATTAACGGGCAAGTACTCTTGCTTTTTTTATTTGAACATAGCCAAATTTATGAGGTCTTGCTCTCTTGCTCTTGTGTAAGTATAAGAGCAGACTCTCCCATAGTTTTTATAGTTTCTTTGTATATCTGTGTCGACTGTAGTATACCCTTAAGACAATTTATACTGGCTAACAGGTTACTAGCCCATGCTAGTCAACGAACTTCTGTTAAAATGTCATAACTCTGTTCTTCTTCCCTGTGCAGGTACTAGAGTTACTTCATCTCTGATTTTTTTTCTGAGGCCCCCTCTCAGACCAACTGGCATATAGGTAGGCATCCCACCCCCTGAACCTCATTCCAGTACGACTCGCGGTGCGATCAATTAATAGTTCCAGCTCCAGCTTCTCTCCTCATGTGCCTTAGTTTTGAAAAAGTTCAGTGCTTGTTCCTTTTTGGACTTAGTCTCAGTTCAGTGAGATACCTTCGGCACTTAGAAAATTTTTCTGGTTGGTCCTTGTGGACTTACAAAAATTTTCAACTGTCACCTTAGGAACTTAGTCTCTGTACAGTGAAGTGTCTTTGATACCTAGAAATATTTTGGGATAGGCGTTTTGGGACTTAGCCTCAGAACAGCCTTATNATGGCTAGAGCAGAGAAATAATAAACTACAAACAATCAAAGAAACCGTCCGACAGTGGCACTCGTCAAATAGCGACGATCGCCGAATGGACGTCGTACTGTGCCGCCTACGTATTGGGCACACGAGACTCACTCGCAACTATCTGCGGATGGGTCGTCCACAACCTTATTGTGATGACTGCGTCGTACCTCTCACTGTCTTGCATTTAATGGCCGAGTGTCTCATTTTTTTCCGACGAGCGGAGGGAATGCTATCCGGACCTACATGGTCGGGATGCAGACTCCATCCTCCGAGGAATGCTTTCTGTAGGACCTCGCGGCCAATTTAATAGAAATGCCCTGAAGACTTTTCTTACCAGATGTAACCTCTATCAAAAATTGTGGCTCCCTTCCGGTAGAGTACCTCTGTCGCATAGCACCACGACCCGCGTTTTCGTGGGTTACTCCAGATTAGGAGGACAGGAGAGTCGTCACACTTGTTATTAACAGGCAAGTACTCTTGCTTTTTTTATTTGAACTTAGCCAAATTTATGAGGTCTTGCTCTCTTGCTCTTGTGTAAGTATAAGAGCAGACTCTCCCATAGTTTTTATAATTTCTTTGTATATCTGTGTCGACTGTAGTATACCCTTAAGACAATTTATACTGGCTAACAGGTTACTAGTCCATGCCAGTAAACGAACTTCTGTTAAAATGTCATAACTCTGTTCTTGTTCCCTGTGCAGGTACTAGAGTTACTTCATCTCTGATTTTTTTTTTCTGAGGCCCCCTCTCAGACCCACTGGCATATAGGTAGGCACCCCACCCCCTGAACCTCATTCCAGTACGACTCGCGGTGCGATCAATAGTTCCAGCTCCAGCTTCTCTCCTCATGTGCCTTAGAAATTTTGAAAAAGTTCAGTGCTTGTTCCCTTTTGGACTTAGTCTCAGTTCAGTGAGATACCTTCGGCACTTAGAAAATTTTTCTGGTTGGTCCTTGTGGACTTACAACAAAAATTTTCAACTGTCACCTTAGGAACTTAGTCTCTGTACAGTGAAGTGTCTTTGATACCTAGAAATATTTTGGGATAGGCGTTTTGGGACTTAGCCTCAGAACAGCCTTATGCCCAGAGAGTGTTTAAAATTTTCTGATCCGGTTTTGACTTGGTCTCAATTACTTATATGAGATTAACACTTGGTGATTTTATGGTCAGTATTCCAGTTTTTAGTGCCGGAATAAATAAGAAATTTTTGCTGTTCCACTTGGGGGATACACAGATTCATCGTACAAGTTCATTGTACAAGTTTTGAAGTTTTTGAATTAAGTCCTTCATTAAGACTTATTCTCAGCTCTTCCAGCCTAATGACTACTAGCTTTCATAATGATAAGAAATTATACTCTAATAGGGTTATTGAAGTAAATGATAGCCATCAATGTAGGATGAAAGTTTGGATTCTGGTGAACCGCGGCCGTTGGCCCAGAAGTCATGAACTCCTGCAGCAATGATCTTGAATCTAAAAACTATCATCAGATTTGTTGGCCAGTGCTGTAGTAACTATAGTTAAGGAAGACTTTAACATAAAATCATTTTTGGTTAAATTCTTAACTTCACTAAAACTCCTTGAAGTTTTGGAAATTTTCAAATTCGGTTTTCTCTTTTGAAAAATAAAACTTTGAGTACTTCGAGTATTTTCTCAAATTTTAAAATCCGTGGTGAAAGTTTGGAAGTTCTCTGATCAGGCGCTCTCTAATGGATTCCCTTCCATTGAAAACTGCTATCTGCTTTGGAAATTCTGAAAGCTTGAGATTTTTACTCCTATTTTATAAAAATATAATACTGTAGTTTTAAATTATCGGATCAGAAAATAGAATTCTCTTTTTCTTGCTGAACTGATCTTCAATTGGAATAATCGCCTTCGAATTTGGTATTCGTTTTCTAGAATTCCCTCCACCTGGTGGGCATAGTCAGTTTCTAATGTCCTAACTTAGCCATTAGATGCTGGCAGGTGTCTAGCGTGGGGTTTTGAATATCTAGATTATAATCTGAATTCAAAAGCATCGGTTCTATTGATTGAACGAGGCTTATTGAACGCAGTGGTAATTCATTTTCTTAATTTATGGCACTAGGAGAGGAGCTGGTGGAGGGTGAAGTCACTGAAGCTGAATGTTTTTAGGCACAGCAATTCAGAACGGTGGAGAACTGGGGGTTACCAGGTTTGAATATCTGCTGGTTCTGGAATTACTGAGCCTAATCAGCTACTGGCTGCTATTGTCTGCATATCACGGTGACTGATCTGTTCGCTTGCCAGTCACTTTCTTAATTCCGGCATGACTGGAGTAATACTGAGTGTTCGAGGAATTCCAGCCTAGTCCGATGAGCAGCAACTACAGAAGTTACCTTTCATTATGCAAATACAATTTTTTTATTTTTTAAAGATAAGTGTCAAACGTTTAAAATGTTGATAGTAAGTTAGTGAACAGGTATGTTGTAACTATAAAAACAATAAGAGAAAAATAAAATGGAACCATTTAAACGTTTTAGCAACATTTGCTTATCGCATGGGGTTCTGCTGTTACACCAGATTTTGCAACATCACTCTCTAGTCAACATAGACAAGAAAAGCAGTTTAGCCAGTGAAGAAAAGATCAAAGTGACCTCGTTATTGACTTCTGGTAAGACAACACTCCAAGTTTCCAAGGAATTAAAGCGTGATCACCGAACAATTAAGACTTATACAATTGGAGGTAAGGTCAATCAGAAAACTCCGGATAAAGCCTCTACGAGAAAATTGACTGCTCGGGATATGCGACATTTGAAGGTTTGTATGGCTAGAAAACAACTTTCTACAAGTAAGGCGATATTTGAAGACGCAGGAGCGCCAATACTAAGCAGAAAGACGAGAAGTAAGGTTCTGCAGATGCTAGGGAAAGTGAAAAGGCAATTAAACGACCACTTCTAACATAAACTGATAAAAATAGGGTCAAACGGACTGAAGAGAACGTGAAAACTGATTTCTCCAATGTCATATTTACTGATGGATGCAGAGCCACTCTCGATGGTCCAGATGGATGGGCGTCTGAGTGGTCCCTCCATGACCGACCTCAATAGACACAGCTTAAGTGTCAACAAGGTTGTGGTGTATGTTTTGGGCCGGGATAGGTGAAACCCTTATTGGTCCATTTGAAGTGGCAGAGCTGCTTTTAAGCTGAATGCATAAAGGTACTGCCAGTTTCTTGAAGCCAACTTGATTCATGGCTTGATGAGCAGACTATCGCATGCAGATCCAAATTGGTCTTTCATCACGATAAAGCTCCCTCGCACCGAGCACGGTACACTGCTAACTGGCTTGTGGATTGAGGATTTGAATTAAAAAGGATCTAGCCAGCGAATATCCCCGATTTAAATCCATTGAGAATCTCTGAGCAATCATCAAAAGGAAGGTCTATGCAGGTGGTCGGCAGTTTTCGAGCAAAGTAAGTTTGTGGAATCCATTAAAGACAGCTTCAGATTCTATTCCACCATCTGAAATATCAAAACTGACAGTCTGTTGATAATCGCCTTATAAAAATCGTGAAAATGGAGGTTGCCACATTCAAAATTACCTTATGTTTACCACTACTTACCACTTATTTCAGTGTTTATTGAATTGTTTTGGTTATAATTTCTTGGTTTTTGACGTTTAATAAAAATATTCGTGTTCACTTGTATTTATTTCCTCTTTATGACGTTTTGATTAACTTGTTACATAATCTGAGGTAACGGTAAAAAAACTCGTAAATAAGCAAATTGTATAATAAACTTAGCAAATGAATAAATATTTTTTTAGAAGTGCTGGTTATATTTGCAACATAGCTACCATTTGGTTGATATTGATGTATCAAATTTAGACACCCATCTCAAAAAATAGAGTAAAAAATTGTATTTGCATAATCAAAGGTAACATACTGTAGTATTGCTTGCGTTATTCCGACATGCTCGACGAGTACCCTCATGACCAATGAGTGATGTGCAGATCGATGTGAACGATGAAATTCCGGCTGTAACCGATGAGCAGCAACATGAGTCTTGTCTTGCTTTGACTGCTATATTCCGGCAGGACTGCAGGAATACAGACTTGTCCAGTGAATTCTGGTCTAGTCCGAATAGCAGCAACTAGTATTGCTTGCGCTGTATCGACACGATCGAGGAGTACTCTCTCGACCGATGAATGACAGGCAGACCAAGGCGTTCGATGAAGTTTCGGTGGTGTCCGATGTGCAGCAACGGGAGCTATGCTTTAACTTTGACTGCTATTCCGACTCTATCGAACAATTCTGGCATGACCTGGGAATACCGACGTAACCGATGAGTTCCGGCCTAGTCAACTAGTAGTATTGCTTGCACGATAGAGGAGTGCCATCATGACCGAGGAGTGATATGCAGACCGAGGTAACCGATGAAATTCCGGTTATGTCCGTTCAGCAGCAACAGGAGCCTTGCTCGTGTTTTGACGGCGCTATTCCGCCACGATCGAACTATTCTGGCATGGCCTGGGAATACCAACGTGTCCGATGAATTCTGGCTTAGACCGAGGAGCAGCAACTAGTATTGCATATGCTATACTGACACTATTGATCACTATCGTCGTAACCGAGTGGTGGAAGGCGGGCCGATGCGATCGATAAAATTTTGGCCACGTCGGGGAGCAACAACAGGAGCATTGCTCGTGTTTTGACTGCGCTATTCCCAAACAATCTTATGATTCTGGCACGACCGGTGAATTCCAGCATGTCTGAGGATCCTCGGCTTAGACCTAAGAACAGCAGAGTTTTGCTTGCGCTATGCCGGCACGTTTGATGAGTACCGTCAGGTCTGATAAGTGATAGGCAGACTAATGGGGCCGAGGAGATTACGGCTATCTCCGATGAGCAAGCTACATGAATCTTGCTCTGGTTTCTGACTGCCCTATTCTGGCACAACCGAATTACTCAGGTTCGAGCGGCTTCGCGATCAACGAGCCGGCATGCCGGATCAGGGATTGTTGACTTAGTACGAGCTTCTGAATTCTAACATCGGGTATACTACATGTCCGGTCAATTCCGATTTAGTCCGATGAAATCTCCTGCTCTGAAAGTGCCTGAGCTATTCCACCACGATCGACATGTAACGCCAGGTTGGATCAGGGATAGGCAGACCATGCACTATGTTCTGTTCCCAGGCATCGGGAATACCGATGGATATAAGGAGCTCCGTCTCAGTAAACGGGTACCGGCATGCCGAATGAGTGATGGCTGAACTACACTATCAGCTGATTCTTGGCAGCTCCAACGAGAACGTGGAGTCCAGGGGGGTCCTGGGTGTTATATCTCTTGTCTTGACTGGGCTGCGTTATCCCGGCATGATTGATGAGTTCCGGCAGGTCTTTTTGGTGATGGCCAGAGAGACACTGCTTTCCAAGCTCGGGCATTGGGAATACTGATCTAGACAGGGCAGTTCTGGCTTTAGCCAATACACGGCAACTAGAACAGATGGAGGCCCTGGGGTCTCCAGGATTAATTAGCTCCTGCTCTTGCTGGGATTACGATATACAGCCAGTACCGTGGTATGGCAGGACGAGCTACGAACGAATCCCCAGGCGAGGTCTAGGCGCTGCTTGGCGCTTATTTCTCCGTAAAGGGAACTGTAGGGCCGGCACTGCTGGCCTATCGTGTAAAGACCGTCATGAGATCCTCGTTCTAGGTCTCAATTTAGAAGTCAGGCCGCTCGGTAGAGCCTCAACGTGGGACCGGGAGAGACTCAGCTCTCACCTGTCAGATTCGTTAGTCTACAGGTCTAAGGGGCGACAATAGGAGGCTCAGTAAGATGACCGAGATTGCCCTCGCTCTGATTGCTTATGTCTAGTCCAATAAAATAGAGCACCAGAGCGGCCAATGATTTTCAGGCCTATGGGATTCTGCGGGCATTACAGAATGACCCAGGTTGCCGGTCGGACAGCGCTCCAGAGGTACACGGTAGCATTCTCAGGCTACTTACCTGTGTCCGCCGAGTGGAGGCTAAGACCTAGGTCCCCAACTTCTCGCCGGGCGGCTAACTACCGGCCACAATAGTGAAGTATCCCTGTAAGACGGTTGCGACCTGTAAGTCGCGGAAGTTCCATACCGTAGAGACGTCCATTCCTGTTCGAGAAAGACCAATGAGGTTTTAAAATCTAGAAAGCGCGAAACCGCGGGGATCTGACTTCTACAGATAGGTCATACAGTACCCTGGACTAGATAGGCCAGGGTAGAGTGAGCGCCAAATAGCACTCTGCCCGAGCTGTACGCTTTATAACCGTGGCTTCACAGTAGGGCCCTATGCTGGTGCAAATGTTTTCGAATACTACGACCGAGAAAGAGGTTTCCTTTCAAAAACTGGTTTCGTTCAGGTCGTCCAGAGACCGAATTCTACGAGACTCTAGTAATAATTTCCTGCAGTAAACACGCTAGTCGCAACGTGACTTAGTAGGGCGGGAGCAGTTGGCTAAAAGCTAACGCCTCTGAAAGTACCCGAATCATGACGATTCCTTTCAAACTGAAGGTTCTTTTCGAATCTGGTTTGGAGAGCCCGAGTGCTAACTCAGGAAGATCGAGGTAAGGATTCGTCCTTGGCAGACCCCTGGGTCTGGTACCCATAGTTGATGTTGGATTAGCGCGCGATCTATTCTCACAGGGACTGCTCTGAACTTCTCACTAACAGAAACTTGTTCTTTCGTCGGCTATAGGCTAGTGTATTCAGGGCCAAGTGGTAGCCTGTTTTTGTATGCTAAGAAACTAGCCTACTGACGAGTAATTTAGACTCTCCTCATGGTACAATAATAGGACGTTGGCTCTTAGCGAGCGGTCACCTCATGCACCGAGACCAGGGTTCCTATCGGACTCGAGTAGAGAGCCGCAGTGCGGCAAGGATGGGTCTACGGATCTGTTAACCCATAGATGGTCCAGATTTGAAACCCATTGGGAACCCACTAACAGCGAACTAGCAGCCTATTGGTTCCACAATTGCTCCTAGATCCTCGCACTAATCTAGTTTGTCGCCTAGCCGTGCTCCTTCAAAGAAGGTAGCAGAATGACAGCCAGAACCAGGGAGAAGACGAGTCTCCAACAAGGAGGTTCTAATAGGAGCGCACCCTCTCTATTTATCCTACGGGAGCGTTGCGAATAAACTTTTCCCTTAAACTGGCTGTGTGGCTTATCCAATCGGAGAGCCTATATAGCAAGGAGTCCTGAGCTCAAATTTTTATAGCCATTAACCATCGACGAAATTCCGAGCGGATGGAAGTATGTAAAGGAAACTTGTATCCTGTATACTATCTGATGATTGAAGTAACAGGGTGAGCAATGGGATATTCATCTTCAGACACGATTGTCTTTGCAATAATATTGAAGAACTGCTTGTCTGTATAGTCCTTAATTATATGTGCTAACCACTGCCCCTTCAACCACTTTGAGGAGTCCAAACGCCAGCTTCGATCACGTGACAAAGCTATGTGATTACTCGCCCAGAGAGTGCTTGGGCTTGTTCCTCCCCTTAGAAGCTCCTTGATCTCTAAGGGCAAGAGTCGGATATAAACCGGTCCCGGTTCTAACCTCGAGGGGCACAAACCCTCCCCCGCAGGTTGGAGCAGTTACCTAGTTAGAGCTCTCTAAAGGCGATCTCAGCAGGGATTCCGAATTGATCAGGGAGCCCGTATAGATCTTTTTCCAGATAGCAGCCCTGTTAAGCCTCGCGCTTTTTCAAACTTGGCCAGTCCGTTGCCCAGCGGGGTATGAGAAGGAAGAGACCATGCTTTAGCAATAGAAGAGAATAGTGTTTGCGACAGAGGAGCTAGTACCCAAGAAGGGTCTTTAGTCTCATAGCTCGGAAGGTCCAAACAAGAACAAGGCTGTAAAAGCTAGCGATTAACGGGTCTCCGATCACAGCAGCTTGACGGTTAAGGGGAGTTAACCCTTGAAAAGTTACAGGGTCGTCGAGATCACACTCCGACAATAAAACCTTTTCTCTGCAAACGGCCGGAGTAAGAAAGTATGTTCCAAGAACAAACGTGAACTGGAGTCCTCGAGGGCTAAAAATGGTTACTTTTCCAGGGGTGAAGAAGACCTTACAGGAAAAGTTAATACTTCACAGTTAGGTGAAGTGGGGCTCTGCTAGCTCTCCGGAGTACGAAACCGAAAAAAAGGGCTATTCAGGGCCTTTAGGCGTACACCTACAGTAGTGGACGGAGGTCAGAAACTTAGTTCGACACAGAATTAGAAGATAATAGAGGAAACTAAGACCTTTTCCACTAAGGCAAAGGTTCGAAGGTTAATGACCTAGGAACGTCGGATCGACAGAAGCCCGATTGAGAAGTAACAAACCCAGACTAAGCAAGGAGGGTTATAGCCGTAACGTCGGCTCAGACGCTAACTGAAGGCGTAGGCTTCCAAGACCTTTAGGAAGGAATAGTCGCTCCTGGAGGAGAATAAGAACGATAAGGGAGACCGTCCATAATCTTCAGTTTTACGAATTTTTGGGTAGTCAGCATCTGTTAATTCGATGCAGGACTAAACCTACGCTGATTGCAACCCAGGGTCCCAGGGTTGCAAGCAGATACAAGTAGACAGCCTGTGGGCACGAATAGTAAAGAGAGCTGCTTTTCAGGGATAGAACAAAGGGTTGCACTGAAAACAGGACCTCGGATGATAAAATCCTTTTCGGTAGGAAAGCAATTTCCCGAGGATCTGCCCTTAGGGCAGACGGGCAAAACAAGCCTTATAAACGCATCTCTCGGAAGTCGAGGAGAGCGGCGACGAGGTGTTTCACAGTAGCCCGACAGGATTGAGACTCCCCTTCGATTCCTTTCGTATTAGAGACAAATGTAAGAGGGCCAACATTCCAGAACGGTGTACTAACGAATTTAAACTAAGGGAAATCCACCCTTGGTTTTAAACCATAGCCGGAGCGGAAGACCACTCTAGCCGCATACAGAGACAAGTACAGAACTAAATCGTCTTACTCTGGTCTGTCCTTATCCGCAGACAGGAGCAGAGCTACGGAGTCTACTAAGTCCCAATGTATTGCTATATACGGAAAAGAAACTGTAATTTATCAAATTCCTAGTTCTTGGACCACACAACAGCTTAACCTCGAGTTACTGCGCCCGGTATTATAATTCGCCTCTGGCAGTACTAGTGTTCTTACTAGAGCCTGGTCTTGATAATTCTTAAAAATAAGCAAACGGTAGCCAAGGTTTTTTGGGCTCTGGGACCCAGAGGAGAGTCCAGAGAGGGCAGGCAGGGTTTGTCTTAGAAATGTGTTGAGCCCTCTTGGCTGAACGCAACAGGGGCTCCAATCAGACAATTGCTCCAAGAGATAATGCGTAAGAACACTTGAGCACTCAGGCACAGCCTGAGATAGGGCCAAGGAGTCTTCAAAGAGCAAAAGAAGATCCTACGGGACTTGCTGCCTCAGCCACCTGAGCAGAACAAGTCAGACAGGACTTGGTTGCAGAGGCTAGCCGAGGCTCTGAATAAAACAAATCAGGTACAAGTAAAACAAAATCATGGTCGAAAATTTAAGGACTTAGCCTAAGCACAGCACCGCTTTAGAAGGAAGGACTGAGAATTTTCTCAAGGGCAGTACCCGTGGTTGATTATGATTAACCAGCCGGTTTAGAGATTACTGACGGCCTTGGCGGAGGTATCCGTCCTGGCGAATAGGCGAATTAACTCAATAAGGTAACATTGCCTGTTCAGATGAAGCTTCTCCCGTACAAGGGCAGCTCAAGAGTTCAGGAAATGGGAGAACAGGCTCAACAAATAGAGACTTGCCATGATCCGAAAGGAAAGGATCTAGGTCCTTACGGAGAGACCAAAAGAGAGCTTCAGGGTATACAGCACCTGAGTACAAGGACTCCAGGCACTGTTTCTGCAGTTCTCAAAGAGCATCGGCCGATAGCCCGATTCAGAGGGTTTCTGGCACCAGTGATCCTGGTCTTTTCCCTTCGGAGGATGAAACTTAAGTCCCTCATAAGCAGTTTGGAGACACGCGCCTTTGGTACGTCTGTCCAAAGTTCAAGACAGACTGTGTTTACCTACGGGAAAGAATGCGTTCCGACTAACTAGGATGGAACAAACAAGAATCCAATCTCTTGTCTACCTTGGCAGGAGTTTTGTCCACCGCAGGCGAGTGCACTAGAGCCGAACAGATCAGGGTTAGATCTGCAAGATTGAGAGGCACCCTCCACATCAGGGTGCCACAGAACACCTTGCTCCGCAAGCTATGCTGTTGGCATATCGGTGCTGTCCGACAGAGGTACTCTGTCGGAAGCGATCCACTGCAAATAGGTTAAATGTTCCAATGAACTATTTTGCAGTGGTAGGCGACCGGCAGAATACCTCAAGAGGCTAAATCGATCCCAAAGCCCATATATTCTGGGCTTCATTTTAAAGCGAGATGTTCGCTCGTCGTCAGGAATGAGGCTCAGGGGGTCGGGTATGTACCTATCTACCTGTGGGTCTGAAACTCTGAGATGAAGTAACTCTAGTACCTGTACATGGAACAAGAACATAGTTATGAGATTTTAACTGAAGTTCGTTGACTAGCATGTACTAGTAACATCTTAGCCAGTGTAAATTGACTTGAGGGTATACTACAGTCTACACAGATATACTAAGACAAATTATGAGAGAACTACTGGAGATTCTGCTCTTATACTTACACAAGAGTTAGACTTTATAAATTTGGCTGTCAGAAAAAAAAAAAACGGCAAGAGTTAATAAAGAAAGTGTTACGG
Organism: Parhyale hawaiensis; assembly: GCA_001587735.2. Classification (NCBI taxonomy): domain Eukaryota; kingdom Metazoa; phylum Arthropoda; class Malacostraca; order Amphipoda; family Hyalidae; genus Parhyale; species Parhyale hawaiensis. Next base: position 3,371,247 of record LQNS02278080.1, on the reverse strand, counting down.
CTCACTTGTCCTCCTTATCTGGAGTAACCCTACGAAAATGCGGGTCGTGGTGCTATCCGATAGAGGTACTCTGCCGTTTGCTTACCACTGTAAAATAGTTCATTAGAACATTCAAACTTTTTTTTTCTGAAACCATTTCCTATCAGCACCAAAATCTGGTCTTTTGTGCCCTTTGATAGCAATAACAGCGTCTGTAACTTCTTGAAGATCCGTTCATTACTTTTCGAGTTGCGTCGCTGACCAGCAGTCAAACACACAAGCAGACCAACCGATCATCAGCAAAATTGGATCATTTGTCTGTTAACATTTCGAACAGTTTCTGTTAATTTTACAACGATCCGTTCATAATTTTTGAGTTAATTTTTGCTAACACATAAAATTAAACAAAGACAAACAAACAGATCATAAAAATTTGATCATTAACTCTTCGTGATTTACCTAACAACTCATGTTAATTTCATAAAAATCCGTTCATAACTTTTTCAGTTATGGTACTGAGAAAAAAGAGGCAGACAAACAAATGGTTGGGCAGACTTTCAATAAATAAATTTCATAAAGATCCGTCCATAAAACTTGAAAAAAAACTTTGGCGGAGATATTATCTTTCACAGCACAGAAAAAAATCGAAGAAACGTTATAATTATTATTCTAGTGATCTGCGTGTTATTTTCTTATAGTTCATCCAATAATGTGGAGGTAAAATATAGGCTATAAGAAATAAGAACTTGATGTGTTACAGTTAGCTACAGCTTTGGTGTTTCTCTTTTGCCTCAGATGCAATGGTCAGGTGTGGGAGAAATTGCTACATCAACGAAATATGTACTTTGTTGTTATCTGAAATCTTCATAAGGAATAATCGTCTGTATGTTTTGGTACTGGCCCCTCGGGGGCATAGGATGGGCCATAGGCCTTAGGGTTAGGTTTGTTATGTTCGCCCATCCTGTGTTATGGAGAGTATCGCCCCCAGGGAGTTTGTGTACGTTACCTTAGCTATTAGCTAGGCCTTCAGGATGTATGTCTTTCGTGCCCACTTTGCTTTCTTCCTCTTTCATACTCCTACTGATCTTCTTGTTATTTATTCTTCCTCTTCTTTCCCGACATGCTGTTCCCATCCTGTGTGGGAACACCTTCGTGCATAAGTTGCCCGTTTTTCTATCGACATTCTATATTCCCCTTCCTTTTCCTCTCTTCACAGTACCCATTTAGGGAGGCTTAAATCTTCTTATACTACTACTACTATTTGGTACTGGCGTTTTTATTTAGCCCTACAAATTCAACTTTTCGTACAGGTGTGGATTAACCAGGGTGATGTCATTCTGCTCGGTCTCAGAGATTATCAAGACAAAAAGGCAGATGTCATCCTCAAGTACAATGCTGAAGAAGCCAGAAATCTCAAATCATATGGTGAAATTCCTGAATCAGGTAAGAGCTTGCTTGTAGTAGGTAGGCAATAATTTTTGTTGGGGGGCTTGAGCGTGTAGCCAAAATATTGTGTTTAGTTACGGTTGTCAGTGGTTTTTGCTAGGAGGTTTGAGCTTGTAGCCGAAATATTATTTAGTTATGGTTGTTAATGCTACACTACGCTGTCACGCCTACTACATACGTACAAGCTTTGGTTGGAGGATCTGCCAGGGTGATGTGTCTTGGCTACTAACTTTCGATGTGTTACCAATCGGGACGCCGTGCGAGCTAAGCGTCTCCTCTTAAGTTGAGCGTACCAATGCATAGGTCTTGTGGCCCCGGCATAATGAGCTAGAGACATGTACCATAGTTGTAAGTTAGGAGCGTGTTTTACATTGTATCTTAGCGCTGCTGGCATGCTCGTAATAGTTTTTTGTATTCTGGCAACTGTTGTGCAGCAGAGATCGCATTTAATTTAGTTGCATTTGCCTAATTTCGTAACTGGGTAAAGTGCCCGTTGTATGGCATTGCTATTGTACCAGTAAAGAAAGACGGTCTACCTATGTGCGGCATGGAGCGTTGTGTGAGCACTGCTGCCTTTTGGGAAGTGTTCCTAAGCCATTGTTTAAACCCTTAAATGGCGCCGTAACAGTGATTGTAAGGCCACACAAACTGGTGAAATTTGGAATTACCCGCCCCCATTGTAAGTTNAGACGGTCTACCTACGTGCGGCATGGAGCGTTGTGTGAGCACTGCTGCCTTTTGGGAAGTGTTCCTAAGCCATTGTTTAAACCCTTAAATGGCGCCGTAACAGTGATTGTAAGGCCACACAAACTGGTGAAATTTGAAATTACCCGCCCCCATTGTAAGTTGCAGTAGGTAGACTACCTATGTAAAATAGGAATGTCGTCACTCGCAGTGTACCTAACACTGTCCCGCAAGCACCCACCCCACCTGAGGCAGCAAGCGTAGTGGTTTCTCATACCAATAGGTGCTTTCATTTATTTGGAGAAATTATATACCGTTACTCGCCTGTTATTTTTGAAAGTTGGTCGCAATGTTTGTAATAATTGGACACCTACAATTTTGTAATACTACCTATGCTAAAACTCGCCGTCAGCCGTTTGGTATCTTATTGAACTTGCTCACGAGCGCGATGCAATTGTTTATACAATCACTTTTTGTTACAGTCAAGGTGAACGAAATGTCCACTTTCGTGGAGGATGGTATGGATGGCGACATTGCCTTCGACTACTATTCTGACGACGATGATGACAAAGAAGAGGATATTGATGACTTAGTGAGTATTTGAGCTTATTGGTGTTGATTTTTTTTCATTTAAGCGGCTTATTTTTTACTGTCCTCAGTCAAAGCTTTTGAAGTAAATTTTAGGCGTACGGTATTTTTAGTATTAGTTGCCCTTATGCATTTTTACCTTTACTTCCAAGATCTATTCACACTAGGAGACAAAGGCATGCGTGTTGATGTGCTTACTGTAGGTTTTGCAGTTGTGCTTCATCCAGCTGTTGCACGCGGTCATGGAAAATTGAATGCTACTGGCGCGGGTCAGATCACCCACACTGGCCAGTACGGAGAGGATAATATGCTGATCGCGTTTCAGCCAGTTTTAGCTTAAGCTAAAGTCGTATAGCTGAGCTATAAAGCTATTTGCTTTGATCTGGCCGAAGGTGGCAGTGTCTCGGGTACCTAAAATAACTGGATATGCCCAGGGACCTTGACGGGCTTTTAATATGTGTTACTAGCCTCACCTCTCAAGGGACGGTCACTTTCCTAGAGAATTTGACTTGCAACGGTACCTAACTTGCTGCATTGACCATCAGCACTGATGTGCTACTAAACTTCCCTCAAGTGCAGCAAGGAGTGGTTCAGCATAATCCACTGCACTTCACTCAAACCCGCCCCTATTTGGTCCCTTCTGGACTGGTCTGACTGAGGTGCAGCCCCATTTAGGTGGGTAACATGGACCAGTTGACCAGTTCTGCAGCACTTGCTGGCGAGATTGGAACGCCCCAACGCATTTTCCTCCATGCGGTCAATGAGGGTGGTGCTCAAGCTTCACCTTCTTATGGGCAACCCAAGAACAAAATAAGTGGAGTGCCCCTCACCACTATCATGCTTTCAGACCAACAAACGAGGTCTCCGTTACATTGAACACTGAGCTGCCACTCCGCTGTGGTAGCGGCGGCAGCAGTTTCCTGCTGATCATTTTCGAGAGAGGGTGTGGGAAATCGGTAGTTATTACAAATCCAAGTGAAAAGTTAGAATATGGTAGTGCTAGCAGTAAATGAAGCGCTTCACATTGATACACTGAATTCATTGTTTTATTATGTTTTTGTCGTGTTTATTTTGTTTGTCTGTCACCCAGATAACTAAAAAAAGTTATGAACGGATCTTCATGAAACTTACAGGGATTGTTAGGCATGTTAGCTGTAACAGATGATTAACTTTTGGTGAAGATCTTTTCATTTGTTTGTCTGCTTATTTTTTCTTAGTACCCTAACTCAAAAAGTTATAGATGGAGTTTCATGAAATGCACACGAGTCGTTAGATATATCACGAATAGTAAATTACCAAAGTTTTTATGATCTGTTTATTTCGATTGTTTCTTGCTGTTTGATTTTATGCTTTTTGGCACAATAACTCAAAACGTAATGAATGGATATTTATGAAATATACAGGAATAGTAATGGTGAAAGACACAAATGATTGAATTTTCATGATGATCGGTTGGTCTGTTTGTATATTTGACTAATGTTTGTCAGAATATTTGTTAGCAGCATTACTCAAAAAGTAATCCATGGATGTTAACAAAAATCGCAGAAACTGTTATCTCTGTCAAAATGCTCAAATGATTAAATTTCGGTGCTGATACAAGAAAATCAAAGTTTCAGAACTAATTAAAACTTTTTTTTACTGGTGTGCCATGGCTGGCGGAGGTATGCGTTCTCAAAGTGCTCTAGTTGACTTTGTTGGCGTTTCATCTAAGGGCGGAGACCCGCCTCAGGGGGGGGGGAGCATAAGATAGGCCATAGGCTTAGGTTATGCCTGCTCCACACTGAGGTTCAGTCCGCACACATGTCTCAGGGACATGACCGTTGCACTGTCACCGTTTCCGCGTTCATTTCGCTTGCACACGAAGCGGGGCAGCACCCGACATGTGAGAGTGGGCGCCTTGAATACTTGAGCTTCACGCCATGATTTTAGTACATTAG
>LQNS02278080.1:3260061-3277292 GCA_001587735.2 Parhyale hawaiensis | reverse complement strand
GAGGCGGAGGATTTGAGGGGGAGTCGGAGGATTTGAGGGGGAGTCGGAGTCGGAATCTCACTTGCTCTAGGAGTCGAAGTCGGAATTTTTAGTCCGACTCCGACTCCGGGAGGCCATTCATAAACAAACATCATTCAAATCTAAATTTTCAGTCACAAATTTAAAAAAAAAATGTAAATGTGGATATTTTTTTTGCACATTTCTCTTTTACAGCTATAGCTACCATGTATTTTCCTAATCTATGTGATGAGGCCATTGAGAAAATGTTGGGTAGAACTTTTTCACCTTGTACATTATGCCCCCCCTCAATTTTTGCCCCCCCCCCCTGCCCCCCTCACATAGTGTACCAGGTGCAAAAGTTTTACCCAAATTGGTTTAATGTCCTCATGTCCTCACTTAAATATTCCAAATGATGCAAAATATCATTGTATATGTACAACACACCTAACATCTTTAACTTGATATATGTTTATATTAGCAAAAAATATTTGGACATGTTGAATGTTTACATGAAATATCTACTAGTTGGACCTAGGAGTCGGGAGCCGGAGTCGGAAGTCGGAGTCGGAAAATCTTGAGGACCAGGAGTCGGAAATTCTGGAGGGCCAGGAGTCAGAGTCGGACCTTGAAGCCTCCGACTCCGCAACCCTGCTTAGAAGTGTGTTAAGCACTCTTGACTAAACGCCACAAGGGCTCCAATAAGACAATTGCTCCAAGAGATAATGCGTAAGAACGCTTGAGCACTCGGGCACAACCTGAGATAAGGCCAAGGAGTCTTCAAAGAGCATAAGAAGACCCTTCGGGGACTTGCTACCTCAGCCATCATAGCGGAACAAGTTAAACACGGCTTGGTCACAGAGGCTAGCCGAGGCTCTGAATAAGACAAATCAAGTAAATCAAAACGAGGGTCGAATATTTTAGGACTTAGACTAAACACAAGACCGCTTAAGATGAAAGGACTAAAGAACCCTCTTAAGGGCAGTACCCGTGGTAGATTACAATGAACCAGCCGGGTTAAAGATTACTGACGGCTTTGGCGGAGATATCCGTTCAGGCGAATAGGCGAGATCACACAATAAGCTAATATTGCCTGTTCAGGGAAAGCTGCTCCAGTACAGGAGCAGCTCAAGAGTTCTGGAAATTGGAGAACAGGCTCAACAAATACAGAGACCCTGAACCGAAAAGCAAGGATCTCGGTCCTTCGGGAGAGACCGAAAGAGGGCCTCAGGTTATATAGCACCTGAGTACAAAGACTCCAGGCACTTATTGTGCAGCTCTCAAAGAGCATCGGCTGATAGCTCGATCCAGAGGGTTGCTGGCACCATTGGTCCTGGTCTTTTCCTTTCGGGGTATTAAACTAAAGTCCTTAATAAATAGTTCGGAGACACGCGCCTGTGGTACGTCACACCAAAGTTCAGGACAGACTGTGCTTACCTACGGGAAAGAATACGCTCTGACTAACTAGGACGGAACAACCAAGAATCCAATCTCTTGTCTACCTTGGCAGGGGTTTTGTCCACCACAGGCGAGTGCACAAGAGCTGAACAGATCAGGGTAAGAGCTGCATGATTAAGAGGCACCCTCCACATCAGGGCGCCACAGAACCCCTCCCTGCTCCACAAGCTACGCTGTTGGCATATCGGTGCTATCGGACAGAGGTACTATGCCGGAAGCGAGCCACTGCAAATCGGTTGAATGTTCCGATGAACTATTTTGCAGTGGTAAGCAAACGGCAGAGTACCTCTGGAAGCTAAATCGATCCCAAAGCCTGTATGTTCTGGGCTTCATTTTAAGCGAAATGTTCGCTCGTCGTCCGGAATGAGGCTCAGGAAGTCGGGTGCCTACCTATATACCAGTGGGTCTGAGAGGGGGCCTCAGAAATGAAAAATCTGAGATGAAGTAACTCTAGTACCTACACAGGGAACATGAGCAAAGTATCAGATTTTACCCAAAGCTGTTAAGCTGCATACACAGAGAACATCTTAGCATAAACTGTCTTATAGGTATACTACACTCTACACACAAATACTACAACAAATCATAAGAACTACTGGGGGGTCTGCTCTTATAGTTACACAAGAGCAAGACACCACAAATTTGGCTAAGTCCAAAAAAAAAAGGCGAGAGTACTTACCTGTTAATAACAAAGTGTGATGACTCACCTGTCCTCCTGATCTGGAGTAACCCACAAAAACGCAGGTTGTGGAGCCATCCATCAGAGGTACTCTGCCATTCGTTTACCACTGCAAAATAGTTCATTGGAACATTCAACCTATTTGCTAACAAGCATAAAATTAAACACGGATCATTCCATATAAACTCAACCAAAGTCTGAAAAGTTTTCATGGCGAGCGACTCTAATTTGGCTAAAAAAATTTGTACTTGTACCTACCTTAACATATATGATGAACATATGCAAATATTTTCTCAAAATTCCTAAGGGTTTTTGTGCTGTGGCTCTTCACAGTAGGGTGGTATACCCCATTTTTGATCCTCGCGAATTGCGCATATATAAGAACAGCCATAATTGGATGCCAATATCTTGAGAAAGAGATGTGTTGTGAGATTGAAAAGTGGTTTACTGTATGATTAGCACCCAGGCTTTCAGAATCTGCCTTCAGAAAAGCTCCATCTCATTTAGTTTTTAACATTTATGCCTCCAATTTAGTGGTTTTGTTATGTGCGAAAATGAAAATTTTAAATTTCTGGTTGCCGTTGTCATTCTACAAGAAATCACAACTGTTTCTTGGGGCCACATTCTTTCTATTTAGGTCCATGATTTTGGAAAGATTTTGGAAAGAAAGATTTTGGACGGTATTGAAAAAATCCTAAATTTCGAGTAAGGGAGCTTCATAAATGGCTCAGACTGAAAACATGCAATTTTAGATTAATTTTTAACAGCTAAAATTATAGCGAAGTCATTTACCCAGTACTGTATATCCATTTTTTCCCTACATAGTAGTCCACATATGCTTATCGTTTGGTCAAAAAAAATCAGATTGTGTTGGCACCTCTTTTATTACAAATAAGTTTACGAAAAGTAGGCGTTTTTTATCCCCATGACAGCTTGCGTGGTAGCTACTTTTTTGTCAGAAATGGAGGAAATGTGAGGTATTTCTACTCTGAACACATGGATTCGATGGCATCCACAGTTGCCAGTTTGTTCAAAAATGTACATAAAATTGAACTAATTGCCCAAATGGAGGCAGCTTCTTCTGAACTGATTCAGTGCCATGGTCAGCGAGCTTATAAAATTTTGCGCTTTGTCCCTGAAACTCTCGTGCACATACAGTGCATATGATGTTCTGGGAAATGGAACCCAACAGGTAGCTATTCTAACAAACAGAAGGAGGCCATGAGAGAAGTCCAGTCTTAGAATGTTTCATGAAGTTGACAAAGACCTCACAGTTTTCATCTGACTCATCTCAGTGAACTCAAGGAAACTTTTTCTGAAGATGAGGCAATTGTCATGTTAGATTTTGTTGTGAATTATAGTTTTGTGGTGCAGGAAGGAGTACAAAGTTTCCCCTGGGCAAACGTTTAAGCAACACTTCACGCTTTTGTACTCTAGAGCAAATCAATAGGTAGCTACATTTCAGCACACCCAATCTGTGAGCTATCAGATTGTCATAAACCTGATTCCATAACTGTCCGTGCCTTCATTACCCCTGTGGTGGTATATGTCTACTGGTATATATTTGTATAGTTTGGGAGCAGCCCCTCTTTCAAATATGTCTGGTTAAAAATCACACCATATTTCTTCGTTAAAATATCTTTATTAACTTTCTCCAACAAACTTATTCTATATCAAACAGGACTTCCCAATCATCAGACAACTCTTTTACTTCAGCACTGGAGCAGTGAGTCCATGTAAAAACTGTAAAAAATTTTCCAACTTCAGCATTCATCACCAAGACTATGTATGGCAGAATGGATTTTTTTTTTTGCAACATCGCATGGTAAGTGTCTGTGCGATGGCATTGGTGAATGGTCAAACGCTTGGTTGGCCAAGCAAGCTTTCAGGCAACTATAGTTGGATACATCCTTCCTGGTATGATGCATGTTTGTTGGGTGCTGTGAAAATACTTCAAGATTAAAATTTTTCTATATGTCCGTGGTGGATGTCAACCAAAATGAAAAAGACTTTGACTTTCCAGCACGATTCCAAAATGCACGCAAGGTCCCACCATTGTTTCATCCCAATTTTAACAGCCTCATTAAAAATGAAGAGGATCTCTGCTGATGATCATATTAAAGTTGTAGGCAAGAGCAACAAGTTGTGACTGATGCAGAAAAACAGCCTGGAAAGCATGTTTTGTGCATTATTGACAAGGATTGATTTGTGTGCTGCATTGTTGACTGGTCATATGATAACTGTGAGGTTTTTGTCAACTTCATAAAACATTCTAAGACTGGACTCATCTCATGACCTCATTCTATTCATCAGAATACCTGTTGGGCTCCATTTCCGAACATCATATTCATTGTGTCTGCACCAGAGATTCAGGGGACGAACGCAAGGATTCATAATCATGCTAACCATAACACTGAATCAATTCAGAAGAAGCTGTATGTCTTTGGAATATGAACTCAATTTTATATGCATTTTTAGATAAACTGACTTACCGTACTTTATTGTGGATGCCATTGAATATGTGTGTTCAGAGTAGAAATACCTCACATTTTCTGCATATCTGAGAAAAAGTAGCTAATGCATAAGCTGTCATGGGGACAAAAAACGACTACATTATATAAAACTATTTTAATATGAAAAAGGTGAGAACACAATCTGATTTTGTGACCAAACGATAAGCATATGTGTACCATTATGTAGATAAAAAGGCTGTCCTGGGTAAATGACTACGCTGTGATTTTGGCTGTTGAAAATTAGGATAAAATTGCATATTTTCAGTCTGAGCCATTTTTGAAGCTCCCTTACTCCAAATTTATGATATTAGTACTGTCCAAAAAATTTCTACAGGTAGTCATGCGCCTAAATACAGTAGAAGGAATGTGGCCACAATAAACAGTTGTGATTTATTGTAGCATGACAGTTGCAACCCGAAAATTGAAATTTTTAGTTTCGCATATAACAAAACCACTAATTAAGAGGTATAGATCTCAAAAACTAAAGGATATAGAAGTTTTCTGAGGGCAGATTCTGAAATCTTGGAGGCTAATTACATAGTATGCTATTTTTCAAGCTCACAACTCATTTCGTTCCCAAGATATTGGCATCCAAATGTGGCTGTTCTTAATCAAACATTGCAATTCGCGAGGGTCAAAAATGGGGTATACCACTGTACTGTGAAGAGCCATGGCACAAACACCCTGTGAAATTTTGACAAAATATATTGCACATGTTCATCATATAGTCTATGTTGAGTACCAATACAAATTTTTTTTAGCCAAATCTTAGTCGGTCGCCATGGGACCTCTGGTTGAGTTCATTTGGAATGACCCACCTACAAACGAACTAACATATTACGAAAATTTGGACGTTTATTCTTTGTGATATAGCTACATAGCAACTCATATAAATTTTTAAAAATCCGTGCATAGCTGAGTGAAAGTGCTGGAAAAAACAGGTAGAAACAAAGAGATGGATGGCTCTTCATCAAAAGTTAATCATCTGTTCCTGTTAATATACCTACCAAACAAAAACTGTAAATTTTGTAAAAATCCGTTCATAACTTTTTTAGTTATCTTGGTGACAGACAGACAAACAAACACAATGAAAACATAACCTCCTTCTACGCAGAGGTAGAAATTACACCATCTGCGCCTCCTGAGCGTCACCGAGGTGTATGACACAGCTTGTATTAAGGAAATATTTTGTATAGGCTATAAGGTAGCTACTTAACCAAAAAAGTTCTGTCCATTTTTGATTAATTATTGAATAAAGTGAAAATACAGTACGTTGCCTTTGATTATGCAAATACAATTTTTTTTATTTATTTTTGAAGATAGGAGTCAAACATTTATAATGTTAACAGTAAGTTAGTGCACAGGCATATTGTAACTATAAAAACAATCGTAGAACAATAAAACGGAACAATTTCCCACGTTTTGGCAACATTTGCTTATCGCACAGGGTTCTGCTGTTACGCCAGATTATGGGACATCACTCTCTAGTGAACATGGGCAAGAAAAGCGGTCTAAAAAGTGAAGAAAAGATCAAAGTGACCTTGTCATTGGCTTCTGGTAAGACAACACTCGAAGTTTCCACGGAATTACAGCGTGATCACCAAACAATTAATTAAAGCTTATGCAATTGAAGGTAACGTCAACTGGAAAACTCCAGATAGAGCCTCTACGAGGAAATTCACTGCTTGGGATATGCGACATATGAAGGTTTCTATGGCCAGAAAACAACTTTCTACTATTAAGGCGATATTTGAAGACACTAGAGTTCCAATACTAAGCAGAAAGACAAGATGCAAGGCTCTGCAGAAGCTAGGGAAAGTGAAAAAGGCAATTAAACGACCACTTCTAACAAAAAATAATGAAGAAAATAGGGTCATATAGGCTGAAGAGAACATGAAAAATGATATTTCCAATGTCATATTTACTCACAAATGCAGAGCCACTCATGATGGGCCAGATGGGTGGGCGTCTGGATATGTCCTCCATAACCGACCTCAACAGACACGGCTTAAGCGTCAACAAGGTGGTGGAGGTATAATGTTTTGGGCCGGGATAGTAGGTGACACCCTTATTGGTCCATTTGAAGTGGCCGAAGGAGCTAAGCTGAATGCAGAAAGGTACTGCCAGTTTCTTGAAGCTACTTGATTCCATGGCTTGATGAGCAGACTATCGCACGCTGATCCAAATTGGTATTTCAGCTCGATAATGCTCCCTCACACTGAGCACGGTTCACTGCTAACTGGCTTATGGATGGAGCATTTAAATCAAAAAGGATTATGACCTGGCCAGCGAATAGCCCTGATTTAAATCCCATTGAGAACCTCTGGGTAATGATCAAAAGGAAGGTCTATGAAGGTGGTCGGCAGTTTTCGAGCAAAGTAAGCTTGTGGAATGCAGTATAAACAGCTGCAGATTCTATTCCACCATCTGAAATATCAAACCTGACAAAGTCTGTTGATAATCGCCTCATAAAAATCATGAAAAATGGAGGTTGCCATGTTCAAAATTAACTTATATTTACCACTACTGAGCACTTATTTCAGTGTTTATTGAATTGTTTTGGTTATAATTTAATGGTTTTGGACGTTTAATAAAAATATTCCTGTTCACTTATATTTATTTATGACGTTTTTATTACCTTGTTGCATAATCTGAGGTAGGTAACAGTGAAAAACTCGTTAATATGCAAATTGTATGATGAACTTAACCAATGGCTAAATATTTATTTTACAAGTGCTGTTTATAGTTGCAACATAGCCATACATTTAGTTAACGTTGATATTTCAAAGTTAGACACTTATCTTGAAAAATAGAGTAGAAAAATTCTATTTGCATAATTATAGGTAACGTACTGTAGGTAAGCAATGCATGTAGCAATTGTCTTCAAAGCCGGTCAGCCGAAAGTAGCAACACCCAATCATTCCAAACATTGTCACCCCAGGATACCGTACTGTCCCTCACACCGCAAAACCGCCTATGCACCCACGCAAGATTATGCTTTGTGTCGGGTAGAGAGGTCGTCGAGTGGTTCATTATGAACTGCTACCAACGGGCTCTGCAAGCCTCTACCCGCAGCAATTGGAACGTGTGCAACAGGCATTGCGCCAGAAGGAGCCAGCACTGGTGAATCGCAAAGGTGTGCATTTCCTCCCTGACAACGCCAGACCGCATGTCGCTCGAGTGGTCAGGGATACCATAGGTACAGCGACTTCGGTGGGAGACTTAGTGCCATCCTCCTCATTCACCTGACCTTGCGCTATCCGAACGAACCACCTCTTTTACTCCGTGGATAATCATCTTCGTGGTAAATCCTTCATCACTGAAGACTGAAGCAGACTTGCACCAAGCCCTCACAGACTTCTTTGCATTCAAAACCCCCTAGTTTTACTGCAAGGGAATTGAAAAGATGAATACAAGTTGGTAGAAGGTACTCGATATCGATGGTTATTACTTCGAAGACTGAATATAAGTTACCCTTAGCTACATACTGTGAAACTTTTTATTCATTAAAACAAACAGAACTTTTTTGGTTACTTTATACCTATTTGTTTAGAGTCTTCCAGCTTGTGATTTTCTTATTTTCAAATTCAATTGTAGAACTGTTCTCTATGTGCAGGCCTGTTCCCACTATTTGTCTTTGCTGCCATGAATGTCCGGTCTGCTCTACTTACCATCTACGAGACTCACTTTATTCCCCTTGGCCTCAGACTACGGCCAGGCCTCAATGGCTTTCTCTCGGGCATCTTACCTGGACTGGAAGAAGGTTCTGATCATTTGGAAAGGTAATGTTCGCAGTAAGCTAATCCTAGAAGGTCAACTTTGTGAGTCCGGTTACATGTCGCCATCACAACGCCAGGGTTACTTGTGCTACACCAGGCAATCGTCGCTCAAAAAATTTGTTGCATGGGGGACACTGGTTGCATACAGAGAAGCTTTATTTTATTTTGGGGTCAAAACAAATATTTTCAAGATACGGTTACCCAAACAGGATTTTGACTGCAACGACTTCTGCCGGGCAATGCCACGATTGTGACATTCAGTGACGTCTGAGTGACGTGGTATTTCTATAGAAACTGTACTTTTGGCCTAGTTTGTGTGGCATATTCTGTAGTTCTAATATCACTGTTCGAGTAGAATCGTCGTTTTGACTTACTGCCGTGGCATTAGAGATTAGTTCACCTCACCCAACACTATAGCACTGTTAAATCAATGTTGCGTATGTAGTAAATAACCTATTATATTTTTGGTGGCAGACCCGAAGATGAATTGGGTACCTTCTGATAATTAAAGAAAGAGAAAAGCCCACTTTTAATTACTATGAGCTTCTGTTTCAGCTACTTCTTATCTAAGAAAATTGCAAGTTAATAAAATAAGGGAAATATAGCTACAGGGTAACTGTGGTTTTGTATAGCATACCAACTCTCACTCTCCGACTGGATAATATCCTGTCGGAGTAAGCCATAATATGTATGGATGTAAGGCACAGATCTAACAAAGGAAAGCTACCAAGTCCTTCATGTGTGATAGCTAGACTATGGTATTTCTGGCATACCTAGTACGAAAAGGTAGTGCCGAACGAAGATTAGACCTCCCGAGACGGACACATATGCTTCAGTCTCCGGAGGTCTAATCTTCTTCGTTCATCACTACGTTCTTTGTGGTTTCCTACTATATATGCCAGAAATACCATCGGCTATCACACATGAAGGACTTAGTAGATTTCCTTTGTTAGGTCTGTGGCTTATGTTCATATCATTGTTTACATGCTTGAGTTTCATAGTCCAACTCGTACTTACAGTTTCTCTTCTATTATTTATCATTTTCTATTTCGACTTGCCATTGACAGACTCAGTGATTCTAAGTGTTTGGATTCCCCTTTTTCTTTGTGAACTATTTGTCCTCTACTTTCTTCACTTAAGTGCTCCCTTTCAGCGCGAATCTATCGGTTGTCTGTATCTCTTTAGGCCTTGAATGTGAGGCCCTCTTTACTTCCTTGTAATTTTTGTAAACCTTCTGGCAGTCTTTCGTCTCTCATTTTTTTTTTTTTTTTCATTTTACTGTTCCCAGCCTAGGGGTTAATCCCTTTTAGAGATCTCCATTCTGTCATAAAATAATATCCCGTACCATTTCTCCTTCACTATGAGCTCTGAGCAGTGTCGGCGGTGCACCAAAGTGATATATGATTAATCTAAAATCTATTGTTTCTGTAAACATTGTGAATAAGAAACGTGTCAAAATGCTTTTAGAGCTTTGACGTTAAATAAGGGAGTTGCTAATAAGAACTTACCGTCACTAATGGCACAGAGTGCAGCAGCACTACACTGATACTGCGTGCTTCCACAGTGCAGGCTATGGCAGTGTGTGTACTTCTTTTTCTTTCATTACTTTACGTAACTTGAAAGTGCTTTGACCACTGGGTGTGAAAATCATTTTGCTTCAATTTGGTTCCCTCGTCCCCAAAACAAATACCCTGAGAAATTACCCCATTTCTCGACAAGTCTGGGTAAATAACATTATTGCACTTTGTTTGAAATGCATTTGAAACAAAAATTTACCTAAACTGGTTTTAGAGGGTGATATTTGGGGAAAAACACTGAAGAAACCCCGTGTTACCCCTACGGTCATGGTAAGCTCAAACTACGGTACGCAATACTCCCCTTGAATAGATAAAGCTTTTCAGTAGCTGCCTATTTCGTGTAGCTAGTTTTGGTGAATTTTAAATTTTTTAGTAGCTTTTATTCTCTTACATGTGATTTTCGTCAGCTTTCCACTGAAGCGGTTGCCCTTGTTTTTCCCGCAGAACCGGCCGCTTGCTGGTGCGTATTGCTGGTGGTGTTGGTCGGCCTGAATTTTTTGGCAGCCTTTGGGAGTGCATAGCAGGTAAGCAGGTGTACTGAACTAAATGTCTCCCTGGGGCCAAACTTTTAGTGTCTGTCTTCTTTAGTGTAAAAAAAGTGCTCTATAAGTACATTTACTGTGCGTATCTACGAAAATGCTGAATTATAAAGCGATTTACAATCATAGTTGCTTATGACTTGATCGTGTTTGAGGCTGGACGTAGAGCCTTAGAGTAGAGAAGATATCACTTGAATAGGTTAGTCACTTATGTGCTGTGAGCTGCGTTTGGTTTGGCTTGGTTTACTGAGTTCGCATATGATCTGTTTGTTCGGCCAAAATTACTCATGACTCGTGAAGTGCCTAGAACTAGTTATATTAGTTGTAGCTCTTGTGTTTACATAACACTCGCTCCTCCCCTTTATTTTTGGAAGGCAATATTTATGGTGATATAAAAGATAGTGAAACAAAATGCACTTGTTCTGACTCATAATCAGAGTTGGCAAAAACCATGGTTTTTTTTTAAACCAAAAACCATGTTTTTTTTTTTTTGGTTAAAACAAAAAAAATTTTTTTGGGGGGTTTATTTTTTTTTTATATTTTATAGTTTTTCCAAGTTCGCGAAATTTTATACACCATTTAAAGGGTTCTCAGCTGTGTAGACGCATGTAGCTAGCTAATCATCAATAATCTTAGTTAATTCATTTCAACTTCTTATTGTACAAAATTATTTTAAGATAAAGGGGCTACGAAAAGTCTGCAAGTACCTGTATATGCTATGGCTACATTTATTATACAAACTGCAGAGATGCTATGAGTTATAATTGCAATACAAAATCCTTTGAAAATCTTGAAAACACTTCAAATTACAAGTACAACTTGACAGAAATAGCAAGCTACTAGCTAATTAAGAGCAGAGTAATGAACTGAAAAAAACTGTAATAAATAGATGCCTATATCCTTCTCATCAGCTCACTAGTCATCTAATAGCAACTATATAACCACTACTTCTAATATTCAGTAGCTTCTAGCTTACCACATTATAATTAGACATGCATCTCTGAAATAAATGACACAAAATTCAATTAGGTTATAGGTTTTTAATAAACATTAGCACTAGTTGACCCGAACTTTCCTAACAGTCAAACGGATTCGTGAAAAGAAACACATTAACGCCTCCTTTCAGTTGTGTGACTAAAATTTGATACTGTTTAGAAATAAAACTGTTTATTTTGCATTGTTTATGAATAAAAACCAAAAAAAGTTGAATAAAAAAACTTGTTCTTTTTTGGTTGGTTTAAACCATGGTTTTCTTATTTGGTTTAAACCAGCCAACCCTGCTCATAGTACAACTGATTTTTGTTTAGCAGTGGAGGTATGTGGGACTTGTGTACTACAGCTTAGTCACATAAGTCAGGTTGTGAGTATTCTCTTTGGTGAATCGTTGTGCAGGCAATGGCAGTATCTGCCTGCCGGCCCTGAACCACATCATCAGCTGCTACAACAGGAAACTCTCTACAGAGGACCAGCTCTACATTCTCGGCACCAATCTCGACACTATGGTACGTTTCTGGACATGTCACTTCTCTTGCGCTAATGCTTAATGCATATGGTATATATCGCTCGTACTCAACTGCAGCCTTACACTTTGCTGGGGTTAGGGGTCATCTATTTGCAGCACGAGCCAGTGCATTTGGATTTACCTCTGTGTTGTGACGTTGAGTGT
This sequence comes from Parhyale hawaiensis, assembly GCA_001587735.2. NCBI lineage: Eukaryota > Metazoa > Arthropoda > Malacostraca > Amphipoda > Hyalidae > Parhyale > Parhyale hawaiensis. Next base: position 3,265,084 of record LQNS02278080.1, on the reverse strand, counting down.
ACTTCAGTGGCATAAGGGGAGGGAGGAGGGGGGTTTGCTTCTGTACGGATGCTCCATTGGAAGATCACCGGCATTTAGCTGCTGTCAAGAGGAGGCAGCATGAGATAATATCGGAAAGTCCGGACAGTCGCCTATAAGGTCCGACTGGGGTCTTCGAATGCTAAATAGAGACCGGGATCCGGGATATAATAACAGCCGGCTGCAGCAAAGCGAAAGCGTGTGACCAAATTTCGATACAAATTTTTGGCTTCTGTGACGTGGCCGAACTGGTGGTCGGTGCGCTGTGGTCCTTGCTTCTTAATCATCTCTGGCTGGCTTCTTATTATATTTTTAGCCTCCTATTATACGGTAAGCTTTTGTGTATTAGCTAGTACCTACATAAATATATCCTGTGTAGCTACTACACGTGTCCAACTGACTACAAACTGGCCATGCTGACTGAAGGGGAAGTTATGAAAATTGCTTGCTGTAGGTTCCTTGTTGCATAATTTACTTACCTATAAGTGAGTGATCATCGCCAATTGCCTGCTCCACCAGAGTAGGGTAGGAGTCGTGTCTTGAGGCAAACCCGAAGTTTACTTCAGTGACTCCTTCAAGATTTTTTTTTTTCTCATGTCTGCTTCATTTCCTTCCTGTTAGGCTACAGCTTTCATTGACGATGCTGTCTACTGTTTTTTTCACCTTTTTACTGGCTTTCTGTACTCGTGCTTCTTGACCATGTGTGGAAACCATACCCTCCTCGTACATGCGTTGTACAGGCCTATTGACACAGTATGCCTTCATCTTCCTCTCTTGACACACTCTTTGTGTCTAGGGAGGCTTTTAACTAAAGCAAAGATAGATTGTCCAGTCTTAGGAAGTACCCCATTGCCGTAATTGCCCTAACACCAAATTCGGAAAGTATCTCGATTGTTCATTGTATAAATCATTTACTGATTGCACAGCCTACACTACTTGCCTATCGAGTCAGTATTGTGCAGATGATACAGAACTATTGAGTACGGTATGATGCCATCAGGTGACTGGGATGTGCAACTGTCTGGTGAGCGGCACGGTGCTGGTGCAGAGAGCTGCCCTGGACCTGGCCCTGGCTGCCCTGCCTCTACACAACAGCCGCCTGCTGCTACCGCACGACACCGTCAGGCTCGTGTCTGCTGCTCTCCTCTCCCTGCTGCGCCGGGACACTTCCCTCAACAGGTGTGTGACGTCGTTCTCTCCAGCTCATTCTTGCCGCTTTGTATTGTACTACTTAAACAGAGATATTGTCTCAATTTGGAGCTCACTAGTTGTTCAGCAGTCTTGATTGTTCTACCTTCGTAACACCTTTTATTTGGCTAACTTCACATAAAGTTGCTTAGTTCTATATGGTACCAATTGGTTTTACAACACATTTTTGGTGGTCACTCAACGTGGCATCGGCTGTTGCTACAATTCACGAAAGATGGCACTGTATAGCTACAGTCTTTCTTTCTGGCGTTTACGGGAAATTTTTCTAATTTGGCAGTCTGTTTGAGGAGTTGTACTGTATCTTCAACGCGTTCTGCTGTCGCGACATTATACTTGGTCCGCTGACATACTGAGGAAGTACCTACAGGTGCTCATTTGAGCGACTGTGTTTTGAAGTCAATTTGAGATGTTCAAAACTGTGAAACTCGCTCAAGACCTGGGGCGACCTGAAGGAGTCTGTAGGCAGATTGACATGATCAGGATGCAGAGAGTGTAACGGGAGGACTCAGTGGGACTAAAATAAAACTTAGCCATTACTGCATGTAGCCAAATTACGTCACATCGACGAGTCGAAGTATTTGACGGTCGGACCTCAGGCCTTCGTAAGTTGGGTAGCGGATTTGTGGGGATGGCACGCCGGATTGTTCAGTGTATCTCTGATTAACTGTTTTTTCCATCCCTGAAGTTGTCTCGATTGATTTTTTGTAATGATGTGAGGAGTTGAGCATTTATGTTACTCTCGCGGGCTTACCCGTTATGGATTTGCGTGTGTGTAGCTTTCAGCAGCGTTTCAGTTGAACACCATTTCTCTGTATTGTGCTCTCTACACACTGTTTATTGTTTGGAGCAGGCTACTGATGAAGCCTTACTCTTAATCGCTGTTATTTTGTACAGGCGCCTATTTTCGTGGCTGCTCGGCCTGGAGGTGGAGAGCTCGTTAGGCACAGACCGCTCCTCTGGGGAGATGCGCCGTGCTTCTCACAGCGACTCCTACTTTGCCACGTTCTCACGGTCCCTACTTACTGAGGTATGTGCCCTGCTGCTGCTGCATTCTAGCTTCCAAGTTTTTGGCTGTAAAAATTTGACGATTGTTTTTATCATTAGTGCACGGGGCCACTGGTCATTGCGTTCAGTTTGGCATTTCGAACAGAGTTGCAAAGTCAAAATGGGAGCAAGAGTGGGAATCGAAGTCGGATCCTAGCTTGTCCTACCACCTGGACGATGAGTCAGAGTCGCATGAGAATGGGTTTATTTTCTTAAAAAGGCGGAGGTTCTACCAGTTGGAGTCAGACGCTGGCTGGGCAAGGGAGTCGTAGTTGGACTTTTTCCTTCAGTCTCGCAAATTTTTCTAAAATAGCCTGGTTTTGATGTTAATCGGCAGGAAGTGTTGGTAGTTGTGGGCCCCGCCGCAGATATTCTTTTTAAACACTTTAGCTACTTTCTCAAATGAATTGAGATTGTGTTCTGTGTCATGCGGCCCCTCAGGGGGCATAGGATAGGCCATAGGGTTATGTTATATAGGTTCGCCCATCATATGTTATGGGAGCAGTTCCCCAAGGGTAGGGGGCACTGTATGTTACCTTAGCCAGGCCTTCGAAATGTCTTTCTTTCGTATCCGCTTTGTTTCCATCCATTTTCATGCTTCTACTAACAGGTGCGCTGTATTCTGTTTACTCTCTTTTATTCCCGACTTGCTGTTTCTTTGCGAGTTAATCCTGTGTGGTAACACAAGCTCGCGCATGGGTTCTACGTTTCTTCGACGTACTGTAGGTATGTCCCTCCCTTGTTTCTTCCTTTGTTTGATCACCTTTATTGTGAAGACGTAGTCTTAAACTACTAAATTTAATCAGAATTGCCTTATGCGGAAAGTTGTTTGACGATTATGTGTGTGTAGTGCATGTAGTAGCACGTCCTATTTGCGTATGCCCTCCTTCGCGTGGAGAGATGAGTGCCTTGCTCTGTTGATATTCTTAGTAAGCAAATTGTGGTTGACAAACGTTAGGGTTTCAACCTTTCGTACTTCAGCGCTTCTTGTTGCTACACTCCACTTCAGAAGCTGTCTCTGCTGCATACTGCGTGCATAAGTGTGCGTTAGTTGGGAATAGTGTAGCCGTGACGTGTGTATAATGCATACATCCTAGCTATCCTTGTGTTACCCTTTGTGTCCTGCGTGCTCCAGGGCATCCTGTGCTGCTTCCGTGAGAGTGAGCGGCGCGTGCCTCCGGACCTGCGGCCCTATAAACTCGTGCTGTGCCTGCTGGACCGCCAGGAGCTGGGTCACGTCATGCTGGACGACATTCTACTGGACATGCTCAGGTGAGGCTACTCCATGTTTGGTCTCGTGCTTGGCGTGGTGCGATGAATTCAGCATACAACAAAATATAACGAATTTCATTGACAAAATGATAGTGATATGTCAGTAAAGTGAACTATAAGACTGTTCGTAATAATAGTAGGTAACCGATTTACATCACTAAGGTACGTTGTACGATGTATTGAATCTGTGGGTGATGCCATTGAATTTGGAAAATATGCTTTGAACTCGCGAGGTGAGCGTAATGCCCTCAGCGACTGTGACTTACGTGGCTGTACTACTACATTGTGATAGTAATGCAGTAATGTACGCTTAGGTACCGTACTTTCCTGTACCCGAGGGCTATTGGAGAACAATACTTTGGAATTGTCTCAAGTTGGAGACTAGCTCTGCCCTGACAGGACATTGCGACTGCTCTATTAGCTGGCAGTTTTGGACTCAGTGGCTTGCTGTAGGTAGATAGCTTTTCTGCTGTCTTTAACTCTTTGTATTCCTGGTGATTAATTTTCGTCATTTTAAAATTTCGTTCACAAATATTTTTCTAGTCTATAAAACACGAAATCGTGCTGTTGAAAATTTTTAAAATAGAGGTTGTTTACGTCTGCCCGATGAGTCTCTCTTTTACGTTATAGCTAATTGAAGAATGAAGGTGACGTCTGTCTAATCTTAGTACAGTTAGAGCGGTTACAACGGCAGTGATGCGTGAGCTAAATACAGCTGTTGAGGAGACTGGGCCAAAGAAGAACCCAAGTTATGCTCAAATATTGCAGAGTTAGTGAATTTACGAATTAGAAAATTTGCGAACTACTCAGTGACCGGCAAACTAGCTAAGTTCAGTGACAAAGCTCTAGTATGAGCGGTCAAAGACAAATACAAGGCCAAAAATCTGAAGCGCAGTCCAGCAATTCTAGGGGCAAACTCCTAACTTCCCAGAGTAACGAGTTAACGTCTACCGACCAGACCAATTCCTAGAGTCTATTACTGAGCTACAATGTAGTTATCCTAAATACCAAACCAGATACTTTGCTGGACCGCGGCTTCTAGTTGGATTTCGATGGTTGAGAGGATGTGGCAAATTAATAGTGTAGGACGGTCACAACAAACTACCAACGCTAGGTGAAACTGCCCTTGGCAACTGCCCAATATGCCAGACGGCAACCTGTCTTGGCTGAAGGCCAAATCACAACTGCAGATGTTGCACAATCAAGTTAGACGTCAGGTGAGCTGACTCAATTAATGGGCCGCGACGGGTGACAACAGGTTTCACTCGAGCAGTGCTCTGGACACTAAATTAGACAGGCCGAGTCACAGACTGGCACTATAAACTATCAAATATGGTCTCTATCACCCCAGCTTTGCACAATTGTCATTCAGGAAATTCTAATCACTCCTGACATTTCAAGGCAGCGGCCTAAGCAACCCTCCACTTGAAATCGTCATCCAAGTACTAGACACCAACTGACTGGGCATGAGGGAAGGGAC
>LQNS02278080.1:3244362-3259669 GCA_001587735.2 Parhyale hawaiensis | reverse complement strand
CTATCACCCCAGCTTTGCACAATTGTCATTCAGGAAATTCTAATCACTCCTGACATTTCAAGGCAGCGGCCTAAGCAACCCTCCACTTGAAATCGTCATCCAAGTACTAGACACCAACTGACTGGGCATGAGGGAAGGGACAAGATCAGAAATCAAAGATTAGGCAATTATGATATATATTGAAACACTTGTATTGATTTAGGCACAGTTATTGGTTGGGGTACAATTGTTGGCAGAGGCACTATTTCGGTTGAGGTACAAGGGAGACAGTATTTACACAATAAGCTAGCCTACTATCATATAAGTACAATACCGTATATACTACACTGGTGGGCCCAAAACGCGGTGGTTTCCTTAGCTAACACGGCCCCCAAAGTCGGGCAATGGCCTCACGCCGAGGGCCCCAAAGCCACACACTACTCTGGCCGCACTAACTTTACAACACCTCCCACCAAGGGCCAACTCACCACCCCGACGAGCAGTAGGGCTAGGCTCGGCATAGGTAACTCCAAGGCACAAACACTAATGACAGCTCCAACAATAGCGTAACCGCTGTGCCACGCCATGCGTCTACTGCTCGTTCTAGTTCTTCATGGGGAGGTTTAAGGAGGGCGGGCGATTGGCGTGAACGGAGGTAGTGAAAAGCCACTAAGGCGACCTACCACACATTGATAAGTTCTGTGCCCAGAGCACTAAATCCAGCTGACACCCGTCAGTTGGTGTAAAATGTGTCTCAGGATGCGTAGCTGTGTTAGCTTATTAGGTTTGATTCTCCCATCTTAAGAATGGAATTACGTCTTCAGGACATGTCAGTGCCCGTCACACTTCCTTCTTTTTCTTGGAATTGTATTTTTTTACTATTCCCATAGCTGCTTTGCCCAACGCGACGCTGAAATTCACTATATCTCATCAATCAGTTGGTTGGTAGACAACTCGCACTTGGGAGATATTCTTACACACCGTATCCCTTTTAAAATTTATGTACCTCATGCACCCAGGAGGTAAGTCGAGTGATTTACCTCAGGGTTTGTTACGTCTGGTTGCAATTTCCGCTAGCAAGTTTAGTTTGTAATGTTAGGTAGTTCATCTCTGCTGTTTCTGTTCCCTAAGTTTGCCGCTGATCGTAGAGAGCAACCTATCATCATGGGCCTGTACTATAGTGTGCATGCGTTCGTAATTAACTGACTGTAGGATTGCTTTCAACTTTGATGTAACTAAACGGCGCTATTAACGAAATTATATGACATGTGATGTATGTTTAGTTACGCGCTTTTCTGCCAGAGCTCAAGGCCCTTAACTGAATGTTACTTCGGCGATTTTATGTTTTTGGGTCCCTATCTACCTATACTTATCTAGATGCATTGCCAAACTCTTAAGAGTTTTTTATAACACGTTTTAAATTTAAATGTGCATGGGGATATGTTGAATTCCCCGGACTTTTTTGTTCAAGTGCTATGTGTTTAGTTTTGCAGGGGTATCTATTTTTAGATGTGGTTTTGCAGCTTAGAATTGTGTTCCATCATGTCTCTAGTTATCACCCGCGAACGAAGTGAAAGAGGTGATGATGTTTTCGTTGAAGATTTAAGTATATTTATATATAGCTACTTGTCTGTCCACCCAAAAAGTGGTAGGAGTTGAGCAATGTTCACAATTTTTTGCAGCGAGTCTGGAGGTTGCGCTTGATGTGACCCATGCCAAAGAACTAGGATTAGCTGGCCTTAAAAAATGACGATGATAAAATTAGGTCTTCGCCCAAAAAACAGGTATTAGGAGTTGAACTATGTCCATAAATTTTTGCAGGGAGCCTGATGGGTTTTCGATCTGACCCGTGCCAAAAAACTAGGATTAGCTGGCCATAAAAAATGACGGCGATTAAATTTACTTCTACTGCGGGTGATGTTCTTACGCCACGAGGCGTTCCAGTTAACCTTGCTGTAGAACTGAAGCCAATTCTTGCTACACATGAATGGGATGATGTCGATGTATTGATGATAACCTTTCATTTCTTTCTTTATGTAGCCAGCGATAGTGTGATGAAATATGTACGTGACTTTGGGATATCCCAAGCTTTTGTAATTTATGAATGCAAGTGTTATGTGCTTGCCTATATGATTGACGTGTCAAGGCCGCGTGGCTCGGCACCGCATTCAAGGGGGTTAATGAATTATTATTTTAGCTTATTCAATTGCCACCTTACTGTGAAAGGTTATTTGTGACGATAAATTGTGATCGGTCCCTGAGGGATTACCTATGCAGGGATCTTTAGAGGGCAGTTCTGTCGTAAGTAATATTATTAGCCACGGTTCATGGTGTATATATTCCTATTTAGAGTGAGGACTCCATATATTCACTCCTTAGTAAGATCTCAATTCTCTTCTGAGGCTTTTCTGTGTCTTCCTTACTACTGGTTGATAATTACAAGGAAGATTGCAAACATAGTAGGGGTGGAATGTATTTATTAGGTGCTAGGGAATGACAACTCGGAAGGGAGGGGTTATTAGGGGAGATACTGAAGCTGTCAGTATATACGCCTGTTATTTCTGACGTAATGCAAACGGGTACAGCTTTTTTAGTAATCTCGTGTAATTGATAATTTGGCTCTTTTCTGTAGACTTCGGTCTCGCTGGTCTGTCTGGGGGTTTAACGAGCGCAGAAGTCCGAGGAGCCGTCCGCGCTCTTCAGTATTTATTGGGAACATCCCGTGGCGAGCTGATGGCTGCTTGGGCGTTGTTGGCGGCTTCTTCGTCACTGATGCTTGGTGGCGTATATCATGTTGTGCATTACCTTATATGGCAATGTTCTTGTTTTAGGTGACCTGATTGGTTGAGCTGCGTCTTCTACGCATCTGAAGATCTCCTAATAAGGAGATGTCACTTTCATCGGCTCTCTATTGGTCCGTTCTGTGCAGATGCTAATTATGCATCTCTGTTACGTTTCTAAGTGTTAACTGCGCATACTTTGGGTGCGTTATCTTGTTGTTGTGATTTTTCTCTGCTGCGCAACCAGGGATTTGTTGCTTTCCGTTTAGTGCGGGTACTGCTGCTTCTTATACTAGGTTCTTTATATATCTCTGAAAATAATAACAATCCATTATATATCTATTCTATCATTTCAGCGCCTGGTAGGGCACTGATAAGAGGCTTCCTCTTTACGAAAAAAAATTGGATTCATGCGGGTTGCCGTCTGCAATCCGTTAAAGTTAACGCTATATTAATATATATTTTAAGAGGCAAGATTACATAGATTTTCCTGATGAAGCGAGGTACTAGTCTAAGAAAACTCCACTAAGTGTCATAATACGTGGGGCATACGAATACTATGTGGGCGGCTCTTATATCGCCCTTCATACAAACACTCTCCACTGTGGGTGGACATCCGTTGGTGTCATGTGCCAGGTTCTTCTATTCATGCTGTAGGGGAATTTCCGGGGTTCACGGTAGGAAGCCGGGGTCTCTTTCGAGCAGGTGGTAGTAGCGTTCCCCCACTGCTGGGTGAGTTCATCTCAGGGCGCTTGCAGAGACGACGTGGGTTCCGTCGTCATCTGCGATCTTAATCTCATACTGCACGGTTTCAACCACCACATGGTTACGGTAAATTCGAAATTGGCGTTGGTGACTTTCGGGTTCACCGTGCGTGTTTTCATCATGAAACGTTGGCAGGGAAATGCGCTAATTTCACTTGTATATGTCCGAGCGTTTGGGATGTTGAGCTCGTCGAAGTAGGTATTTTCGATGATTCTCGTGTTTCCTCCAGGTCCTTGCCAAGCAGCAAACATTGCAGGATGGAATTGCATACGGCGCACTCTTTCTTGAGCGGGCCTTCCTGCTCCTGATGGTCCTTGTTGTCTCTAGGTTGCTCGGGCCCGGTTGGGGTTCCTCAATTTCCTTTTCCTGTGCTGGTGTGTTTGCTACAGCTTGTTCAGCTGCGTTTTGGTCTCTTCCTTGAGTAGGGATGTAGGGGCCATCTCGCATGTTAAGTCTCTGACCCCTTTCTTTCAGTGGCGTTTCCTTCTCTTCTTGATTTTCTTCATCGTTTTTACTCTCCTTGTCTAGCTCCATAACTTCTATTTCGTCATCCGCTTCCGCCTCTATTTTAGAATTTGACGTAAGGTCAGTCTCCATAGCGTTTTGTAATTCAACCTTAAATTTAACTTGCATGCTGGTTACCGCTTCTACCGATTTCGAGATTTCACTCAATTCCACATCATGTGGAGTCTCGGGTGTGTTTCGAGGCGTAGTTGTGCTAGAGAGTTGTTTCCGTGATCACGGGGGAGTGTGGTCTCGTCAATCGCGGCGGTCTGATCGGTCTTGTAATGATGTGGTCCGATTGTGGCGTGGGACGTTCGCCTCCACCAGATCTGCAAACAAGGCAGACATTGATCATCATCAGGTTGTGGCATAACTACATTACTTAAGTTGTCTAACTGCTGCTCGAGGGCTACCTCTCGAGCTAGCCTGCGAATTGTGACATCTTGTGCATCGTTCGTTCTTACGTTTCGATTGATTATTTCTTCCAAATAGGGTTCCTAGTGCCTTCTCCGCAGGGGATGTAGCATCGGGCCGTAGTTCGTGCTGAAAGGTTAATTTTGTAGAATTAGGTAGGTTCTCTATATTTCCCCTTCTGTTCCGCGAGATGGGCCGGCGAATTGTGGTAAGCGAACCATCCCATGGGACTCCCATCTGCTCCCATGTGGGGGGCCACGGAAGGGACCCCCTGCACGAGTGTTTGCTTTCTTCTGTCCTCTTCACTTTTCGTTTTTCGTCTCCTTCTCTGCGCCGCACGGCTAAGCGATTTTGTTCGACCGAACCGTGTGGAATTCGAGATGCTAGCGCCTTATTTCCTGCCAGGCATGGTGCACCTGGCCAAGATGGTTCTAATAGAACTCATTTTAGTTCCACTCAACTTCTAAACTATATCATACGAAATTAGATCGCAGTTATTTAGTCTTTGTATCTTATACGGTGGGAAAACCCACAATATAATAATAATAATTATTGTCTTTTTTTTTCAGGGTGCACGGGGCTTTCAGTATAAGATAACTTTGAATAGTAGGTTGTTCATTTGGGCACACGAGGATTCCTGTAGTCATCTCTGGGAAGTAAATAACCCAACCCCGCTTGGCAGTCTGGGCATAATAGCCCCTCAACAAGGTCACGACTCCATAATTACAAGCCGCTTCAATGCCTCTTGAGTCGTTACATAGGAGTTGCATGTTGCAGCTGGCATTCTCGAGGTCCTGTAACAGGAGGTTGTGATTACACAGATACAATTCTTCATTCTTTTCACACTGTGCTAACTCTTCCATTTCAATGAAGTCTTCTTCAGACTTAGCTAAGAAGGCAGTGATCTCGGGAACAGTAAGTCCTACACTCTTGTGTGTCACAGGGTAGGGAGCGAAATGAAATAGCTCATATCCCTTACTCATGTCAACATAGGGCACGCAGATATAAAAGCCATGAGTCATCAGTAGGGTGTGTCTTGATTAATTCCATGATTCTCAGATGCGTCCCATTTCCCCTTCTCGTTTTACTGTACACTGGAATGTCCATCTGGGGAAGGCTATTCTCCCTTCCTCTAAGATTGCCTCCGCCTGTGCGTCCGTTAGCCCAGGGGCCATTGCATTAACTTTCTGGAGTGCGATGCGCGTCTCTTCTTCCGTTGTCAATGTCACCGGCTGGCTCACTATGTTCGCGATCTCTGTTGGTCCGTTCTGTGCAGATACTAATTACGCATCTGTATTACGTTTCTAAGTGCTAACTGCGCACACTTGGGTGCGTCATCTTGTTGTTGTGATCTTTTTCTGCTGCGCAACCAAAGGTTTGTTGTTTTCCGTTTAGTGCGGGTACTGCTGCTTCTCATACTAAATCCATTATATATCTCTGAAGATAATAATAATAATCCATTATATATCTATTTTACCATCTGACTGTCTGGTAGGGCACTGACAGACGTCAAAAAGTAATATTCACATGAGTGTTTGTGACTCCGCAGGTGCCTGTACCACTCCTCAGAAGCGCTTAAGACTCAGACCCCAACAAAGCAAGAGAACTTGGACGAGAGCAACTCCAGCGGGTGGGCGAGCAAATCATCGCCCGGCCGCAGCAATGACTGGAGTAAAGCCTTTCAGGAGCTGAACAAATCTGCGGGGCTGGTGCTGGGAGCCATGCAGCCGTGGTACCCGTGGCAGCGACTGCTAGATCTGCTGCACAAGTGCGATGGCCTCAGTGAGGACGACTATCGGCAAGACACTGATGAGCTGGTGAAGTGTGTTGGCTGCGGCCGCACCACCTTCTCTGAGCTCTGCACGCTCATGAATCACCTGCTGGTGTCTCTGCCTCTGGACACTCCCCAGCAGATGGAGGCTGCTAAGCTTATGGATGTGCTCTTTGTTGTGACAGAATTTATGACGAGTCACATGGATGCTCTTGCGTCCACAGAGCTCAAAGTAGGAGTCACATTTTGCCACAAGCTCCTACAGAAGCTCATGTCTACAGTGGCAGTGACTGGACCGGATAGTCCACAGTTTGGGTCGGAGAACTCCTCTCTGTGTGACCTGTCCGTGTCGTCCAAACATGTTACGTCCTCCTCACAGTGCAATGCGGGCACGTCGGCTGCGCAGGACGCCACTGACGCCGGGTCGGTGCCCTCACTGAGCCTCACCAGCGAGTGCAGTGGTGACACTGACACGCCTGTCAGCTGCACTCGCGACGCCGGGGCTGACACCACGGCCTCTCGCTCCCTCTTCAGCTTCGCTTATGTTTTTGAGAGCTTCTTCTTGTCATTCGTCCAGAAGAGATTGTTGGCGGATGGATTTTGTCTAAGTCACTTTGAAGAGCTGTTGCTGCGCCCCACTGATGACAGCAGCATTAATGAAGTGCGATATTTACTGCACGAGTGTCTCTCGTGTACTGAGCGATCGCCCCTGGCGGATGCTGAGCTGTTCGTTTCCAAACCCAGCCCTGTGTCATCGAGTGATGCCACTAGTCAGCCTGACAAAGCTCCCATGCAGTCCCACACCTTCGCCAAGACCGTTCTCCTGCAGCCCAAGTTCCAAGAAGAACTGTCGACCTATGATTTGGCCTGCGTTGTACTCATTGACTTGTCCTCCATTCCTATCGCCACCGAGAAAGCCCATCAGTTGTCACCCATGAGGGAGGCGGCGCTGATGGCAGGCCACAGTCCAGACGAGCAGGCGGGTCACAGTTCCCCCGCCAGTACCCACACTCCCCGCTGCACTGACAGTGAGGGCGCCGGCAACAGTTACGGCTCGTCGGGAGACGGCGGCAGCAGCAGGAAGCCTGCGTTGCCTCGCTGGCTCTTGGCTCTCCTAGCGTGCAGCTGCTGCGACCAGCACTCGGTAGTCCTGCAGCACGCCTCGCTAGCGACGCTGTGCGAGTTGGTCATGCTGGCGGTCAGCGAGGTGTCGGTGTGGCGAGTGCTCAGTTTGCACGGCCAGAGCTCCATCAACATCGTGCCGAGACTGCTGCCGCAACACGTCTCGTTGCTGCAGCTCCACACCGGATTCTACCAGGAGGTGACGCTGTCGCTGTGGTACAGCCTGCAGCAGCCACACCGTCCCTCTCAAGTGCGCAGCGTGGAGCTGCTCCTTCGCCTCCACTCCATCACGTCAGCACCGCAGTCTGCTCGCCGCAACAAGGTGCGTTCGTTTTCATTGCATTTAGGCTTTGCTCTCTTTATTCTCCTGTGATGCATTCAGATTAGCTAAGACTTTCTGAACCAGTGGCTTAGACTGTACTTAATACCCGGTGGAGCTAATCGGTGGCAACTTTATTATCTCTCATTATCATCCACGATGATATTTCTTTTTTCTTAATTATGTTTTCATACGCGGACATTACACAGTTTTGTTACAGACTGTTTGCAGGACGTAGGCACCCTTTTTTGTCATCGTTTTCCAACGTGTTGCGTTTTACTTTTGACTTTCTGCCCAGTTTTATCTATAGTAACATTTTCAAGTAAGTGGGTCGATAGATACAGTCCTGTTTAGTGATTACCTCCGCCAAGGAGGTTATGTTTTTCTCATAGTTTGTCTGTCATTAAGATGACTCAAAAAGCTATGGACGGATCATTATGAAATTTACAGGGAATGTTAGGTACCTATGTAGGAGGAATAGATAGTTATCTTTTGATGAAGATCAAATAATTATGAAAGGATCTTTATGAAATTTTTAGGAATTTTTGGAAATGTTATGAAAAGCAACTAACCAGTTTTTTGTGATGAACTGTCTTCATGTTCATCAGAACATTACTCAAAAAGTTATGTACGGATATTTATGACATTTTTAGTAATTATTAGAAACGTTATAAGACTCAAATGACCAAATTCTTGTGATGATCGGTTTGCGTGTTTGACTGTACGTTGGTCTTAGTGTTTATCAGAACCTAAATCAGAATGTTACGTACGGATCTTCAAGAAAATTATCTATCTTGCCCTCAGGGGTATATTCTGGCGGGCCCTTTCCCTGCCAGAATTTATTTGGGCCTCACGCACCCAGGGGTCCATAGTGCCTTTTCTGCAAGAGATGTTGCCGCTTGCCGCAGTTCTTGCTGACGAGGTTAGATTTGTAAAGTTAGGTAGTCTCTCCATACTTCCCCTTCTGTTTAGGGAGATGGGCCGCTGATCGAGGTGGCCGACCTATTCCCGCTAGACTTCTACCTTCTTGTGTTTCGTTTCCTTCCCCTGCGCGGCGTAGCTGTGCGAAAGCGTTCAGCCGTTCCCGGGGGTTGGCGATGCACAACTTGCGCCTTTTTCCTTTCTGTAGCGCACCTACCACTTAGAATGTGAGACCTACCGGCGGAAGAGCCGAGACAAAAATCATTGATAATTTAAAACGAGACATATATACCTCGCGTTCTAGTGGCGCACGAGCCTGTGTTGAACCACAGGAATAGTTCGGCGCGATATAGACATTGTGTCCCTGATGCGCTAGTAAAGTTTTCTACTACTACAACTACACCGAAAATTATCTATGGGATATATTGTTAATGTCAAGAGTTACGAATGATCAAATTGTGATGGTGGTGGTGGTATCGCGCTTCCCCGCGAATACTGGGTCTCCCGCCGTTTGGGAACTGAAAAGTGGGGTTCACCTAACAGCTTACCGTGCGTTGATTATTGAAGGTACAGGCGTCGTTCTGGGCTTACTTTGAAGGGAAAACATTGCCCTTTCTGCCACGGGAAAAGTTTTTTCGGTAACTCTGCTGAAATCTACGGAATGTGAAACCCAATTTTGCCAAATCGGTCAAAAATAAGTTTGGGAGAACACTGGCCGGTTTTTCCCTATGGCACTATTATGTTTTTTCCTTGTGTATTTTGATAGATTTCGACCTGCTGAATCTAATGATGGTTTTATTTTTTCTCTAGACCCAATCGTTCAAAAGTTAGAAGCATTTTTCGAGGCATTTTCATATGAAAAATTTCAAGAACAGTGTTTAAGACACATACACATATACATATATGGTGTGATAAAGAAACGACATGTAAAACAATGATAAAAAATTACATACAATAAGTAAATATAAAAATAATAAGTTACACTGTACCCAGTCGTGGACAGAAACGCACGCACCCAAATACCTCTACCGTCCACTACTGGGTACACACAATATGTACGGAGGCCGCCGGAGCTTGGCTTCTGTACCCGATCGGGAACACTGAGTGCACGCACCTACACACCTACTCTTCGCAAACGGGACCAGACTGAGTGTTCTTAGCCCAGAAAATTCCAAAACCTCATCTCTCTATCATGACCTCCCACCTCCCTCTACCCTACACTATCAGCTAGAGCTGGACGAGACGAATCTTTTGGTATATAGCAACCTTAGATTTGCTGATCTGCCACTTCTACAGATCTGCCATTCACTACCGGAGACACTTCGCGTTTACAAGTTAATTACGTCCGCCCATCCTATATTATGGGGACCCTATAGTTTTCCTCAGCCGTAGTTAGGTCTCTGGGACGCCATTCCTTCGTGCCCACTACACTTTTATCCACTTTCGTACTCGTGCTAATAATGCAATATATACCGATGTTCAGAGGTTCTTCTGGTAGAGTGCTGCTCCAGGTTGTATTATATGATTCGGCTACCGAGACGTTGCCCGCAGACTGAGGTAGTTATTTTAAGTTATCCAGAAAGTGCTAAGCTATTTTATAAGCAAAAAAGATAAAAATTGAAAAAGGTTAATCTGTGACATACCTAACTTCCATTACTATCAAACATCTTTGTCTAGCTATCAGATAAGGAGAATACACCATCAGCATAGAATGTAATTTGTTTTGAAGAAGAAAACTGCTCTGCGCGTATTTTATTTAGCATCTAATATATGAATTGTCTTTCCTTGCAACAAGTAACTGCAAATCGCTATGTCAGGAGGATATTGTGGATTGGGCAGAAGATTCCAGCCAAGTTCGGTCAGATAGCCGGCAGTAGACGGACCAATAGGTTCATTCCCAGAGAGCGATCGAGGCCGGCCCTCTATGAGCTATTGCCATTATATCAGAATCAGTTAGATATCTGAGGAAGAACCCCCTCAGGAGACATAAGATGGGCCATAGGGTTAGTGTAGGTGTGCCCATCCTATGTTATTGGGAGTATCGACCCCTGGGGGTGGGGGGTTGTATAGGTTACCTTAGCCGTTAGCAAGGCATTTACGACGTCTGTCTTTCGTGCCCACTTTACTTCCTTCCGATTTCATACTCTTACTTACTGATGTTACTTTCTACTTTTTTTTCCTCTTCTTTCTTGACTTACTGTTCCCATGCGCGTTGATCCCGTACGGGAACAGCTTCGTGCATGGGTTCCTCGTTTTTATCGACATGCTGTATGTCCCTTATTTTTCTCTGTTATATCACCTTAGTTGCGGAGGCGGAGGTTTTAACTATTCAATAATCTAATCTGAGGAAGAACGGAAGAGAAAGAAGAACCAGGCAGGCAAGAGCTCGCCTGCCTGCCTGGTTGGTATTCGATCTCACGCCCTTCAGTGTCACTGATATCAGCCTCTATAGCCTGCCGCCACGGCGGTTAGCTATATACGATGTGGTGAAAATGGACCGTCTAGTTGCTGCTGAAGCTACTGCTGCTGGACACATGCTGCTTGCATCTTCACCTGGAGGAGCTGAAGCCTTGCTTTGTGTATGCCCGGAATTTTAACTGAATTAAGTATGCTTTAAATTTAAAACGTAGGTCACCATACCTTGAGTGACACCGCAGTGATGACCGTTGGGTGTGTACAGGTGGCCGCTGCGCAGTCCGCCAGCCACCCGTCGCTGGTGGAGAGGCAACTGCTGGCGGACCTGAGCCAGCATGGGGCTGCTACTGCAGGAGGTTGTGGCGGTGATGTGCTGCTGCCGCTCGCGAGGGACCTGCCAGAGCAGCTCCCGTGGCAGCGTGGTGCCGCTCTCCCACCTACCGTTAGCTGTGCTGCCAGTGACGGAGGTGGCAGCACTGACGCGATCCACAGGTGGCTGACGCTGTGGCAGCTGTCGCGCCACTGTAGCGCTACCACTTCTGCCAGGGTCACGCCGCACTCGTTTGACAGGTGAGGCTTCTATTGAAGGCAGTGCAAGTTTTTACTGGGTGCTTATAATCTCCACAACTTATGACTGCAAATGTCTTCTATAGTTGAGTAGCTGGCACCAGTTACACTGATAGTGCGACTCTAGCCTAACATCGCGTCTTACTGCTTAGGTCTTCCTTTATCGTCACGTGGCCTGAAGCAGGAATACGGTAGCGGAAAACTTTTCTTTCCAACTATATATGTAGAACCACGCAGCTCATTTGTGAACTGTGCCCTGGTGGTCCCGGAATACGAGCCTTACAGTATGCACCAGCTTGCTATTTTTGCTACCATTTATTCATCCTTGCTTCACTATAAGTGGACAGCAATTTCACATTTTCATTGGTCCTTTAACACGCTCTATCAACCACTACCGCCTGCTGCCTCAAGTTTTATTTGGAGTCGCCTTCCGTGTCCTGCTCATCCGCTGCCATTCGCTGACTCAACGCTTTGTGCCTTTTTGTGTGGTGGAACTTACATCATTGCTTCAGATGAGCTTCTGGCTATTGTCATGACCTTAACTTGCGAAACTTGCCCCACTGTTCTGCGTGACTTACTAATTACAACTATGATGGCCCTGCAGATGTTTGTACCTGATACTGGAGTGGCTACGCACCAAGGGCAGCAGAGAGCGCACGCTGGCACAGCAGTGGCTGCATGACGGCCTCAGCTCCGGTGATGCTGCGCGCATCATTGATCCCGTGCTGTGCCTGCTGCTGCACCCTCACACCAGGCGCATCAGTGTGCAGCACGTCACTGTTACACCGCTCGACAGCAGTAACTTGCAGCCCGTGAGTAGCCCTTCCCTTATTTACTTATTATGTTTATTATACATAATTGAATGTATCCTCACCTCACACCCACTTTGCTACTCTAGGCAGTGCTACTATGAATCGTGTGTATGATAGACTTGGTACTATCCTCATAGCATCAGAGACAAATTCATAAGTGCAATAGATCATTGCAGCAGGCAGTGCTCTGTGCTGTGAGATTTACTAGTAAAGTTAGGCAATGATTTGCGTTCATTTCTGTTCAGGGAGGTTTACTTGTGATATTGTTAACCAGTTAAGTAGCTACCTATATCACTGCCGGGCCCTTTCCCTGCCACAATATATTTGGGCCTCACAACCCAAAGATTCCCTTGAGCCTTCTCCACAGATGTTGCAACTTGCCGCAGTTCCTGCTGACGAGGTTAGTTTTGTAAAGTTAGGTAGGCTCTCAATACTTCCCTTTCTGTTTTCGGAGGTGAACCTCTGATCGAGGTGGCCGACCTATTCCCGCTAGACTACTACCTTCTTGTATTTCGTTTCCTTCCCCTGTGCGGCGTAACTGAGCGAAAGCGTTCAGCCGGGCCCGAGGGTTGTAGATGTTCTACTTGCGCCTTTTTCCTGTCAGTAGCGCACTGACCACTCTGAGACCTCCCGGCAGAAAAGCCGAGACAAAAATCATTGACAATTTAAAACGCGCTTAGTTGGCGCACGAGCCTGTGGTTAAACACAGGAATAGTTCGGCGCGATATAGGCAGTGTGCCACTGAAGTGCTAGTTAAAACTTCTACTACTACTAAGTATATCACTGCTGGCATCATATTTTTGGTTTGGTGGAATGACTAAGGTCCATTTCCAGAGAGGAAGTGAAGCCTAGGTTTCGGTTCCCTCGAATTCCTTACTAACTCCTTAGGGGGCATAGGATGGGCCATAGGATTAGGTTAGTTTAGGTTCGACCATCTTATGTTATGGGGAGCAAGGCCCGCAGGGGGATACTGTAAATTACTTTAGGTTAGTGGTAGGGCGAATATTCGCATCCGCGGAACATCCGCATCTGCATCTGCGGATGCTAAGATGGTAACATCCGTAATCGCATCCGTAGATGTCAGAACTGTAAAATCAGCTAAAAATCCACAGCAAAGGAGACGCGGATGTGCAGGTTTATCACTGTATGCTAAGACTCATTCATAGCGCTGAAAACTGCAAATTCTCATTTGGATTGAAATGTGTGCAAGCGCTGTCCCTGTCGACAAAGCACCATCTAAGTTTTCTTCCCAAGTGTTGTACAAACTGCCATGGTGAGAGGAGGTCTGTATTTTTGTGGTGGGGCGAATATCTGCATCCGCATTCGCGGAACATCCGCACCTCTTCTGAACATCCGCATCTGTGGACGTCGAGATGATAACATCCGTAATTGCATCCGCGTCCGCGGATGTCAGAACGCTTAAAGATCCGCATCCGCGGATGTCCAAAAAAATGACATCCGGCCCATCGCTATTTTAGCCATTAGCTAAGCCTTCGGGACGTCCGTCTTTCGTGCCCACTTTGCTTCCTTCCGATTTCATACATCTTCTAGTATTGCTTTCATCTGTTCTTCCTCTTCTTTCCCGACTTGCTCATCCCTTGCGCGTTAATCCTGTGTGACAACACTTTCGTACATGGGTTCCCCGTGTCTATCGATATACTTTATGTCCCTTCCTTTTCCTCTCTTAGAACAGCTCAGTACTTATTTAGGGAGGCTTAAATTATCTTATGCTGCTACTACTACTATTCCCTGCTAAAGCTTGTCTTGATCCATTACCGTATACTGTCTCGATTTAGGAACGTCATTAGCAGTGCTATTACTAGGTAACGTTAAGGTTTTCTCCGGTTGTAGAAGGATGCCTCACCCGGTGGATATTCAGTACATATGTAGCTGTTTGCTTCTTTCGTATTGACGTAAAAAGCTGTACAACAAGGCTGCAATGCCATTTGTTTCTTATTGTTCTTGTTTACCTACTCCTGTAGCTTTGCGTGGCCGCGCTTATAAAAGATAAAATGAGTGTTACATGTTGATACCTGTGATAATTACCAGCACAAACGTCGTGTGCTGCTTACTTGCTGGATCTTTGATCTGGCTCTGTGCTGCTTTTCAAATCGTTTAGTACTTGAAATGATAAAATTCCGATCTGCTTTGCCTCTTTTATCCTACATTCGTAATAACGCTGCTGCAGCGTATCTCCATTGCAGCAGTTATCTTGCATGCAAGAGTCATTTCATAGTCAAGTCTTGACATCTTGCTCAATTCTTGCGCTGCTTCTAAGAATATCACTATATCGAGCTTTAGCGTTGCGTAACTGAACACAATGGAGCAAAAGGTTAAATTTACTCCTTAGGTGTTATGTTCTTTCCTGCGCTAGTATCTGACGTGTGTAAAGGACGCTCATCCTAAGTTTATTGAGGAAAATTAAGATTTGAATAAGCTTCTTTGGTCCTGTATTAAACTTTGTCTGGTAAATGAAAGCTTTTGCTTATGCTACTAATATTTTGCATTTGCTTTTACCGTTACAAATCAACTTACAATCTTCTCTCTGGTATTGTTGTATGACTGCCACGATTATACCTCCTTCACGTGTGCCACAGTACAGTCCTTGTACATACATATATACTATATAGCTAAAGTTTTCGCATACCTGATCCCTACACTGCCTTTGTGCATGCAGATGATGTGCAGCAAATCGGCAGCGCCGCTCGAGTGCCCCAGCGACTACACCTCGGACTCTCTCATCTACGCCATCAGTTCGGTGGGCGGCGACGTGATGTATCACGTCAGCAAAGATCTCTCGAGTGCCCCGCACCACAAGAAATTCTCCCCGTCGGCCAAACAGCTGCTCGCCCTCACCACCCTCAGCAACAACAAGCTCATCACCGAGAATGTTCAGATGCCCGAGTACGAGGTGCCCTACATGGGTAACAACGGCAGC